>BLSH010247086.1:574346-592760 GCA_018402905.1 Glandirana rugosa
GCAAGAAAGGGACATCGGCGAATAGCGCCGAGCGGCCGCCTGTAGCCCAGGCGGGCTCGGCGCCCGTGTGAAAGGTCCTCACACCGCCCACGCGCGCGCGCGGGGGACCACCGGTTTACGTCTAGCGGCGAATAAATGCCGCTAAGCGCGTCCCGAGGGGCTGACGGCGGCACTTTTCTGCCGCGCCACACCCCTTGGACAATATTCAAATGTATACCCGATGTCGTCGTTGTTGTCTCTAATTTTTCGACCGTTTTTGACACTAAATGTCACTAAATAAAATTGTAATAAACGATAATAAAAATAAAATTGTAGTAACGATAATAATAATAGTTGTTAAAATAAAAATAATAGCAAATAATGTTAAAATAAATCACTGTAAATCACAGTTTTTGCCAGCTTTTTAATCTCTGTTGTTGCTGCTGTAGCCCATATGTAAACTTATAACAGGTTCCCCACACCGCGCCGTCTTTTCACGGCGGCAGTCGGGGAGCCCTGCGCGAATCGCCGTAAATAAGCGGCGATCTGCATTTGGCCACCAGGGGGCGCGCGCGCGCACCCGCCACACTCCTGGAAAGTGTGCCCGCGGCTCGGGCGGACCCGATGTCCGCCGGCGAGCCGCGATAAGCGGCTACAGGGAAAGAACGGGGAACCGCCGATGTAAACATGGCGGTTCCCCGCTCTGTCAGTGGGGCATCAGAGATCTACTGATCCCTATCACTGGGATCAGTTAGATCTCTCATGCCCATGTTAGCCCAACCCCCCCACAGTAAGAACACCCAGGGAACACGATTAACCCCTATCTCTCCCCCTGCAGGTTAACCCCTTCACTGCCAAGGACATTTATACAGTAATCAGTGGACATTTAAAATTCTGATCGCTGAATAAATGTCATTGGTCCCAAAAAAGTGTCAAAAATGTTCCGACATGTCTGCCCCAATATCGCATTACCGCTAAAAATCGCAGATCGCCGCCATTACTACTAAAAAATAAAAAAAAAATAAAAACCCCAGAAATGAATTCTCACCATCTGTAAACGCGGCCACTTTTGCGCAAACCAATCAATAAACGCCGATTGCAATTTTTTTTTTATCGCAAATATGAGGAATTATATAAATCGGCCAAAAACGGTGAAAAAAAATTTTTTTTATATTTTTTTTTTTTTGGATTTGAATTTTAGCAAAAAGTAAGAAATTTGGGTTTTTTTGCAAAATGGTCGCTCTTCTTTTGTTTATAGGGGCGATCAGAAATGACGCAGAGGCGATCAAATACCACCAAAAGAAAGCTCTAATTGTGGGAAAAAAAGGACGCAAATTTAGTTTGGGTACAACATCGCACGACCGTTAGTTAAAGCGACGCAGCGCTGAATCGCAAAAAGTGCTCTGGTCCTAAAGTGGGAAATTCTTCCGGGGCTGAAGTGGTTAAAGTCTTACTAAAGCCTTTTCCTGGTGCAAACATGGCAGCATACATATGATAGAGCCCCACCCCTATCTCAATCCACAGGACCATAGAAAATCTATAAAAGGAAAGAGAAAGACCTGCCACATTTTTCTTTTTCTTCTGTTTTTCTAGTGGTGCACCTATGGTGGTGTTATGAGCTGTATGAGCTTGATGTACCTAGGATCCTAATCACTTAGGTTAAGGTACTTCCTCATTTACGTCTTTGGAGGAACGGTTCATTTTGGCAGCTGGCAGGTCCAAACAAAAGCAAGTTACAGCAAGGACTGGATTGTTACAGTCATCCAGAGATCATACAGGGTGTCCATACAGGAGCCTCTGCAAGTGGTGAAGGCGCATTTGACCAGATTCTTTTTTACTTCATAGGCAGCACATGCAAGGGTGTCTATAAAGACCATATGTAGGGTAAGTTAGTCATCATGGCACACTTTTTTCAAGCACTAGTGGACCTAGCTGCTCTCTCTGCAGTAGACCTTGGCAGGAAAACCATCCAAGCTTCAATGTCCAATATTAATAAAATTTGAATATTACCCTCCCCTACAACTTTTTATGAATCATATGTATACTGCCATATTGGTATCGACAAACATTTTAGTTATTTATTATGTAGCTGGAGCACCGATAACATTCAGAAAACATTTCCACTGGTAAGAGATGATATGAGCAAACAAATAATTATTCGTCATGAAAGTTTATTTTTGCAGCTGACAGCAAAATATTAAATACAATTATAATTAAACAATATGTAATAATAATTAAACTAATACTGAAACTAAAATAAAATCATATTAGGGTGTAACTAACTGGGTCATGGTTTGTCATATTTAAAAACAATAAATAATTTTAGTAATTGTAATAATTAGAAATGGATTACTTACAGCTTGGTTTATCCTACCATGGTTCTTTCTAACATATACAAATATTTTGCAGTAATTTAAAGTAAGGTTATATTTGTATTTCTGTTAAAATAATTAAAATATATAGTTAATTAATGTTAATAAATAATTTAAAAATAACATTAACTGCATAAGTAACTAATTAAAATAAGTGTTAAATTAGAAACTAACCGTCTTGCAACTTTCTGATAAATTTGATATTGTACACGGTAGTGAAATAATCAACTTTAGAAATAATATTGATTTACCTATTTTGTTCCCTTATGATTTTACACACTCTTGAAGTATCCTTTATGTTCAGTGGGAAAAGATCAGATTGTGGTTTTTGCCATGTGGGAACTGTCGATACAATGGAATGTTGTGTCTGTACGAGCATTTCACAGTCAATGTAGACAGACCTCCATGGTAACGAGCCTGTACAGGCATAATGGAACAAAATAATGCTATTTAAGAAGTTTATGATTTAAATTCCTTGTCTTTCAGTATGAAAAATGCATCAGAAAGCTGATGAATGGTGAAGCTCAATGTTTTACTTTAGGTGGCTTAAGGGCCTGTGTTGACAGGCTATGAGCTTGTGTTAAAGCGGAGTTCCACCCAAAAGTGGAAATTCTGCTCATCTGATCCCTACCCCCCCCCCCCCCCCCCGGTGCCACATTTGGCACTTTTCGGGGGGGAGGGGCAAGCAGAAGCCTGTTATTGACAGGTACCCTTCCGGGAGACTGGCCGTGGAGAAGTACATCACATATCCGGGCCCCTCCTCCTCCCTCCTCTCTCCCCTTCTGCCCGGCCATTGAGAGAGCGCAGCGCACTTCATGCATGCACAGTAAGGGCCCAGCCGTGAAGCCACAATGGTACACCGCCGGGTTCCCTTACCGGCAATGGCGGCGGCAGCACCCGACAGTCAATGTAAACATCAGCTGTGGTGCTGACATCGCTGGACTCCAGAACAGGTAAGTTAAAAGTCAGCAGCTACAATATGTATATACAGTGTATATATATATATATATATATATATATATATATATATATATATATATAATGACATCAGTCTGAGCCACATCTGAGTTCATTGAGAAATGACTGACATATGTATTTGAGCTGCAATTGACCTCCTTCTAAACCTGTTCCAAGCAAATTTTGCATTCTGATAGATTTGCATGGGAATGCAAAACATGCTTCAAGCAAACAAAAGCTTATCAGCACAGGCCCTATATTTAAGTTGAGGTGGAGTTGAGGTGAAACACAACACAATCCTTTGGTAAGATTCTACAAATTATTGAAGCAGCTAAACACATCATAATGCGCTGAGCCTCATGTACAAAAAACAGGTTTTGAAACACGGGCCTGATTTACTAAAAAAAAAAAAAAAAAACAATGTTTGAATGCTTCAGTTTACCCACAAACCCAGTTGAACAGCCAAAACATACTCTCAGACTACATGCATGTAAATGCACACAGCTATGATATGATACACCCAACTTATTTCACTAGGGAGCCTATGTATATGTTTGTGGTGCATTCAATTAATGTATGATGCCTTAAGGCAGCCTTTTTGGGCTTCCAACTGCACCAAAACACATCAAAAAGGTGCATGTATTACTACCATAACTAAGGCCATTTTGGGCTAAAACATGCCAGATGTCCTGTTTTCCAGGTATTTTTAGCCTTATGTATCAATAAAACATTTGACTTTTTTTACTCTGGAACTCTTCCGTAAGTAATGATAGATTATCTATTGCTGATATCCTATAAAAAGCAAGCTGGCAGAAGCTGGTGTTGTGCTCCAGAGCCTTGCAGTCTGTTGGGGTGAGATATAGAGATTGGGCACTTCTACTGGATTTCATGCGATATACTGCATTTAGCACTGCAGTGCACCGTAGTGTATAACATGGGTTGCCACATATTGCTATAACACAACAGTATGAATCCAGCTTTAACATTTGTACTCTTATTTCATCCAGGAAAACACTGCATGAAGTTGTTAGTAAAAAACACTTGTATTGGTATCACAGCACATATGCACATTTACACATGCTTTGGCCACTGAAAGTGCATATATATGATTTCTTACATTGCTATTTCTGATAAGTGCATGTTGTAATGATAAATACCTACATTTATCCTGCCTTATTTGCTCCAAGAGTATGAAATAAAACAATTATCCAGGTGCATAGACAGTAAACCAAGTAAGTGGGTCAATAAATGGAAACTGAAGCCGTTGCTGTCCCAAACTCATAGACCAATGAGGTAGATACAGACAAAACAATAGGGAAGGGCCAGCGCTGAACCACAGAATAATAAATAGGAAATAATCAAAAATCCTTAGGGAAAGTATATAGAAGATGAATTTTAATCCATAAAGGTGAAGCAGTAGAAATAATTGGTAATCCAAGATGGATAAAACAATTGACACTGCACTGGACAAACAGCAGCCAGAGGACCATCCCACCAAGGGCCTGGGACTTACAGTACCTGGGGGCTAGAGCCGCATGGATGTCACAAAGTGCTTGAGTGGAAGGTGACTGTGCCGTGAAGCAAGGGGTGACACCACTGTCACTCACGGGAGGTCCTGACCTGGAGCCCGAGGACAAGAAACTGGCATGTGGTAGTGGTGTGTCACCAGCCTGATAGTCTAAATACAGCAACCGCTCAAGACATGTCAGATGCCCAGAAATGATGTCAGCTCCTGGTGGATGTCAGGGAGGGAAATCTGAGGACTGTGGGCAAAGCCCTGATCTTGGAATGGATCAGGGGAGCTGGCGCCCTGAAGCAGGAAGGATAATGTTGACAACAAAACAAGAGACTACACGTTTCGGGGTCCGGCCCCTTCTTCTGGTCAATTGGGTTGTCAGCACAAGATAAAAACTTATATGAGGGGGGTGTGGTCTGGACATGGCCGAGTGAAGACGCTATCCTTGAGAGCTCCTGCCTGTCCCCTGCTCTTCCTCGGCTGATACAGCTGTTTCATGCCAGAATATGCTTTCAGGACGAAAACGTAGAACCAAGAACAGTTCTAAAGGATGTAAGACGGCAAAGACCGGGGTGAGATACTATATTACTTCACCGCCGCCACTGAAGTCTCCCAGGCCCCCAAGATGGCGGAGCCATGTGCCACACAGCCTGAGGCCCTGCTCCAGGGGAACCCTCCAACATCTTCAGCACTCTCCTTCCTATCGGAGTTTGGAGCGGATACTCCAGCTGTCTTACGCACCGACCCTCAGCACTTCAGCCCCCAGCCTCTAACACTACAAATAGATGCGGAACGTCGTTCCCTGCTCATGGCTCTGCCAACCAAGGGGGACATCATGGCACTCATTGCCAAAGTGGAGGAGACCCACAAATGGGAGTTGCAGCAGGTCAGACAAGAAGTCCAGACACTGGCCAACAGACTCTCCACGGGTGAGACTTCTCTCGCTGTGATGGAACGGCGCTTGACTGCCATTGAGACCTTGCAGACAGCCCCGGTGGACTCGACAGCAGACCTCCAACTACACCTGGAGGAGATGGAGGACCAGAGCCACAAGAATAACTTGCGGCTCCGGGGGCTGCCAGGGGCTACTACCCAGGAAAACTTACAGGCCACAACCGCTGCCATTTTCCGGCAGATCTCAGGAGACTCCCTACCTGAACATGTGCAGCTGGACCGAATCCCTCGCGCCTTGGTACCGTGCCTGACAGACCCCAACAGACCGAGGGATGTCATCTGTCGGATACACCATTATCTCCATAAAGAGGTCCTGCTGCAGAAGGCCTGGGAGTCCGGCGACATAGATTTAGATGGGGCCCAGATTCGGATACTTCCAGATGTTTGCAGAGCCACCCTACAGCGATGGGCCCTTCTCCACCTCATAGTGGATTTAGCACGCCAGCTGGGTTACACGTACAGGTGGGGCTTCCCCCTCTCGGTTACCTTCTGTAGGAACGGGAGGTCCTTCACGTTGAGAAGATCCAGGGAGCTACCGGCTCTCTTCATCTTTATGGAGGCGGATGAGGTCACTGTCCCAAATTGGCTGGCACTTCTACCACGATCACAGGAACGCCTGGGTCCTGCATCCACCAACCGTACATTCTCCCCAAGACCGCAGAGGTCACGCCGGCAACAGCGGAGATCAGTCTCAGAGGAGACCCGTGAAGCCTAAGCTACTTAAAACACTGTAGTTCCAGCATGCTCTTCAACAATGCCTCAGCAGACCCAACTGTGAGTTGTAGTAAACTGTTTTGTTCTCCCCACTGTGATCACTACCCGGCCTCCCCACCACTCTCTGCACACCCTGAGATGTTCGAGTCCCCCTGTGGATGGTTCTGATCCTGGGAGCATGATTTATTGGCTCCTCCACCCTTTTGGCGGTTGCCCACCCTGAGGCTCGGGTTTTGCTCCATGCTGGCTCTCTGACCAATAAGGGACACCCTCCCCTACCGTGTGGCAGTTGCTACCCGCCCCTACTTGTCTTTACTGCAGAGGCCTCTTTGGCTGTTCCGAGCCGGCCTGAGAGCTGATACCTCAGCTAAAGAGCACTGATTGGTGTTCCTCTTAATACTGGACAATAGCGTGAGGCATCATGCGAAGGGATGACTCCGTGAGAGAGATCCATTTGCATATATTTTCTCCACAGGGGGAGTCTGCTCACATCTGTCCTGGCGCTATTACCATCCATCTGAATAGGCAGACTTAGAGATTTGATCCCTAGACTGCTAGATAACAGGGAAGAGTCCTGAAGATCAATGCTGCTAGAGTTGTGGGACTCAATAGCCCTGGGAGCAATACATTACTGCAGCACTGACTCATTTATAATGTTGCTACCCTGTTGCTCTCTAGTGCCCCCTAGGGGCTTATTGACTATGTAGAAGATCGGCATAGGGTCAACGCATCATTGCAAAGGCAGGAATGTAGAGACGAGGAGGCTGACACGTTGGTCTGGACCCCATTACAGGTCATTTGAGGCTACTATATCTGGTTTTGAAGTGTTAACTCGTCATTGTTTTTATTTGGTTCCTTAGTTGCTTAGTTCCTTAGTTGCTGTAAACTATAGCATACAATATGTACCTGTTCATCAAACAAAGCTGACGGGGAGACAGGGGTGCCTGTTCCAACCCCTCTCCCACTTGGGCTGACACTAGTCCTCTGCTGCAGGAGAGACAAGTGTTATAGGCAATATTGTGATTGTCTTTTGCCTACATAGTAATCTCTCCACTTTTCTCCCTCTTTTGTTTCTGCTCTCTCTTTTCTCTTTTCTCTCCAGCTACTTTCTCTTCCTTTCCTTATTGTTATCTTTAGCTCGCCTCCTTTCTTTCACCCCTCTCTATTCCTCATCTGACTATTCCTTCCCTACTGAACTCTTATCTCTATTCTTTTTTCTCCGTGCGAGGTGGCGATGGATAGTCTTAAACTGTTATGGTTGAATGTCAGAGGACTCAACACCCCTGAAAAGAGACGTATGTTACTGGCTGACTTGAAGCGTGATCACATAGATGTGGTATTTATTCAGGAAACACATTTTAGGGATGACAGACTCCCTGTTCTTTGAAATTTTTCTACCCCCCTAGCCTATCATTCTACCAACGCGGAAGCAAAATTGAAAGGGGTGTCCATACTCATTTCAGGTAAAATCCCGTGGTCATGTACAGATGAACGCAAAGACCCCTTGGGACGGTATCTTTTCATAAAAGGAAAGGTGGGAGACATATTGGTGATCTTCGCCACGATTTATGCACCCAACACTTATCAAGACGTCTTCCTTAGACACACCCTAGGCTTGCTCGCGGACTTTCAGGAAGGCCATTTAATACTCGGTGGGGACTTGAGCGTCCCTCTGATCCCTTCCACTGACACTTCACTATTTTCCTCCTCGGTACCCCCCCTCGTTAGAAGAAAATGTTACACAATCCCTTTACAGGGCTCAATTGACGCCTGGAGATTGCAACACCTGGGGGAAAGAGACTATTCGTTTTATTCCCCCTCACATAAACTCTACTCCAGAATTGATCTCTTTCTGATCCCCCATGGCCAATTGCACGCGGTTCGGGAGACACATATAGGAAATATTACGTGGTCCGATCACGCCGCGATTTCCCTGACCTATGCACTCTCCGACACGGACTTTTCTAGACCCAGATTCTGGTGTCTAAATGACAGCCTCCTCCAAACCCCAGAGGTCCTAAAAGATGTTACACAGGAGTTACACCACTATTTCACCACTAATGACTACGAAGGCTGTGATCCTAGGCTCCTTTGGTAGGCACATAAAGCAGTTATCCGGGGTCTACTGATTAAACATGGAACGTGCGTTAAGAGAAACCAGCATTTAACCTCCCTGTTGGCAAAATTGCACCAATTAGAGGGGAAACATAAGCACGCCTCCACACCCGCGTTAGATGCTGAAATCATGCTGCTCCGGAACCAAATTTCAGAACTTCTGCACACCCGCGTTAGATGCTGAAATCATGCTGCTCCGGAACCAAATTTCAGAACTCCTGCACTACAGAGCTAAAGCAAGCATTACAGTATTGCCAAAGAATTGGGTATGAATCCAGTGATAAATGTGGCAAACTCCTAGCTAATCTTGTCAGGGAACGCAAAGTATCCTCATACATTCCCTGCATCGCCACCTCAGGAGGCACCAAAGTCACTCTCCCCAAACAAATTTTGCAGACGTTCGGGGACTTTTACTCAAGACTTTGCAACCTGCCTGACCGAACTCCCTCGTAGACTGACATTGACGATTACATTAAGACGTTACTCCTCCCTTCACTATCTGAGGAAGCACAGACAAAACTGAACCTACCTATTACACTAGAAGAAGTGCAGAAAGCGGTGTTGCTGTCTAAAAAGGAAAAGGCTCCTGGCCCAGATGGCTTCACCCTGGCATATTACCAAACACTCTTACTGACGCCAGGCCCCCACATGGTTAAGCTTTATAATGACATAATTGCGGTAGCTATAGGCCTATCTCTCTGCTGAATATAGACTTGAAACTGTTCACCAAAATTTTGGCAATTAGATTAGCTCAATATCTGCAACCCCCAATACACCTGGACCAAGTGGGCTTCATCCCAACCAGGGAAGCACGGGACAACACAACGAAAGTCCTTAATCTAGTTCGTGTGGCCTCAGTGACCCGTACACCATGCGTCTTCCTCAGCACAGATGCTGAGAAGGCGTTTGATAGGGTGAACTGGAGTTTCATGTTCTCCATGCTCCAACATATAGGGCTGGGAGACAACATGATTAATTGGATAGCGGGCATATACTCACATTTCATGGGCCAAGTAAAGGCTAATGGCATCTTGTCTGACCCATTCATAATCGCTAACGGCACACGACAGTGGGGCCCGCTTTCCCCCCTCTTGTTTGCCCTCTGACTGGAACCCTTTCTCTGCAAAATCAGAATGAACCCCGATATTCAGGGTCTAACTATTGGTAAAACTGTGCACAAGATCTCCGCATATGCGGATGACTTGCTATTTACTCTCACTAACCCTATAATCTCACTTCCTAACATCATGAAAGAATTTTATACTTATGGCCAGTTAGCGAACCTTAAAATCAACTTCAACAAATCAGAGGCAATGGGAGTGTCGCTCTCCAGCGATCTACAGACACTACAATCCAATTTTCGCTTCAAGTGGACACCCACAGCGTTGAAATATTTGGGCACATATATACCGACAGATGCCACCCGTACCTTTGCTTTGAATTTCCCTCCCCTGGCAACTAAAATTCATACCTTACTAGATCACTGGCATAAAGGCCTGCACTCGTGGTTTGGGAGATGCAACCTTTTAAAAATGTGTATCTTTTGCTGTTCCAAGCCTTACCAATCAAAATTCCTCCAACATTTCTCAGACAAATACAGTCTCTATTCACACGCTTTATATGGGCGCACAGAAAACCCCGTCTCCCCGGTTTGCACTTAGCGCTACCTAAGTGATTTGGTGGGCTCGCAGTTCCGAATATCAGAAGGTATTATCAGGCAGCTCATGTAGGCTGGATCATTGACTGGAGCCGACGTATGGACCGAAAGTTATGGGCACAAATAGAACAGAAACAGACGCACATACTCCTGAAAGGAGCACTTTGGTGCTACGATTCTTTACCCCCTGATTTAAAAACTCATCCATTGATTGGTATCACACTCAGCCTCAGTTCACAAGAGATCAGGAAAGCATTGCTGACGTCCTGACGTCCTTAGACTCTCCACTCTACCCTATTCTGGGTAACCCACTCTTCCTCCCAGGCCTCTTCACACGAGATTACCAACACCTACAGGAGGCTGGTCTCGACAGAGCTGCAGACTTTCTGCGAGACGGACATTGGCCTGCTATCACCACACTGATGGACAGTGAGGGACCATACCACCTACCGTTGTGGCCTGCACTTAGACTGCACCATTTCCTATACTCTCTTACCAATCCGACAAGGTTTCACCGCCCCTTGACGACGTTTGAGGACTACTGTTCAGACTCTGACGACTTACCACAAGTTCTGTCCAAATCCTACACCATGCTAAACACACCAGCAGAACAACCGCACTTACCATGCCTGACCAAGTGGGAATCAGACCTTGGACGTACCTTTACGACAACCCAAGTTCAGAACATTATCTGCTTCACCCTGAAATCGTCCTTACGTACTAAGATCCAGGAAGCAAACTTCAAATTGCTGGTCTAGCATCGCGCTTTTACCCACATCGATTGGAATTCCATATCACTTTTGCTCTGTTTTTATCATGTAAGTGTGATTCTTTTAATAAATCTGGATTGGTTAACAGAATTACGCTGTGTAGCTATTTATATTTCCACTGAGGTACACTGTGACCATATTTGAGATTTACTCCTCTGGCTTTTGAGTTCCCTTGACCTTATGCCATATGGTTCTGGAACAACATCTTATTTGGAGGTGCCCTTATTGATGTATTGAGGTCGATTGTGAACACCCTGGATGAACACTGTCTCCGGTGCCACCATTGATGTACTGAGAATACCCTGGATGATTAATTTCTCATGCGCATATACCCTATGATCTCCGGTAAGAGTACCCTATCTTGAGTGGGTGAAGGTGTATAGTGCATGTGGGTACATCACGGCAAACCAAAGTCCTATCCACACATACTTTTTTTTTTCCATGTTTGGTGAAAGACTTTATTTGAACATTTTGTCACTTTATTTCCTTCCATGGACTATTTTGCACTTTGCACAATTTTTTACAGAGGAATTATTTGAACTGTTCATCTGGTTTTTTATTGTTTCATTGTCTGTCATAGACTAACATATTCATGGCTTTTTAAGCGCTGCACATTTGTTACATGGTTCAAATTACTGACCAGGTGATATTATACCCCTGCCAGATTACATGCTTGCTTCCCCACAGACCGTTGTCGAGAGCATAGAGGCACCCTACTACTCGTCTTTTGGTCGTATCCCCATCTAATTGGTCGACTATACAGTACATTCCGTCATACAAAAATTTATGGAACATCAGATTACAAAAGTAATTACTCCCTAATAAGCCCAGGTGCACACGCATGTCATTTTGCTGTTGCTTCCTTGTCCAGGTGTATGAAGAGCTGGAGAGTCAGATCGCTGGATGATATCTACTTTTAGCTTGTGAAGTCTGAGAGGTGCACCTGGGCTTATTGGGGGGTAATTACGTCCCTACATGCGTGTTTTGGCCATTCCATTAACTTGGAAGCCATACCGTTCTGGTAAGTGGCTTCTTCATCATCAGTGGTGAATTCTCACACATTGCATGATGATTTTTAATGTGGACTGTCCAGCCTTCCTACACTGGGTGTTAGCCTTCTTTTATGAGAAACTCTCCTTCACACATAATTTCTATATGGGCAATTAACTGATTTGCACTAATGTCAATTATTAGTTATGTATTTTGTTTGCCTTTTTCATATTTGGATTTTATATTGCCTAATTGACTGATTCACAATATTGTAATTTATCTGATATGCGCTGCTACTTGCTCTAATATATGTTAAGTTTATATATCCATAGGGTTTCGCATTGACATAAACAGAGGAATCTTTCGTTGTCCTTCAGGCCATTCATAGGTATGAATTCAATGGCCAAGACTGACATATCTTTAAAGTTCCTGCCATAATGGGTGGCAAAATGATAGGGAACGCTGTGCTCTCTCACCTTTCTTAATGAACCTACGATGTTCACCTACCCTTGTACGCAGGGTCCAAATAGTACAACCTACATATAGTAGGTTGCATGGGCACCGCAGGACATATACCACGTATTGAGTGGAGCACGTGATAAACTGCCTGATGAAATAGGTGTTACCGGAGCTGTCTTGAAAGGAAGACTGGCCATGGGTGATAAATTGGCTTCTGATGTCCATGGTTTTGACCCGTTCACTCTTATTCGGTTTACGAGGGGCAATGCTATTTCTGAGGGCCCTCCTAAAACCAAACTGGGGAGCATTGAATAAATAGGGACCTAACATGGGATCTGAGTAAAGGATGGGCCAATGTTTTTTGATGATACTAGTAATGGTCTTAAAATTGCAGTTAAAGCCCGTGATGAATCTGGCACTGGAGTTAGACAGAACAGTGGTAGCACAGAAGGCAGGGTGCTTTATAAGACAAGAACCAAAATCATACTGTAAAAGTTCATCCAAGTAACCTTTTTCTTGAAACTTACTGATGAGTAGTGAACTTTGCACAAAATAATCAGAATCCCTTGTGCAATTCCTATGCAATCTCAGGAACTGCCCTTTGGGTAGTCCCAGGTCCTTGGTCCTCATGGGATGGTCCTCTGGCTGCTGTTTGTCCAGTGCAGTGTCAATTGTTTTACCCATCTTGGATTACCAATTATTTGTACTGCTTCACCTTTATGGATTAAAATTCATCTTATATGTACTTTCCCTGAGGATTATTGATTATTTACTACTATTATTTTTCTGTGGTTCAGCGCTGGTCCTTTCTGTGTTGTTTTGGCTCCAAGAGTATGACATTTGTGTTTCCTGGTGGTGCTACTTAGTTTGGTGTCTCTCATTGGTAAGCAATTGTGGTGCTTGTCTAATATTTTTTCTATCTATTTAGGCAGAGTCTTAGATAGTAACTGTAATTTAGGTACAGTTGCCCTTCAAATGCACCCCTCCTTCCTATTCATTCCTGTGGAAAGGCACACGATTACTGAGCATCCTTTCCAGTAGAAAGAATAGAGATTACTTTACACACCTATCCTGGCCAGGGGAACCAAAGGAGCTGAGCGGATCCTAGCAGTCCTTACAGTGATGATCTTGGAGGAACAAGGACAGGAAATTTTAACTCTTGGAGTATTGCTGGGAGGGGACTTCATGTTTTGACACATTTCAAATTATTTAGGCAGGGAACTGTAAATAAGGACTAGGCCATATGCATTAAACATGAGTGTACACTTTAGCATAACAGTAAAGAGAATGTGTTTATTTAACTTGCAAGCCCACAAGAGGAGTATGCCAGTTATTCTCATAATGAATATGAATAGATCAACACAGGTTCAACTCAAGAACACAGAAAATAATTGTTTTCTATGCGCCCTGTTCACACCATAAAAGTGTGTTTTGTAAAAAATGTAATGCATTTTTACACAATGCAACTCACTGCAGTGTGTTGAGATGTGCTGTGGTGCATGATGTGTCATATTGTGAGAATTCAGTAAAGTTAAAAAAAAAAAAAAAAGCATAAAAAGGTAAATGGTGTGACGTGTTGTAACACCGCATTGCATCACCTCTATACAACATACACCAGCCAACATGTTATTGTGTGCAGGTGGGCACAACTGAGCCCTAAGTAATTAGGAACGGTGTATCACAGCTGCTTCAAAAAAGTGTGACTCCTGTTTAAGCCCATCATTGTGCATCACCCCATCTCTAGCTTCTGTTAGCTTCTATTCTGTAGAGTTTTTGTGGTATGTCTTAACAAAATGGTCACCAGACCCAACATTTAAATATATATTATTTAGATATGAACTACTTAATTAGCGGGTAAATAACTTGAAATTCCAGTGCTGTTCTTTTGAAAGATAAAGTCACTTGCAGGCAGATGAAGGTTCATCCACACCTAGAGACTATCTGCAATATTGATTTGGCATGTACATGTGTAAATATTTCTTTTATTATAAATGTTATTCTTTTGTACATTACAGTTTTTATCATTTGTCAAAAAAATATACATCAACCCAAGCAGTGTTACTTATATTTTGCTTGTTCTTTTATTTGTCTTAATTTTTTTAGTAAGGCTACAAAAAGACGTCACTAATGGCAACCATGGTTTGTTTTCATTAGGTCTTACCTCCAAAATTTTGTGTGTCATTTAACACTTTTTTGACTTGTATCACTGCTGGTAAATATTTCGATGTTAATTAACCTATTTTTGTTATATGACTGTTTTATGAAAGTTGAACATGGTAGAAACTCTGTATAAAATCTGCAACTGAAATTGGTTTTTATTGTTTGTAGTTTATTTTAGCTTTCTGTCATTGAAGTTATAGATTTTCTGTTTAATGTATGTAACATTTATATATGAATTATGCTTATGTAATTTAAGTTGACTAAAATGTTAATATAATTGATCCTATTTCATGAAATATAATTTTTATTTTACGGTTACAATTTGCAACAATTAGGTATTGAAGTTAGTTAGTTATTTATTTTAGATCACTGTCCTTGAAGCTATATATTTTCATTTTAAACATGATATATTTATATATGAATTGTGCTTATAAAATTTAGGTTGAACCTTTTGTATGATTTATAATTTTAACATATATATATATATATGATATATATTCTTTTTAATCAGTTTTCGTTTTTGTCACACCCTTCACCAAACATAAAGAACACAGATGGTAGCAAGGGAGTAAACTATAACTTTTTTTGGTTTGTTGCAACTTGCAATGTAGAATATTGTAATAGCCACATATAATAATATTTCTAGTATTCATATCCTATTAATTCATTGAAGTGCATTTCATTTTTGCCTCACCTGAGGAGTTATCGGTCGAAATTGGTTATAACAGAAGAGGTTCACCTCCCTTTTGTCAGGTTCACAACTGAAATGTAAGGCCTCATTTCCGTAAACAGCAAAACCCAGGACACCAAGGAAAAACATTCGCACAGAACCAAAGAAAAGGGTATGGAACTGACCAATCACCGTTGGAGGTCTGAGCTTTAAAAATAAAAAATAAAAACATAAACCTTATGAGCTTTCATTTTACAATTAGGACATATTTGGTAAATGCTCATTTGCTACATTAATATTTATTAAATGAATATAACTTACATACATTCCTCATTGATCACATATTATTTCTGTTTTCTTCTTTGCAGAGCAATTACACCACAGACATAAAAAGACCCACATGTAGACTACATTCAGCACACAACTGCCTCAAAAAGTCACTACTGTCATCACTAAAAAATACAACAGAATGCTTTTCTAAGCAACCCAGCTCTCGAGACCTCTATTGCTCATTGTATTATATCACAGAATGGTCAGCAGGAAAACAGTGCACAGATTTGTCCATTGTCATCCAATATACAGATGATAGAATTCTCCCGATACATGCTAGCAAATAAATAACTGAGGGGCGTTTTCCAATGATTTTGGAATTGTACTGCAAGCTTTGACATACAGAAACCAAGCACAACATTACTTCACTAGATGCAAGCAAAAACCTAACAAGTTGACATTAACTCAACAGCCAATATCCAGGAGCTATGATATCTGACCCTTTCACTACCTCCTAGGAAAGCCCAAAGCTTTTTAAAAAAGATTAGTTTTCTACAATTATCATGAAAAAATAATCTTAATACAGACCAAGTTTTCGAGATATAATCAAAGGACTTGTTACCATAGAATGGACAGGCACTGTTGCAATGATTTACACCTTTACTATTATGCATTTCTAAGAATGCTAACACCTTTCTGGATACTCACACATCCTTCATAGAAGTTCTTGATATAATTTAAAGACATCTCTTGCAAAATGTTATCTTGGTGAAATTCTGGAGTAATTCATGTCTCTCATTGCCAATTTGCTATCACTGGACCTCGTTCACTGTTATTGCTCTCTCATGACCCTTGCTGTAAAAAACTCTTGTCACTGCACATTTCTCTTTTATCTCTAGGCCCCAATCAATTTTCACTCTCCAGACAAAAAAAAGGCAAAACAAAGCATAGTACATGTGGTCAGCTCTATAATACCCAACAAACTCAGTCAGCAGAAAAACCAACAGAATTCTAAGGTGAGTACAGCTGATATATTTGGAGAGACAATGACAGACTTTTTTTTAACATTCCTAGAAAGCTTTCAGCTCAAACTTATATTTCCCAACTAATATTTAAATCAAAGTTGCTTGTACATCAAACACCTGTAACTCACTTTTCTTTATTCATAAGCTCACAAAAAATGATCTGAATGTACTATATATTTAAATAATAATTATTTTAAAATGTGCAATTTCCTACAGCAATTTACAAATATGTTTATTTCACAATGAGGATTTTTTTTAGTTATTTACAACTTATACAGATGCCATATAAAACACCCTTAACATATTATCAACTGAAACATGCATTACTATATTCACTAAATAGTTCTTAATTTTTGGCTCAATTCTTAAGAGCAATAACCTGTAACACCCACTCAGAATCCAATCTTGTACTGGTCTAAGTTCAACAAGGTGATCACCATTTGGTTGCGTACTTAAAAGACATGTTCACAAAAATGCTACCAACTCTCCTTCCTATACCCTCACTATTAATTACCTACCTTCTCCGACGGCTGTGGTCTTTTTGCTGTCTTCAACCCATCCAGTAAATGTTTCATAATGGGCTCCCCACGCTTGCACACTAATGTCCCATAGAGTCAAAGGGGACGTTGCTCCTGCAGTAGGAGTATGTCCCATCCAAGTCTTAGGGGCATTATTGCGCAGGCAGCCCAGCACTAGATTTTCACTGGTCTGGATTGTAGCTGTTAGAGGAGTTAAATAAGGCTACTCATACACACATAGATTCTCTTGTTCAGCATGCACACTGTGAGAGAAATCTAATAGATTCCTCCTTCCACATTAAACAGCATGGATAAAGTTATCTGCCGGCTATTTTATTCATATAGCCATGACACCCATGACTGTGCCTGAATATCCAAACAGTGACTGCATCTGATAGTATGCAGCTTCTGTTTAGCTATTCATTTTCCAACCGACTCCTTTGATTCTTCTGGTTCAATATATTTTTATTGAGTTTTACAATACAAAGATATAACTTGGACCAATATGTGTACAGTAGAAAAACACACTCCATTACATAGTTTGAAGGGGCATGACTGAAGAAAAAGGTTGAGAGCAGTAAAAGCCTAACAAAGAAATCAAACGTACATTATTATAGAATAAATTGCCTCTCACTGGAACAATCAAGGTATGCTTGACAGACTGTGGAAAGTTCCAATGTAGAGGAAATATAAAGTGAAATAATTAGAAGAATCAATGGAGACTCATGTAAATGAACCAATGTAGTCAAATGACACGTTTGCTAAACTGTAAAGAATAAGAGGCCAGGCAAAATAAAATCCTGAACCTTGTTGGAGCTTCAAGGTTTGGAAGGAAAAAACAGGATTAATAGGGGGAAGGTGAGGTTGGACAGGAGGAAGAAAGGACTTGGGGGGGGGGGGCAGAAGATGAGGCAAAATAAAAGAAGAAGAAAGAGGGAGGGCTCCTAAGATTTTTCAATCACATTTGCCAATCTGGTTGGTGCCAACAGGGAGGGTCAGCAGGAATTGGCCAGCAGCAAGAATTTCAACTGTTTATGGATAGATTAAGGACCTGCAGGGGTGGGGGGGGGGTCACAGATTACTGTACATCGGGAGCTGGGGGAGGTTTATTAACAAGAAAGTTAGCATTTAAGAGGTTTCATTTAACATGTTTTATCAAGTAAGACCTCTGAATAAATAAGTTAATGCCTTGTTTAATAAGACAAAAGACAAATGTGCAAAGTACAGAAATCACTCAAAAATACATATTTTATTAGTCTGATATAAGTTATTCCTGATTGGTTATGAT
>BLSH010247086.1:599801-611609 GCA_018402905.1 Glandirana rugosa
AGGTGTCACATTAGAAGGAAGGACACGGCCCACGACCATGTACCTCTCGCAAGGTCACGGGCCGTGGGCGAGTGTGAGACGCGATCCCACTAATCCCACAAGCACGAACCCGTGTTGGGTGTGTGTGTGGATACCGTCTGTGGAACGCTAGAGACTAAGGCCCCCCCCGCGAACGGGGGGGGACGGGGATGGACGTTTGCGGGTACGTTCGCAGTGTCGGTATAAAAAATGACCGTTGGAAAAGGACAGTTTCTCTTTTTCTTTTCTCCGGTAAAAAATGACAGACGGTCATTTTTAGTTTTTCTTTTTTAATAAATCTGCAAAAATGTCAACAATTCTGTGTTTTTCTGTCAATATGGGGTGCTGTGTGTACATTAATGAGGGAAAAACATGAACTTAAATGATTTCAGCAAATGGCTGCAATATAACAAAGAGTGAAAAATTTAAGGGGATCTGAATACTTTCCGTACCCACTGTATATATTGTATGATGTATACTGACTGCACCATATATTTTTACTGGCAGACAGTAAAAAATGGCCTCTTTTCTTTTTCTCTTTGACAGGAAAAGGTTGCCAGTAAAAAATATGGCTGTGACGCTTGCATGGGCGTTTGCAGGTAGGGGCAGGGGGGGGCAAGCGCCCCCCCCGGAATCAGAGATCGCAAGGTGTCTGCCATAGGTGTGTGTGTGGGTTGTGCCCAAGCACGAACACCCTAATCACCCTAGCGCAGAGTGTGAGCGGGTGCCGGGCACTGGAACGCTCTCCATGTACCAGCACCCGGCACAGGAAGGAAGATTACACTGTGGACGGCAGCCGACAGGGCTTCTCATTGCCCGGTGTTAAGACAGCACTGGCCTCTAGCATCGGGAGTCAGCACACACAAAACCCTTCCTGCTCTCCCATTTCTGCATATACAGACAGAGGAGGGGGCAGGGTGGGTTATCCACAGCCGCTCAAGCCTGAAGCGTGTATCAACAGGAGCCTTACCTGCCACTGTGGGTTATAGACAATTCTTTTCTGTGGGGAGAAGAGAGCTCTGTGAGGGGATTGTGTATGCATGCTGGCACCCTGTACATAGCACACGCCTGCAATCTGTACCCTGTACATAGCACACGCCTGGAATCTGCACCCTCTTCATCGCACACGCCTGCAATCTGCACCCTGTACATAGCACACGCCTGCAATCTGCACCATTGTACATAGCACACTCCTGGAATCTGCACCCTGTACATAGCACATGTCTGGAATCTGCACCCTGTACATAGCACATGTCTGGAATCTGCACCCTGTACATAGCACACTCCTGGAATCTGCACCCTGTACATAGCACACTCCTGGAATCTGCACCCTGTACATAGCACACTCCTGGAATCTGCACCCTGTACATAGCACACACCTGCAATCTGCACCCTGTACATAGCACATGCCTGCAATCTGCACCCTGTACATAGCACACGACTGCAATCTGCACCCTGTACATAGCACACTCCTGGAATCTGCACCCTGTACATAGCACACTCCTGGAATCTGCACCCTGTACATAGCACACGCCTGCAATCTGCACCCTGTACATTGCACACGCCTGGAATCTGCACCCTGTACATAGCACACACCTGGAATCTGCACCCTATACATAGCACACACCTGCAATCTGCACCCTGTACATAGCACGCACCTGCAATCTGCACCCTGTACGTAGCACATGCCCGGAATCTGAACCCTGTTCATCGCACACGCCTGCAATCTGCACCCTGTACATAGCACACTCCTGGAATCTGCACCCTGTACATAGCACACGCCTGGAATCTGCACCCTTGACATAGCATACTTCTGGAATCTGCACCCTGTACATAGCACACGCCTGGAATCTGCACCCTGTACATAGCACGCTTCTGGAATCTGCTCCCTGTACATAGCACAGGCCTGGAATCTGCACCCTGTACATAGCACCCTCCTGGAATCTGCACCCTGTACATAGCACACACCTGGAATCGGCACCCTGTACATAGCACGCTCCTGGAATCTACACCCGGTACATAGGTTGTGCCTGGAATCTGCACCCTGTACATAGCACGTGCCTGGAATCTGCACCCTGTACATCTCACACGCCTGGAATCTGCACCCTGTACATAGCACATGCCTGGAATAAAGTCTGCTGTTACCCCCTTAAAAATAAATTGCGAGTCGCTGCTAAGCCCCTCCCCTTCATGACATTATCCAAAGGGGAGGAGCATAGGTGACCTTAAAATGATGCCCCCCCCCCTGAAAAAAGTTCTCTGGACGCTCAGCTTGGAACAGTTCCAGTCCGGACCCAGCCCACCGGACCCATAGATCATTTTTGTACTATTACAATTCCAGAATATTCACTTTGGGACATTTGCTAAATATTTTTTGTATTTATTTTTATGTATTTTTATACTTATTTTTTATAAATTAATTTTTTCCAATCCAATACATTCTTCTGATTCTATCATGCTCTATGCTGGTCCAATTCCATTATTATTATTCGCAGCACTTTTTTGCACAGACACTTTGTTTGAACTATATAAGTCTTATTATCACTATTGCACTTTATTTATACTTAACACATCTGATTGTATTCATATTGAGTGGAAATATCTCATTTATATTGCAATTGTTTTTTTTTTTTTATTTGCACACATACATGGAAAGATTTTGATTGTATAAGATTCAGATTGATACACAGATGACCTCCGGTGGTGAATGTTAGTTACTACACTTGATGAATCCTCTCTACTAAGAGTGCATAGATGACCTCAGATGGTGAATTCTAGTTATCACACCTCCCAGATTTTACAGTTTTTTGGATATATTTCTCTTTTACACTGCATTTTATGTATATAGCACATTCTGATTGCTTTTATGTTGGACCTGATTATGTCTATATTGCAATTGCACTTTATGTAAGTCAGACTTAGACTGTCACGCATACAAATCAATTGTAATGTGATGAGTGCACAGGTGACATCTTGTGGTGATTCCTAGTTATTACACCATCTTTTTTGAGTTGGATTTTTTTTTTCACATACTTTTTGATGCATGATCTTTTCTCATCCTATGGGCAGATTGTAGTACTAAGTTTATTGGTGAGCGCTACACATTCTCTACTCCGAATATTTTGTGTGGCCACCATTATTTTCCAGCACTGCCTTAACCCTCTTGGGCATGGAGCTCACCAGAGCTTCACAGGTTGCCACTGGAGTCCTCTTCCAGTCTTCCATGATGACATCACAGAGCTGGTGGATGTTAGAGACCTTGCACTCTTCCACCTTCTGTTTGAGGATGCCCCACAGATGCTTAATAGGGTTTATGTCTGGAGACATGTTTTGCCAGTCCATCACCTTTACCCTCAGCTTCTTTAGCAAGGCAGTGGTCATCTTGGAGGTGTGTTTGGGGTTGTTATCATGTTGGAATACTGCCCTGTGGCCCAGTCTCTGAAGGAAGGGGATCATGCTCTGCTTCAGTATGTCACAGTACATGTTGACATTCATGGTTCCCTCAATGAACTGTAGCTCCCCAGTGCCGGCAGCACTCGTGCAGCCCCAGCCCATGACACTCCCACCACAATGCTTGACTGTAGGCAAGACACACTTGTCTTTGTACTCCTCACCTGGTTGCCACCACACACGCTTGACACAATCTGAACCAAATAAGTTTATCTTGGTCTCATCAGACCACAGGACATGGTTCCAGTAATCCTTGTCCTTAGTCTGCTTGTTGTCAGCAAACTTTTTGCAGACTTTCTTGTGCATCATCTTTAGAAGAGGCTTCCTTCTGGGACGATAGCTATGCAGACCAATTTGATGCAGTGTGCGGCGTATGGAATGAGGACCTAATTGATGGAGAGTGTGATGAGTCTGAAGCATTATGGGTAGAGTTGAGCAAACCCGAACTGTAAAGTTCGGGTTCGTACCGGACTTTAGGGTGTCCGTGTCCCGAACCCGGACATTTGAGAAAAAGTCTGGGTTCGGTATTCGGGTATTTTTTCGCACCTTACTACACCTCATACTAGTATAGGGAGAGGTTCCTGCTGCTGGTGTGGGGGACAGATTACCGTTATAAAATCATCTCATACTAGTATAGGGAGAGGTTCCTGCTGCTGCTGTGAGGGACAGATTACCATTATAAAATCATCTCATACTGGTGTAGAGAGAGGTTCCTGCTGCTGCTGTGAGGGACAGAATAGCGTTATAAAATCATCTCATACTAGTATAGGGAGAGGTTCCTGCTGTTTGCGTGAGGGACAGATTAGCGTTATAAAATCATCTCATACTAGTATAGGGAGAGGTTCCTTCTGCTGGCGTGAGGGACAGATTACCGTTATAAAATCATCTCATACTAGTATAGGGAGAGGTTCCTGCCGCTGGTGTGAGGGATAGATTAGCGTTATAAAATCATCTCATACTAGTATAGGGAGAAGTTCCTGCTGCTGGTGTGAGGGACAGATTAACTTTATAAAATCATCTCATACTAGTATAGGGAGAGGTTCCTGCTGCTGGTGTGGGGGACAGATTACCGTTATAAAATCATCTCATACTAGTATAGGGAGAAGTTCCTGCTGCTGGTGTGTGGGACAGATTACCGTTATAAAATCATCTCATACTGATGTAGGGAGAGGTTCCTGCTGCTGCTGTGAGGGACAAATTAGCATTATAAAATCATCTCATACTGGTGTAGGGAGAGGTTCCTGCTGTTGCTGTGAGGGACAGATTACCGTTATAAAATGATCTCATACTAGTATAGGGAGAGGTTCCTGCTGCTGGTATGAGGGACAGATTACCGTTATAAAATTATCTCATACTGGTGTAGGGAGAGGTTCCTGCTGCTGCTGTGAGGGACAGATTAGCGTTATAAAATCATCTCATACTGGTGTAGGGAGAGGTTCCTGCTGCTGGTGTGAGGGAAAGATTAGCGTTATAAAATCATCTCATACTGGTGTAGGGAGAGATTCCTGCTGCTGGTGTGAGGGACAGATTAGCGTTGTAAAAAATAATATAAATTTGTGCTAAATAGTACATTTGCATCCAGAATGAGGAGAGCGTCAAATAAGGGATGTGGTCGTGGTCATGGTGCTGCTGGTGTTGGTGGTGTTGGTGAAGCTCCTGTTGCAAGGAGAGGACGTGGTCGATCTGTGCCAGCTACACGCACAAGTGAAACACCTTCCTCAGGTGCGAGTAGCCAACAGAACCTTCAAAGTTATATGGTAGGCCCGAATGCCGCTCAAGGAATGGTTAGGCCAGAACAAGTACAGGCGATAGTAGATTGGGTGGCAGACAATGCCTCCATTTCCTTCACATTGTCTCCCACCCAGTCCCTTGCTGAAAGCTCAGAGTTGGCACCTGAACCCCATTGCCATATGTCTTTCATCTCAGTCATGCAGCAGTCTCTTATGCTTTTTGATGACTCTGCTGGTGTGCATCCCGTGGGCCATCCACATAGTCCTGCCCGAGAAGTGGAAGACATTGAGTGCACCGATGCCCAACCACTTCTGTATAAGGATGAGGACATGGAAACACCACCGCAGCACGTCTCTGATGATGACGAAACTGCTGCGGCTTTCTACAGTGTGCAGACTGACAAGGAGGGCAGTGCTGAAGAGTGGGTGGAAGATGATGTGCAAGATGATGAGGTCCTAGACCCCACATGGAATGAAGGTCATGCAAGTGAAGTGTGGAGTTTGGAGGAAGAGGTGGTGGTCGCACAGAGGCACCAGCACAGCAAAAGAGGAAGCAGGTTGCAAAAGCGGAGCGACCGTCCCCTAGACAGTACGCCTGCTACTACCCACCACACCCAGGGACCTAGCACACCAAAGGCAGCTCAAAGGAGTTCCCTGGCGTGGCAGTTCTTCAGACAATGTGCTGACGACAAGACACGAGTGGTTTGCACGCTGTGCAATCAGAGCCTGAAGCGAGGCATAAATGTTCTAAACCTGAGCACAACCTGCATGACCAGGCATCTACATGCAAAGCACGAGCTGCAGTGGAAAAAGTACCTCAAAATCCAAGAAAGGTCTCGGCCCTCTCGGGCTCCTCCTGTTTCCTCTTCTGCTGCTGCCTCGGCCTCTTCCTCCACCTCTACAGTGCCAGTGTCATCTGCCACCCAGCAAACAGACGACGTGACAGCAACGCCACCATGTCCGCCACCATCCCCAAGCATTTCCACACCCTGGTTCCATGGAAGCTTACAGCTGTCCATCTCCCAAACACTGGAGAGAAAGAGTAAGTACCCCCCTACCCACTCGCGATCCCTGACCCTGAATGCCAGCATTTCAAAATTCCTGGCCTTTGAAATGCTGTCATTCCGTCTGGTGGACACAGACAGTTTTAAAAACCTGATGGCGGTGGCTGTCCCACAGTACGTGGTTCCCAGCCGCCACTACTTTTCCAGGCGAGCCATTCCTTCCCTGCAAAAACAAGTCGGGGACAAGATCAAGAGTGCACTGCGCAACGCCATCTGTGGCAGGGTCCACATAACCACTGATACGTGGACCAGTAAGTACGGGCAGGGACGCTATATCTCGCTAACTGCACACTGGGCAAATGTAGTGGCGGGTGGGCCTGAGGCAGATAGCAGTTTGGCGCATGTCCTTCCGCCACCGAGGATTGCAGGGCATTTCTCTTTGCCTCCTCCTCCTACTCCGCTTCCTCCTCCTCTACCACCTCCTCACCACCAACTTCAGCACATCCAGGGGGAAACGACAGCAGGCTGTTTTAAAACTGATATGTTTGGGGGATAAACCCCATACTGCGCAGGAGCTGTGGACGGGCATTGGATAACAGACCGATAAGTGGTTGTTGCCACTGAGCCTCAAGCCCGGCCTGTTGGGGTGTGATAATGGGCGAAATCTTGTAGCAGCTCTGGGCCTAACCGGTTTGACGCACATCCCTTGCATGGCACATGTGCTGAATTTGGTGGTGCAGAAATTTCTAAAAAAACTATATGTCGGATATGTCAGAGCTGCTGCAGAAAGTGCGGGCCGTCTGTGCGCGCTTTCGGGGTTCTCACCCTGCTGCTGCTGCTCGCCTGTCTGCGCTACAGCGGAACTTCGGCCTTCCCGCTCACCGCCTCCTATGCGACGTGCCCACAAGTTGGAACTCCACCTTGCACATGCTGGAGAGACTGTGCGAGCAGCAGCAGGCAATAGTGGAGTTTCAGCTGCAGCACGCACGGGTCAGTCGCTCTGCGGAACAGCACCGCTTCACCACCGAGTGGGCCTCCATGCGAGACCTGTGTACCATTTTGCGGTGTTTTGAGTACTCCACCAACATGGCCAGTGCTGATGACGCTGTTCCCAGCGTTACTATCCCACTTCTATGTCTCCTTGAAAAAACAATTTGGGCGATGATGGAAGAGGATGTGGCACAGGAGGAGGTGGAAGAGGGGTCATTTCCACGGTTATCAGGCCAGTCATTCACAAGTGGCTTGGAGAGTGGGTTCCTGCACCAGCATAGGCCAGGTAAAAAAATTTCAAGCCAGGGCACAGTTCTGGAGGATGAGGAGGACGAGGATGATGAGGAGGAGGAGGAACCGTGTTCACAGCAGGGTGGCATCCTACGCAGCTTGTGGGCATCACTGGAGCGTGGCTGGGGGGATATGGAGGACACAGATGATACACCTCCCACAGAGGACAGCTTGTCTTTGCCTGTGGGCAGCCTGGCACACATGAGCGACTACATGCTGCAGTGCCTGCGCAACGACAGCCGAGTTGCCCACATTGTAACTTGTGCTGATTACTGGATGGCCACCCTGCTGGATCCCCGTTACAAGGACAACGTACCGTCCTTAATTCCCTCACTGGAGCGTGATCGGAAGATGCGCGACTACAAGCACACGCTGGTAGACGCGCTGCTGAGGGCATTCCCAAATGACACCGGGGGCTCAGTGGAAGCACAAGGCGAAGGCAGAGGAGGAGGAAGAGGTCACCAACGCAGCTGTGGCACCGCCAGCACCTCAGAAGGCAGGGTTAGCATGGCCGAAATGTGGAAAAGCTTTGTCAGCAGCACGCCACAACAAACAGCACCACCAGCTGATAGGCAAAGTCTTAGCAGGAGGCAGCATTTCAGCAACATGGTGGAACAGTATGTGTGCACACGCCTACACGTACTGACTGATGGGTCTGCCCATTCAACTTCTGGGTCTCCAAATTGGCCACATGGCCTGAGCTTGCCGTTTATGCCTTGGAGGTGCTGGCCTGCCCTGCAGCCAGTGTATTGTCTGAATGTGTGTTTAGCACGGCAGGGGGCGTTATCACAGACAAGCGCAGCCGCCTGTCCGCAGCCAACGTGGACAAGCTAACCTTTATTAAAATGAACCAGGCATGGATCCCACAAGACTTGTCTGTACCTTGTGCAGAATAGCCATTTATACCGCCCTCACACAGCCATTGGTATACTTAAGTGAACGTATCCTTTTTTTTTTAAATATGTCTCAATATTTTGGGGGCTACCCCAATTAGAAAAAAAGAAAAACAAACAAAAACAGTGTTGGCTACCTCCTCCTCCTCCACCACCACTTCCACCTACACTGCCACGGTCACCGCCTCCTCAACCCCCTACTCCACATCCACCTCCTCCTCCTCCATTTTTTATATTTTTTATGTGATTTTAAGTTATTTCCCTATCCACATTTTTTTTGCAGGGCACTTGCCCTACTCTTACCCCCATTTTTCTTCCTTTTGCAGCCCTCTAGCCCTTTCCCGGACTTTTTTAGAGCCGTTTTTGTGCCCAAAAGTTTGGGTCACCATTGACTTCAATGAGGTTCGAGGTCAAGTTCGGGGCCAAACTCAAACTTTTTTGCAAAGTTCCGCCGAACCCGAACATCCAGGTGTCTGCTCAACTCTAATTATTGGTAGATTTGCATATGGGTGTGCACACTACAAAGGTTATCATTGGAGTTTGTTATAGACCTCCCAGTGTTAAAGAGGAGGTGGAGACTCTGCTCCTTGCACAGATGGAAAGAGCTGCAAGTGCTGGGACAGTGATAATAATGGGGGATTTTAACAACCCAGAAATTAACTGGAGTAATGGCACTGCTGGGACAGTTAAAGGGCAAACATTTATAAACCTATTACAGGACAATTTTATGGTCCAGTTTCTTGAGGCCCCAACTAGGAATGACACTTTGCTGGATCTGGTAATCTCAAACCATGCAGAGCTTATTACCAATATTCATATAAAAAAACATCTGGGTAACAGTGACCATAATATGATTTCATTTAATGTAAGCTGCAAGCAACAAACACATACGGGAAAGATAAAAACACTTAATTTTAAGAGAGCAAATGTTACAAAGATGACGGCTGCTCTCCAGGACTTAGACTGGGAGGGAAGATTGGCATCGATGAACACAGAACAGAAATGGGAATTTTTCAAAAACACTGTATGCAAACTCACTGTAAAGTATATTCCCATGGGCAATACGTTTAAAAGGCTAAAAATAAAACCTATGTGGCTCACGGCCAAAGTTAAAAATTAAAAAAACAATTTTTTAAAAATATTAATGATAAGAAAAAGAGCATTTAAAAAATATAAAAATGAGGGAACACTATCATCTTTTAAATGTTACAACGAATATAACAGAATATGTAAAAAGGAAATCAAGGACGCAAAAATTCAAAATGAACGACAGATTGCAAAAGATAGTAGGACAAACCCCAAAAAATTCTTCAAATATATTAATAGTAAAAAGGTCAGGTTTGAGCATGTAGGCCCTTTACAAAATAATCTAGAGTGCGTGACTGGGGACAAAGAGAAGGCAAACTTATTGAATACATTCTTCAGCTTTGTGTATACAAAGGAGCATGGGGGAGCTCATGTCCCCTATGGGGGTGGTAATGACACAGCCACAAATGATCCACAATGGCTCAAAAGTTAAATGGTCCAGAAGTATTTAGACAGAATAAAGGTAGATAAAGCACCTGGACCAGATAGCATTCATCCACGGATCCTAAAGGAATTGAGCTCTGTAATTTCAAAGCCATTGTATCAAATTTTTAGGGATTCCTTAATGACTGGAATAGTACCACTGGATTGGCGTAGGGCCAATGTGGTGCCCATATATAAAAAGGGATCAAAGTCTTTACCAAGTAACTATAGACCTGTTAATTTAACTTCTATAGCTGGGAAGATACTGGAGAGTTTAACCACTTCCGTACCGCGGGCGTCATATGACGTCCTTGGGTTTGAGTGGAGATATCTGAATGGTGCCTGCAGCTACAGGCACCATTCAGATACTGTTTTTCTCAGCATGCGATTCTGTTTTTGATAAAAGTGGTCTTCGCCGCAAGATCACTTTTATCAGTGGCGGGAGAGGTGCCCCCCTCCCGCCCCTTTCCCGTCATCTCCGCCATTTACCAGACCCGCCGACAGTGGCAGAGATGATCGGATCCGTCCCCCCCAGTGTCCGTGAGTCAACTCAGTGTCTGAAGCTGCTCACTCGGCTCCATAATACGGCAGGGTGGAAATGGCGTCAGAAGTCATTTCTGTCAAGGGTCTTAAAGGGCCCATTTTTTTTTGGAGTGTCATTTTTTTCAAATAAATTTTTTTTTTGCGTTTTACTATAAATATGAGATCTGAGGTCATTTTGACCTCAGATTTCATATTTAAGAGGTCCTGGCATGCTTTTTTTTATTACAAGGAATGTTTACATTTCTTGTAATAGGACTAAAAGTGATCAAATTAAAAAAAAAAAAAAACAGTGTAAAAATAACAAGTAAAAAGCAAAATAAATAATTAAAAAAAAAAAATTTAAAGCGCTCCGTCCCGCCGAGCTCGCATGCAAAAGCGGATGCATATGTAAGTCCCGCCCACATAAGAAAATGAAATGGTGTTCAAACCACACATGTGAGGTATCGCCACGATCGTTCGAGCTAGAGCAACAATTCTAGAACTAGACCTCCTCTGTACCTTAAAACTGCTAACCTGTAGAATTTTTCAAACGTCGCCAATGGAGACTTTTAAGTTGCAAAATTTGTCGCCATTCCGCGAGCGGACGCAATTTTGAAGCATGACATGTTGGGTATCATTTTACTCAGCGTAACATTATCTTTCACAATATGGCAAAAAATTGGCCTAAGTTTACTCTTTTCTTATTTTTTAACTAAAAAAACTGAATTTATTCAAAACAAAAGCACGCTTGGAAGACCGCTGCGCAAATACGGTGTGACATAAAGTTTTGCAATGACTGCCATTTTATTATCTAGGGTGTTAGAAAAAATATATATAATGTTTGGGGGTTCTAAGTAATTTTATAGCAAAAAAACCTGTTTTAACTCGTAAACACCGAACCCAAAAAACTGGTTTGGTATGGAAGTGGTTAATAAAAGACCACATAGATGAGTTCTTGTTGGAAAAAAATGTTTTAAGCAACACACAGCATGGATTCATGAAAGACAGAAGTTGTCAAACAAATCTGATTTCTTTTTATGAGGAGGTAAGTAAAACCTTGGACAGAGGGGTGGCTGTGGACGTGGTATACTTGGATTTTGCAAAAGCGTTTGACACCGTTCCCCACACACGGCTAATGTGTAAGGTAAAGTCTACAGGCTTGGAAAGATCAGTTTGTAAATGGATAGAAAACTGGCTAAAAGACCGAATTCAGAGAGTAGTGGTTAATGATTCTTACTCTGAATGGTCTAAGTTTATCAGTGGTGTACCCCAAGGTTCCATGTTGGGACCCTTACTTTTATATTTATAAATGATATAGGGTCTGGGATTAAAAGTACCATTTCAGTGTTTGCAGATGACACCAAGCTATGCAGTGGAATAACTTCCTTGCAGGATGTCTCC
>BLSH010247086.1:629504-640196 GCA_018402905.1 Glandirana rugosa
CCCGTAACCATTCCTACGTAAACGACCCGTAACCATTCGTACGTAAACGACTCGTGACCATTCCTAAGTAACGACCCATGACTATTCCTAGGTAACTACCCGTGACCATTCCTACGTTAACGACCCGTAACCATTCCTACGTAAACGACTCGTGACGATTCCTACATAAACGACTCGTGACGATTCCTACATAAACGACTCGTGACGATTCCTACGTAAACGACTCGTGATCATGCCTACGTAAACGACCCGTAACCATTCCTACGTAAATGACCTGTGACAGAATAGGTCACTATGATTGTTATCCCGTATTAAGGGGGGAGTGTGGTTACTTCCCCGTGTTAAGGAGGATTAATGTGGTTCCATCATTGGTGTCATTGGGGGGAATAGTGCCCATCTTTGGTGTAATTAGGAGGAATTGTGCCCCTTCATTGGTGTGAGGGGGGAATTATGCCCTATTGTTAGTATCACTGGATAAGACAGTGTCCAGTAAATGCATCCTTACCAATGCCCAGCAAATGCATCCGTACTAGTGCTCAGCAAATGCATCCTTAGCAGTGCTCAGCAAATACATCCTTAGCAGTGCTCAGCAAATACATCCTTAGCAGTGCTCAGCAAATGCATCCTTACCAATGCCCAGCAATTGCATCCTTACCAGTGCCCATCAATGGATCCTTATCAGTACCCAGCAATGAATCCTTACCAGTGCTCAGCAAATGCATGCTTACCAATGCCCAGCAAATGCATCCTTACCAATGCCCAGAAAATGCATCCTTACCAGTGCTCAGCAAATTAATCCTTATCCAAAAATGAATGCACATGTAGAGTTGTTGTTTTTTTTTCAATAAAATACTATATAATTGAAAGCTCTGTTATTGTGCTTTTCTTTTAAGACAAAAGCTGTTAATTAGTTTGGACAGCTGTACGAATTTCTTTTTTTTTTTTACTAAAACATCAATATTCAGGTTTAATTGCAGTGTTGGCACTTTGAAATAAATAAGTTGGTTTTGTGTTGCAGTTTGGGTACTCGGGCTCAAAAAGGTTCGCCATCACTGGTCTAGGCCATCTTTACCATGAGGTGCCATGTTGAACTTCCAGTGACCAGAGAGTAAGAGTGATAACACCAAATTTAACACACCTGCTCCCCATTCACACCTGAGACCTTGTAACACTAACATGACACCGGGGAGGGAAAATAGCTAACTGGGCCCAATTTGGACATTTTCACTTAGGGGTGTACTCACTTTTGTTGCCAGCGGTTTAGACATTAATGGCTGTGTGTTGAGTTATTTTGAGGGGACAGCAAATTTACACTGTTATACAAGCTGTACACTTACTACTTTGCATTGTAGCAAAGTGTCATTTCTTCAGTGTTGTCACATGAAAAGATATGATAAAATATTTACAAAGATGTGAGGGGTATACTCATTTTGTGAGATACTGTATATACATATTTCTAACTACAGGTCCCTGCAGCTAACCACATTTACAATTTATACACATTCCTGGACCAGAGCACTTTCCCCGGGAGAAAAACACTCCGCCCGCATGACTGCAAAAAGGTTTCTTGACTCTCGACGGATGGGGATGAGCAGCCACTTCATCCCAGGGATCCTATGAGAAAAGGGAAGAACCTAACTACAACTATCTAACATGTGGTGTCCCACACCACCGGGATCTTTTCTGGGGGGGCAAGGAGATGGTGCTCTTGAGTGTATCGATTTAGGCCCCCAGGTAAACTAGGCACTGTGTTGGTTCCTGGTGACTCTTTTCTAAGTTCAGTAACTGAAATCTCAAAGTGTGGAAATGACTTGGCCCCTGTGCTGTAGTAATTGCTTCCTGTCTTGTAGCCGTATACCCTTTTTTCTGATGAGGGCTACCACAGCTAAGAGAACCTTCAAAAAGACTTGAGGCGACGTCGAGAGCCCGAATGGGAGGCAGGTAAATTGGAGATGTTCTTGACTGAATGTTAACCGGAGATATTTGTGAAAGTCCTCTGCCACAGGCATGTGGAAATAGGCTTTTTTTGGTGTATGGAGACTATCCAATCGCCCGGCTGAACAGCTTGTTTAATTGTAGTCAGAGTCTCCATTTTGAATCTTTCATTTTTGACGAACTTGTTCAAATGTGTAAGGTCTATTACACGGTGTAATGGAAATGTGCCTTGGTAGCCTCACCCACACATACCTTATGCGTGAAGGCTGGCTGCAGGGAGATGGTGACCTGTCCATGATGCGCAGGAAGGGGGAGGACTTGTCCTGACCACCTACTGTGTAAACGAAAGGAAGCGTGAAGACAGGTAATTCCCCCTTAAGAGGACTCCTCCCCCCAGCCAATATTGATAGATGACTAGAGGGTTGCCTTGAGCGGGATGGTCCAGGTTTGAGGAAATTTAAATAGGCTACCTTAGTGATGTCAGTGCCATGCCCTCCACCGCACATGCACTGTGCCGTCACTCGCCCAATGCTTGCATGACCGCAAGGTTCCGGAGCTGCCACGCATGCGCGAGAACCAATCCTCTTTACCAACCGAGGCCTCGTGCATGCGTAGAATGTCTCACGGCCGATACCCGGAAGAGTCACGGCGGCCTGGAATGCAGGAGCGCTCCAGCAGCCATGAGAGGTCACACTACTAGCACCAGGGAAGAAATATAAACAGACTACATGCAGAAACACAGACTACTGCTATCCTTTATCTTCAGACCTTGCCAGTTAGTTGGAGGGGAACGTCCGTCATGGGCATTTACAGGCCACACGTCATCACTGTTGTTTTACTGCCTGATAGCCACTCGCCTGCCCAAGGCTGGGCCCTGAGCCTGCTTGACACCACATTACCCGGAATGCCCACATCCAGCCTGATCATGCTGGGAATCATCCACAACGTATGGGATGCCCTCGTCCATCGTACAGGTACGTGTGTTGGGTCCAAAGAGGAGGACAAAAATGGAACAATGTCTCTGGTTGTGAATTCAAATTTATGGCAATCGAGTTCTTTAGCATTGGAAAGGAGGCGGGGTAAACCCACCCGTAGGTTGCCATGGAGTCTGTCAGGAAATAACATTTTTATTGAGGTATTTACATTATACAAAATAGAGGGGGAACTGAGGAGACAGGCACAGGGATTGGGGGACACTTGTGAGTGGTGCATATGATAAAAAATATAGCCTTCACCTTCCCCCTGTAGCTGGCCAAGCATGCTCCTTTATTTCTAGATGGTCAAACAAAAAACAAAGACCATCATACTACAACTTATCTTATCACTTCTATCTTATTAATGTATACTACATGTTGTTTATAAGGAAATTATTCATCTTATCTTTAAATCTAATTTTTTTTATTATTTAAAAGATGGCCTCCTACCTCCCCTTGTAGCCGGCAAAGCACACTCCTTTACTTCTAGATGGTAAAACAAAGACAAACACACAACTTATAATATATGTTCTGTCTTATCCATCTATTTTATCTTATCCTACTTTACAATACAATTCTATCTTATCCATCTATAGCTGATATCTATATAACTTAAATATGCATCTTATCTTTATATCTAATTAAAAAAAATTCCGGCCTCCCATCTCCCCTTATAGCCGGCCAAGCACACTCCTTCCTAGATGGTAAAACAGTATATCTAATATATACATCCATACTTACCAACATACTCACCTGCAAAACTCTACAAACTTACATATCTATCTTACCTGTGATTTTTTTCTAACTATCTTATCACTATATCTATATACATACACGCATACCAACATACTTACCTGCAAAACTCTACTCACTTATTTATATATCTTATCTTTAATTTTTTTACCATCTTATCAGTATATCATCTAGATACATACATACTTACCAACACATTTACCAGCAAATCGTTACACACACACTTTTTATCTTTAATATTTTTTTAACTATCTTATCATTATATCTATATTGTATCTCAATTCCAGTCTCCCATCTTCCCTTATAGCTGGCCAAGCATACTCCTTGCTAGATGGTAAAACAGTATATCTAATATATACATACATACTTGCCAACATACTTACTTACAATACTCTACAAACTTACTTATCTATCTTACCTTTATTTTTTTAACTATCTTATCACTATATCTATATACATAAATACTTACCAACATACTTACCTGCAAAACTCTACACACTTACTTACCTATCATATCTTTAATTTTTTTGACTATATTATGAGCATATCATCTATATACATACATACTCACCAACACACTTTCCTGCAAAATGTTACACACTCACTTATCTATCTTATCTTTAATATTTCTTTAACTATCTTATCATTATATCTCTATTATATCTAAATTCCAGCCTCCCATCTCCCCTTATAGCTAGCCAAGCACACTCCTTCTCCTTGCTAGATGGTAAAACAGTATATCTAACATATACATACATACTTACCAACATTCTTACTTACAAAACTCTACAAACTTACTTATCTATCTTACCTGTATTTTTTTAAACTATCTTATCACTATATCAATATACATACATACTTACAAACATACTTACATGCAAAACTCTACACACTTATTTACCTATCTTATCTTTATTTTTTTTAACTATCTCATCAGTATATCATCTATATACATACTGTACATACTTATTAACACACTTACCTGCAAAATGTTACACACTCACTTATCTATCTTATCTTTAATTTTTTTTAACTATCTTATCATTATATCTATATTATATCTAAATTCCGGCCTCCCATCTCCCCTTATAGCTGGGCAACCACACTCCTTGCTAAATGGTAAAACAGTATATCTAACATATACATAAATACTTACCAACATACTTACTTGCGATACTCTACAAACTTACTTATCTATCTTACCTTTATTTTTTTTTAACTATCGTATCACTATATCTATATACATACATACTTACCAACATACTTACCTCCAAAACTCTACACACTTACTTACCTATCTTATCTTTAATTTTTTTTTACTATCTTATCAGTATATCATCTATATACATACATACTTACCAACACACTTACCTGCAAAACGTTACACACTCCCTTACCTATCTTATCTTTAATATTTCTTTAACTATCTTATGATTATATCTATATTATATCTAAATTCCGGCCTCCCATCTCCCCTTATAGCTGGCCAAGCACACTCCTTGCTAGATGGTAAAACAGACTATCTAATATATACATACATACTTACCAACATACTTACATGAAAAACTCTACAAACTTACTTATCTGTCTTACCTGTATATTTTTTAAAACTATCTTATCACTATATCAATATACATACATACTTACCAACATACTTACCTGCAAAACTCTACACATTTATTTACCTATCTTATCTTTAATTTTTTTAACTATTTTATCAGTATATCATCTATATAAATACTGTACATACTTACCAATACACTTATCTGCAAAACGTTACACACTCTCTTATCTATCTTATCTTTAATATTTCTTTAACTATCTTACCATTATATCTATATTATTTCTAAATTCCGGCCTCCCATCTCCCCTAATAGCAAGTCCAACCACACTCCTTGCTAGATGGTAAAACAGTATATCTAACATATACATACATACTTACCAACATACTTGCAATACTCTACAAACGTACTTATCTACCTTACCTTTATTTTTTTAACTATCGTATCACTATATCTATATACATACATATTTACCAACATACTTACCTGCAAAGCTCTACACACTTATTTACCTATCTTATCTTTAATTTTTTTTAAATATCTTATCAGTATATGATCTATATTAATACTGTACATACTTACCAACACACTTACCTGCAAAACGTTACACACTCACTTATCTGTCTTATCTTTAATATTTCTTTAACTATCTTATCATTATATCTATATTATGTCTAAATTCCCACCTCCCATCTCCCCTTATAATTGGCCAACCACACTCCTTGCTAGATGGTAAAACAGTATATCTAACATATACATACCTACTTACCAACACACTTACTTGCAATACTCTACAAACATACTTATCTATCTTACCTTTATTTTTTTAACTGTCGTATCACTATATCTATATACATACATATTCACCAACATACTTAACTGCAAAACTCTACACACTTACTTACCTATCTTATCTTTATTTTTTTAACTATCGTATCAGTATATCATCTATATACATACATACTTACCAACATACTTACCTGCAAAACTCTACACACTTACTTACCTATCTTATCTTTATTTTTTTAACTATCTTATCAGTATATCATCTATATACATACATACTTACGAACACACTTAACTGCAAAACGTTACACACTCAATTATCTATCTTATCCATAATATTTTTTAACTATCTTATCACAATATCTATGTATCTAAATTCTGGCCTCCCATCTCCCCTTATAGCCAGTCAAGCACACTCCTTGGTAGTTGGTAAAACAGTATATCTAATATATACATACATACATACTTACCAACATACTTACCTGCAAAACTCTACACACTTACTTACCTATCTTATCTTTAATTTTTTTGACTATATTATGAGCATATCATCTATATACATACATACTCACCAACACACTTTCTTGCAAAACGTTACACACTCACTTATCTATCTAATCTTTAATATTTCTTTAACTATCTTATTATATCTATATTAGATCTAAATTCCAGCCTCCCATCTCCCCTTATAGCTGGCAAACCACGCTCCTTACTAGATAGTAAAACAGTATATCTAACATATACATACATACTTACCAACATTCTTACTTACAATACTCTACAAACTTACTTATCTATCTTACCTTATATTTTTAACTATCGTATCACTATATCTATATACATACATACTTACCTGCAAAACTCTACAAACTTACTTTCTTATCTTATCTTTATTTTTTTAATTATCTTATCAGTATATCATCTATATACATACATACTTACCAACACACTTAACTGCAAAACGTTACACACTCAATTATCCATCTTATCCATAATATTTGTTTCCTATCTTATTACAATATCTATGTATCTAAATTCTGGCCTCCCGTCTCCCCTTATAGCCAGCCAAGCACACTCCTTGGTAGTTGGTAAAACAGTATATCTAATATATACATACATACTTACCAACATACTTACCTGCAAAACTCTAGAAACGTACTTATCTATCTTAACTGTATTTTTTAAAAAATATCTTATCACTATATTTATATACATGCATAGTTACCAACATACTTACCTGTAACACTCTACACACTTACTTACCTATCTTATCTTTAATTTTTTTTGACTATATAATGAGCATATCATCCATATACATACATATTCACCAACACACTTTCCTGCAAAACGTTACACACTCATCTATCTTATCTTTAATATTTCTTTAACTATCTTATCATATCTATATTATATCTAAATTCCAGCCTCTCATCTCCCCTTATAGCTAGCCAACCACACTCCTTGCTAGATGGTAAAACAGTATATCTAACATATACATACATACGTACCAACATACTTACTTGCAATACTCTACAAACTTACTTATCTATCTTACATTTATTTTTTTTTAACTATCATATCACTATATCTATATACCTACATACTTATCAACATACTTACCTGCAAAACTCCACACACTTACTTACCTATCTTATCTTTATTTTTTTAACTATCTTATCAGTATATCATCTATATGCATACATACTTACCAACACACTTAACTGCAAAATATTACACACTCAATTATCTATCTTATCCATAATATTTTTTAACTATCTTATCACAATATCTATATATCTAAATTCGGACCTCCCATCTCCCCTTATAGCCAGCCAAGCACACTCCTTGGTAGTAGGTAAAACAGTATTCCCTGGCCATACCTCACGTCAGCACACAATGAATTAACGCCTCTTGCAGGCGCTCACATGACCACCTATAACTCGCTGAATAAAAGACATCCCCTCCCCCACTAAGGTGTTCTTTTTTCTTGGTCTGCTCCAGGCCACCTATGCATTGCTGTTGGTAAGTAGTTTTGTTGCTGGATATCCCCCCTACCGAACCTGCCCCACCATGTTCATACTCTCATTGAGTTGGAAGACTCAGAATGTTGGATGGTAAAGCGTCCTGAAACTGGGTGTCCCTTGTGCCGGTTGCGGGCAATGTTGCTTGTACAGCACTTCTACAGGTGTGGTGTGAGGAAGCTCTGCAATGTCACCATTGGGATTTTTCCTGTCTTGTATAGGTAGCATGCCGCTCTCCTGGCTTTGTTGTCAGTCTGAGAGCAGCGGGGGATGATGTCACAGAGGGCAGGGGGACGGGGGCGCAAGGTAGCGTCTGGCAGTCACCAAGCAGCAGCAACAGTCTTAGAGCCAGCAGAGAATCTGCTTTCTCTCCATCTCTCTGCAGTCCTGTCAGTTTTCTCTGTGTGGTGAAGAGTTGTTGCTGTTTGCTCCCCTGCTGTGCTGTGTACCCGGGGGTTAGACACTCTGACTGGTTTTGGTCTCCTGTCTGCTTCTGATAGGCTGCCTGGGCTCACCTGCTACTGCTTGTTAAGTAAGTGGATGAAAGCAGATGGGCCTTAAAAAGGGACAGTGTACCAGTTTTTTCTTGGCGACAGAATCATATTTTTGTGCATGAGCCCACCACGCCTGTCAGTAGGCACAGAAGATTAGCAAAGGTATGAGGGGGCGGCGTGGGACATGTCTTCAAAAGAGTGAGGAATGCTCAAGGAATGCAATGTATGGTGTTATGCATGACTTTAGGAGCTGTAGCCCTAAACGCAAACACATAAGACCCGCCACTGGTCAGCTCCATGACCAGGTCAACATGCATTCCCGCACAGGGCGGCTTTCATGCTCCTCAAGCAAAACGTGGTAATGGCTCACATGCGGTTTAAGCAGCGCAATTGTAAATGCCTTGCCAAGCCCTGTATGCATATTGGCCATTAATCAGCATGGATTGCCTCAAATGCCAAATGCAGCAAATGTCCATGTCACAGGCAAGACGCAGGCCCAACCATCGCAAACGCATGCAGATCTTCCAAATGTGAAAAAGGAAGGACTTTTTCCCCATAATGATGGAGTTAAAAGCTCATTCATGAAGAATGGGAGAGATGTGATAAGAAGACCAATTTACAGCAATGGTCTCCAAGCTTTATCCAATGAAGCTGGCGGATGCATGTTTTAAGCAACGCACTTCCAGGAGTGGATGGGGCCTGCCAGCGTCTGGTGTGCAAGTGCCTTTGCCTTTCAATACCTTTAGGAATCCTATGGATTGGAAAGTGGACCTAAGGCTGGTTCACACCAGATGCAGTCCAATGCGTTTTTATTGGAGTCAAAAATGCATGAACAGTGTTTACCGTGGATTCCAATTGCCTACACCACCCCAGTGCGGTGTCTTCCAGTACAGTCAACTGAAGGAGAACATGTCACATTTTTTCTCTATAAAACGCATCTGTAACATGACAAACGCATTGAAAGAGCACCTGAACACCTCAGAAAGGTGAAAGCATAGAGATCTTTTCAACTCAGAAATTGTTGTAAAACTGGCCTGCATACTTGCAGAAAATCTATACAGCAGCAGGTTTTTTGCCTGTTGACTAGCAACAGTGTTAACTGTGATGTTTAAAGCATTACAAAAAATGGCCTTTAATTCAAGGGGAACCAGCAGGAATGGGCATGGTTCGGGAGGACTTGAACCTGGCTGCTGACTTTTGGTCGAGGCTTCAATAGACCAAGTTCTAAGGCTGGCGCATTGTCACGGCAATGGGAGCCTTGTGGTGGCACCACTGGAGGGTGACTAAAGCTTCCACACAAGCCCTTTGTAACATTCTCCATAATGGGAGGTTGTTGTTTGATAAAACGTTGGACAAAGCGAGTGACAGAAGAAATGTCCAGAGTGTGGCCACAGTGTAATAAAAGGAAGGAGCTGTCCTTTTGCTCAAGTCGGTTGATCTTCAGAAGGGTTCAGGAGGCCAAATCTTATAGGCCAGGATGAAATTTACCAGATCACAGTGAAAGGCACGCAAACTTCTTGTTTACATGGAATTACTGCAAGATTACGTATAAGAATTATACTGCAACAAGTCCATAGTGCTGGTGCCACCAATGGAACAGATCTGGTGAGTTTTCTCCATTCTTTCTAGTACCCAAGGCATCAGGCGCTTTCTCTACTGTCTGTGTTTGAAGAAATAAAGTAGGTACATACACAACAAAGGTTCAAGGTGGAGTCTGTGCAAACAGTCATGGCGATAGTTCAGCATGAGCACCGGTTAGAGTCAATCGACCTGGCTACCATATACTTCCATTCAGTGGCGGCTGGTGAAGTTTTTGGATGGGGGGGCGCCAGGCCCCGCCCTTCCCTTTGACCCCTCCTACTTTTAATAAGCCCCGCCCCTTATAGAATCCACCCACTCCGTCTCCTGTATTCCACATATTGTGTCAGGGGTATACAGCTCAGCATCACAGGACACAGTATACAGCTCAGCATCACAGGACACAGTATACAGCTCAGCATCACAGGGCACAGTATACAGCTCAGCATCACAGGGCACAGTATACAGCTCAGCATCACAGGACACAGTATACAGCTCAGCATCACAGGGCACAGTATACAGCTCAGCATCACAGGGCACAGTATACAGCTCAGCATCACAGGGCACAGTATACAGCTCAGCATCACAG
>BLSH010247086.1:642533-653040 GCA_018402905.1 Glandirana rugosa
TTACGGGAACGTGACCAGAGGAATCTGACCTCCGTCTGATGTACCGGCGCCACCTGTAGGTGGGCGGGGTTGACTTTTTTTTTTTTCTCGTCTTTTGCCGGCGGGGAGGCGGCGCCCCAGCGCCCCTCCCACACCAGCCGCCGCTGCTTCCATTATACGTAACACCAGGGACATTTGGGATTTGCAGTGACTGGCTGTCATTTCCGGTTCGGGTGTTTGCCATGTTGAAAATTGGCATAGCACCAAGAAACTTTTTGAACATTTTGTCCTCAGTAGTGGCAGTAATTGGTCTTTGGGAATAAGGCTCTACCACTACTTGGACACTGTTTTTGATTGTCGCAGGTGTAAGCCAGGAGCTGGCAAAGTCTGCCTCCAGTCTAAGGAGACCAGTGCAAGGGCATTGGAGCCTAGTGACTGACTTAAATCACGGCTGTTTTTTTTTTTTTTTTGCCTTGCAAACTTTTCAAGATCTTTTCTCCAAGAGGTCTGAGTGAAGTTGGTGATTGACACCACGACAGCAGTAACTTACATTGCCCACCAAGGGGGCACCAAGTGTCTGTCTTTTCCTGTTACTTTTTGTAACATAAACTTTTTACTGGGCAGAGAGCCGCTTACAGTTAACTGCAGTTTACTTACTGGAAAGGCAGGATCCACTAACGGATCAGTTAGGCAAATTATTTTACAACAAAAGGTATCTCAACTAGTATTGGCTCTATACTGCATTCCATCAGTAGTTCTCATAGAGAGTCCACTGAACTCACAGCTTCCCGTATCTGTAACAAGTTACAAAGGTGTAGTGATAGAAAGGTAGATTCACAGTACCATGGGAATTTTTTTTTTTTCCATTGGTGTCTGTCTTCCTCCAGTGTCCTTGATTATGAAGATTCCTCTGAAGATTTGGACAGAACACGTTTATGCCATACAGGTGCTTTCACCTGTCGGGGAGACCTTGATTTTCATTGCTTCCCCAGGTGTCATCAGCACCACCAATCTCATTCCTGGTCAAACAAGATCTTTTATGCCAACGTCAATGGCAGCACCCAAATCCAGTGAGACTCTTAATAGCCTGGCTATTGAATCAGCCAGACTAGTGGTGCAGGGATTCTCATCCAAGGTGGTTCAGACTTTGAAGACCATAAGGTCATGAGCGCTATATAGAAGAGGATATGAAGGAAGTTTGTTTGGTTTGCTTAGCAAAGTTTTCTCTTGGGTGTCCCCAGCTCTAGCCAATATCCTGAACTTTTTTTACAATTGGCGCTTGAGGTGGGTCTGACATACAACTCCATTTATAGTACAGGTCTCTGCTTTTATCCTCTTTTTCAGCCATCAAACAAATGCTTAATACAAGGCATAATCCATATACAAACACCAGGGAAATTCTTGTTCCTTTTCATGGGACTTGGGCTTGGCTCTGAAAGCACCAGCCATCCCGTGCTCCAATAGCTTCATTTCCAGTGCGGTAACCTTGTGGTAAGACTATTTCCTCTGACAGCGATTGCTTCAGACAGAAGGAGGTTGGAGATTGTAGCAAAGATCCCTTTTGTGTCTTTACCAGAAATCGTGATACTACCTTCATCTCCAAAGCTCAATTCTAAAGTGATGTGCAGTTTTTAGGAAAACCTGGGAACAGTCCCTCCAGGCATTCACGCGGAGTCACTGAGTACAGCAGGAGGACTTCAGGTCCTTACACAAGTTGCGGCCAGTGTACATGTAAAGGTCAAAAGACGAAGGAAAGTGGATAATCTTCATTTCACCATCAGGTTCTTGAGTCATCTTCTGTTGGTTTACCAGGGTGAATAGATTGGCATTCAGGAATTAGACCTTTCTGACCAGGAACAGGTGCAAGCTCCTTGGACCCGAGAGGTGGCAGCTTTGGGGTAGTTGTGCCAGGATTCAGTGGAAGATGTATGTGAGACAGCTAGCCTTTCACTCGACTTTACGGGCATGCAGTCAAAGTTCTGCAAGGTGTAGGATGAGACCAATAAATATTTCTTGTCTTTGGCAGTGTTTCCTTGATTGTCAATGTTCCTTTTCATGTGTTCTCTCCCACCCATTTATTCAGCTAGTTAAATCCCATTGTGTGCTGACGTGAGGTATGGCCAGGAATATGGAAAATTGTTATCAAATACTTACCATAATTTTCCTTTCCTGGCCTATCCTCACGTCAGCACAGTACTCCCTCCCTAGTGGCCTGTCGCAGGCTAAGATATCGAACACCTTAGTGGGGGAGGGGATGTCTTTTATTCAGCGAGTTATAGGTGGTCATGTGAGCGCCTGCAAGAGGCGTTAACCCATTGTGTGCTGACGTGAGGATAGGCCAGGAAAGGGAAATTATGGTAAGTATTTGATATCAATTTTCCATAATCTAATATATACATACATACTTACCAACATACCTGCAAAACTTTAGAAACTTACTAATCTATCTTAACTGTAATTTTTTTTAACTATCTTATCACTATATCTATATACATACATACTTACCAACATACTTACCTGCAAAACTCTACACACTTACTTACCTATCTTATCTTTAATTTATTTGACTATCTTATCAGTCTATCATCTATATACATACATACTAACCAACACACTTTCCAGCAAAACATTACACACTCACTTTTCTATCTTATCTTTAATATTTCTTTAACTATTTTATCATTATATCTATATTATATCTAAATTCCGGCCTCTCATCTCCCCTTTTAGCTGGCCAAGCTCACTCCTTGCTAGATGGTAAAACAGTATATCTAATATATACATACATACTTACCAACATACTTACCTGCAAAACTCTACACACTTATTTACCTATCTTATCTTTAATTTTTTTAACTATCTTATCAGTATATCATCTATATACATACCATACATACTTACCAACACACTTACCCGCAAAACGTTACACACTCACCTACCTATCTTATCAGTAATATTTCTTTAACTATCCTATCATTATATCTATATTATATCTAAATTCCGGCCTCCCATCTCCCCTTATAGCTGGCCAACCACACTCCTTGCTAGATGGTAAAACAGTATATCTAAGATATACATACGTACGTACCAACATACTTACTTGCAATACTCTACAAACTTACTTATCTATCTCACCTTTATTTTTTTTTAACTATCGTATCACTATATCTATATACCTACATACTTACCAACATACTTACCTGCAAAACTCTACACACTTACTTACGTATCTTATCTTTATTTTTTTAACTATCTTATCAGTATATCATCTATATACATACATACTTACCAACACACTTAACTGCAAAACGTTACACACTCACTTATCTATATTATCCATAATATTTTTTAACTATCTTATCACAATATCTATATATCTAAATTCTGGCCTCCCATCTCCCCTTATAGCCAGCCGCACTCCTTGGTAGTTGGTAAAACAGTATCTCTAATATATACATACATACTTACCAACATACTTACCTGCAAAACTCTAGAAACTTATATATTTATCTTAACTGTAATTTTTTTTTAACTATCTTATCACTATATCTATATACATACGTACTTACCAACATACTTACCTGCAAAACTCTACACACGTATTTACCTATTTTATCTTTAACTTATTTTGACTATCTTATCATTATATCATCTATATACATACATACTTACCAACACACTTACCTGCAAAACGTTACACACGCACTTACCTATCTTATCTTTAATATTTCTTTAACTATCTTATCATTATATCTATATTATATCTAAATTCCAGCCTCCCATCTCCCCTTATAGCTGGCCAACCACACTCCTTGCTAGATGGTAAAACAGTATATCTAACATATACATACATACTTACCAACATACTTGCTTGCAATACTCTGCAAACTTACTTATCTATCTTATCTTTATTTTATTTTGACTATCTTATCAGTATATCATCTATATACATACATACTTACCAATACACTTACCTGCAAAACGTTACACACTCACTTTCCCATCTTATCTTTAATATTTCTTTAACTATCTTATCATTATATCTATATTTTATCTAAATTCCAGCCTCCCATCTCCCCTTATAGCTGGCTAAGCACACTCCTTGCTAGATGGTAAAACAGTATATCTAATATATACATACATACTTACCAACATACTTACCTGCAAAACTTTTCACACTTATTTACCTATCTTATCTTTAATTTTTTTAACTATCTTATCAGTATATCATCTATATACTTACTGTACATACTGAGCAACACACTTACCTGCAAAACGTTACACACTCACTTACCTATCTTATCTTTAATATTTCTTTAACTATCTTATCATTATATCTATATTATATCTAAATTCCGGCCTCCCATCTCCCCTTATAGCTGGCCAACCACACTCCTTGCTAGATGGTAAAACAGTATATCTAACATATACATACATACTTACCAACATACTTACTTGCAATACTCTACAAACTTACTTATCTATCTTACCTTTATTTTTTTTTAACTATCGTATCACTATATCTATATACATACATACTTGCCAACATACTTACCTGCAAAACTCTACACACTTACTTACCTATCTTATCTTTATTTTTTTAACTATCTTATCAGTATGTCATCTATATACATACATACCTACCAACACACTTAACTGCAAAACGTTACACACTCACTTATCTATCTTATTCATAATATTTTTTAACTATCTTAGCATTATATCTATATTATATCTAGATTCTGGCCTCCCATCTCCCCTTATAGCTGGCCAACCACACTCATTGCTAGATGGTAAAACAGTATATCTAACATATACATACATACTTACCAACATTCTTACTTGCGATACTCTACAAACTTACTTATCTATCTTACCTTTATTTTTTATTTAACTATTGTATCACTATATCTATACGTACTTACCAACATACTTACCTGCAAAACTCTACACACTTACTTACCTATCTTATCTTTATTTTTTTAACTATCCTATCAGCATATAATCTATATACATACATACTTACCAACACACTTACCAGCAAAACATTACACACTCACTTACCTATCTTATCTTTAATATTTTTTTAACTATGTTATCACTATATCTATATTATATCTAAATTCCGGCTTCCTATCTCCCCTTATAGCTGGCCAACCACACTCCTTGCTAGATGGTAAAACAGTATATCTAACATATACATACATACTTACCCACACACAGGCAGATCAGACCATCAGGAAGTTTGAGGAGAAAGGCTACCACATATCCCTCTTCAAGAAAATTAAAGAGGAAGTCAGACAGATGGACAGAAGAAATTACTAGAAGACAACAACAGAAACAAAAAGAATAACAAAAACCAAGAAGCCGCTTTTATCATGGGTTTTAATAAAGAATGTAGAACCATAGAGAAAACTGTCAAAATTTTGGTAAAAATCCTTTTAGACAAACCAAGATTTTTATACAGGAAAGCACCCACTCTCAGAAACTACCTGGTGCACAATGTCATAAACCCCCCAAATGAAATCAAACTTTTCAAGGACCTCAAAGGCTTTTATAGATGCCAGAAATGTTTCCCCAGCCGCACAAGTAAAAAACAACCACGGAAAAAAGAAACCTTCAGATCACATGTATACAGCACACAATATAAGATCAGAGAACTAATAACCTGTAACAGTTCCCATGTCACGTATGTAGTGGAATGTCCATGCCATCTGCAATATGTGGGCAGAACCACCAGACCTCTGTATTTGCGAATAAGAGAGCATATCAAAAATAGCAAAAAAGGCTACCCCAAGCATAGTCTGTCTAGACACTTCAGAGATGCGCATGATAGAGACCCAACAGTAATGATTTTGTATGGGATCGATAATATCAACTAACACTGGAGAGGAAGCAACAAAAAAAACAGAATATCTCAAAATGAAACCCGGTGGATCTATAAATTAGGCAGTTTGGTCCCCGGAGGTCTGAATATAGATATAGACCTCAATTGTTTTATTTGCAATTTTTAAATTACCCTCCCTGTAGATTTCACCTCAAATAGTTTATCTCGAATATACCTGATCTAAAACACTGTGCCATCTTTTCTTAGACCCATACGTCCACACTGGGGAACACCCCTTGCCAAATACACTATTCTATGTATATATATATATATATATATATATATTATACATAAAACATACACATTTCTTATAAAACTGACTTTTAACAAACAAGCTTTTAATTGTATATTTATCCAAAGCCAACATGTACAATAGTCATTAGTATCCAAAGAATATGAGAGTGTTTTTAAATGGGTTTCAGTTATAAACACTTGTATATGCATAGTTTTACAAGATACTAGCTGGTTTTGCACGGGAGACAAATAGAGCATTACCATTACTCACAACATGTCTTTCCATACAATTCTATATCTGGCCATAGGGGCCACTATAGCATTTTTATATATTTGATATATGAATAAGTTAACATTGGTACATAAACATTTGTCTTAAACATTTTTCTTTAATAGTCAATTGATATAATATGTACACAGCAAGCGAGTAGACTCCTCCAATGTGTAATATTCAATACAATAGTGGAAGTGATGTTGATGCTCTGCCTCCCGTCCGTAGTGTATTTATGACGTGAGTACTTAGAGTCTGGCAACACCTCAGAAGATGTATATGACGAAACGCGTAAGTCGGAGCCAGACTCACGAACGAACGTACGTCCCATCCGTTCGGGGATACGGCCGGTGGAACGCACGCTATCCCTCCAGGAAGCTAGTGGGACTTACTCAAATACATTTGCCACTCGGCCGCTCTCATATAGTAACAGTTTACCATACTGTTTGGGACATTGTTTTTACTTGGATTATTGGCAAATAACCATATATTTTTTAAACGGACTTCACTATGGACATTCCTTGTTTCTTCCCCCCTGCATCCGACCATCCATACTCCTGCCGAGGACTCCAGGACCAGCAACCACAGCCCCCAACCCAGGAACTCCAGGAGCTACCAGACAGGCATCCATGTGTTTTACCCCTGCGGGGGTGACGCCTTTTGGTAAGTGGGGTATCCTTAGGGGAGCACGATTGACCAGCACCCATCTGGCACCTGAGTATAACAGCTCTTAAGGATCCACTATTTGACACTTGCATCTTCATGAACTGTGAGATTGTGATTAACAACTCAAGGAAAAGGCAGGACTTCACAAGCACTTTGGAGCACTGTGCACTTGTTATATTGCTGCTTTATAGAGACTTTGACATAATTAACATACTAGCACTTCGTGGTTTAGTCATTTGATTTAGTGACTTGATTCACATAATATATAGCACTAACACTTTATGTTTTATTAGATGATTCAGGAATTAATATATATTTTTTCAGGCACAGAGTGAACTTTATATGGTACAGCAAATTTATGACAGTGATATATTATGTATTTTTACATGTATCTTTGCATGTACACTGACATCATTTTTGAATCCAGATGAACACGCTACTTGATATAATATGCACTTTATCTGACTGAGGACAAATTTAGCAGATATAATTTTTTATCATTTTAATTCCAATTTTATATCCAACCTGTATTAATCTCAGTGTAGTACCACATGCCTTATCTCCATTAAACCACTAGGGGGCACTTATATACAGAAGAAATTACCTATATCACTAGCTTTGTTCTGTAAAAGTAGTGCCACAGCCCATCCATATTCATTTTTTTACCAACATACTTGCTATAGTCTACAAACTTACTTACCTATCTTACCTTTATTTATTTTTTAACTATCGTATCACTATATGTATATACATACATACTTACCAACATACTGACCTGCAAAACTCTACACACTTATTTACCTATCTTATCTTTAATTTATTTTGACTATCTTACCAGTATATCATCTATATACATACATACTTACCAACACACTTACCTGCAAAACATTACACACGCACTTACTTATCTTATCTTTAATATTTCTTTAACTATCTTATCATTATATCTATATTATATCTAAATTCCGGCCTCCCATCTCCCCTTATAGCTGGCCAAGCACACTCCTTGCTAGATGGTAAAACAGTATATCTAATATATACATACATACTTACCAACATACTTACCTGAAAAACTCTACAAACTTACTTATCTATCTTACCTGTATATTTTTTTTAAACTATCTTATCACTATATCAATATACATACATACTTACCCGCAAAACTCTACACACTTATTTACATATCTTATCTTTCATTTTTTAACTATCTTATCAGTATATCATCTATATAAATACTGTACATACTTACCAACACACTTACCTGCTAAACGTTACACACTCACTTATCTATCTTATCTTTAATATTTTTTTAACTATCTTATCATTATATCTATATTGTATCTAAATTCTGGCCTCCCATCTCCCCTTATAGCTGACCAACCACACTCCTAGCTAGATGGTATAACAGTATATCTAACATATACATACATACTTACCAACATACTTGCAATACTCTACAAACTTACTTATCTATCTTAACTTTATTTTTTTTAACTATCGTATCACTGTATCTATATGCATACATACTTACCAACATACTTACCTACAAAACTCTACACACTTACTTACCTATCTTATCTTTATTTTTTTAACTATCTTATCAGTATATCATCTATATACATACATACTTACCAACACACTTAACTGCGAAACGTTACACACTCACTTATCTATCTTATCCATAATATTTTTTAACTATCTTATCACAATATCTATATATCTAAATTCTTGCCTCCCATCTCCCCTTATAGCCGCCAAGCACACTCCTTGGTAGTTGGTAACACAGTATATCTAATATATACATACATACTTACCAACACATTTACCTGCAAAACTCTAGAAACTTACTTATCTATCTTAAATGTAATTTTTTTAACTATCTTATCACTATACCTGTATACAGACATACTTAGCAACATACTTACCTGCAAAACTCTACACACTTACTTACCTATAGTGTTGAGTGAACCCGGACTGTAACGTTCGGGTCCGTACCGAACTTTCAGGTGTCTGGGATCTGGACCCGAACACGGACATTTAAAAAAACGTTCGGGTTCGGGTTCTGGGTTCTGGTGTTGAAGGGCAGCCAATCAACAAGCGTTTCACTGGTTTGCCCTTAGAAGCCATCAGAGCCATGCCTACAAATGGCATGGCTGTGATTGGCCAGTGCATCATGTGACCCAGCCTCTTTATAAGCTGGAGTCACAGTGCTGCATGTCACATGCTCTTGGGTTAGTGTAGGGAGAGGAAGCTGCCAGCGTTTTTGTGAGGGAGAGATTGCAGACATTTTAACATCTGATCCTGCATCCTGAGATTGCTACTGCTGTTGCTCTGAGGGACAGATTGCAGAAATTTGAGATTTCACATACTGCTGCTTTGAGTGACAGATTGCAGATTGCAGATCAAACTCTGCATAACACAACGATCGCTACGATCTTGCACAACGATCAGATTGTTGGAGTAGTTTGAGATTTCACATACTGCTGCTTTGAATGACACATTGCAGATCAAACCCTGCCTAACACAACAATCGTTACGATCGTACACAACGATCAGATTGTGGGATCGTACACAACGATCAGATTGTGGGATCGTACACAACAATCAGATTGTGGAAGTAATTTGAGATTTCACATACTGCTGCTTTGAGCGATCTGACTGCACTAGGCAGAGGCTTTTGCTTAGAGGGACAGATTATTGTTAAAAAAATCATTGCCTACTCCTATAGGGCCAGCTGTTGCTGTAAGTGACACATTATTGTTCAAAAATCATCTCCTAGTTCTAAAAGGAGAGTTTCCAGCTGTTGCTTAGAGGGACAGACTATTGTTCAAAAACCATTGCCTATTCCTATAGGGCCAGGTTCCAGCTGTTGCTGTAAGTGACTGATTATTTATTGTTCAAAAATCATCTCCTAGTTCTAAAGGGAGAGTTTCCAGCTGTTGCTTAGAGGGACAGATTATTGTTCAAAAATCATTGCCTACTCCTATAGGGCCAGGTTACAGCTGTTGCTGTAAGTGACACATTATTGTTCAAAAATCACCTCCTAGTTCTAAAGGGAGAGTTTCCAGCTGTTGCTTAGAGGGACAGATTATTGTTCAAAAAGCATTGCCTACTCCTATAGGGCCAGGTTACAGCTGTTGCTGTAAGTGACAGATTATTTATTGTTCAAAAATCATCTCCTAGTTCTAAAGGGAGAGTTTCCAGCTGTTGCTTAGAGGAACAGATTATTGTTCAAAAATCATTGCCTACTCCTATAGGGCCAGGTTACAGCTGTTGCTGTAAGTGACATATTATTGTTCAAAAATCATCTCCTAGTTCTAAAGGGAGAGTTTCCAGCTGTTGCTTAGAGGGACAGATTATTGTTCAAAAAGCATTGCCTACTCCTATAGGGCCAGGTTACAGCTGTTGCTGTAAGTGACAGATTATTTATTGTTCAAAAATCATCTCCTAGTTCTAAAGGGAGAGTTTCC
>BLSH010247086.1:656155-668021 GCA_018402905.1 Glandirana rugosa
CTCATCCCGTTCACGGGATGTTTTTTTACCCCTATCCCTTTTATTTAATTTTAGTTTATTTTTTTATACCCTTCCCCCCCACCTACACCTCATCCTCGGATCTCCAACTGATCCGGCACTGGTACCGTCACATCCACCTTCACCGCCACCAACTCCTCCTCCTCATCCATCGGTTGTGACATAAAAAAAAAACAAACAAATATTAACCCCATCGGGGGTTTTATAACTCCGAATAAGTTTTTTTGTTCATATTCTTACCGACACACTCTGGCCAGATTTACAAATAAGACGTGTTCCATGTCTGTTCAGAACACCCTAGGTACGGACCAAGTAAAAAGCCAACGTGGACAAGCTAACCTTTATTAAAATGAACCAGGCATGGATCCCACAAGACTTGTCTGTACCTTGTGCAGAATAAACATTTAGACCGGTCTCACACAGCCATTCTTATACTTGTTTTTTTGAATAAGCCTCAATATTTTGGGGGCTACCCCAATTATAAACAAACAAAAAAAAAATACAGTGTTGGCTACCTACTCCTCCTCCTCAACCACCGCCACTTCCACCTACACTGCCATGGTCACGGCCTAGTCAACCTCTAGGCTCCTACTCCACATCCACCCCCCCTTCCCATATTTTTTTATTTGATTTTAATTTATTTTCCCTATCCCCATTTTTTTGTAGGGCACTTGCCCTACTCTTACCCCCATTTTACTTCTTTTTGCAGCCCTCTAGCACTTGCCAGGACTTTGTTACAGCCATTTTTGTGCCTAAAAGTTTGGGTCCCCATTGACTTCAATGGGGTTTGGGGACCGGGATAACGTTCGGGCAACGTTCGGTGACGAACCCTGACTTTTTCCCAAAGTTCGTACGGACCCTCCGAACCCGAACGTCCAGGTGTTCGCTCAACTCTACTTACCTATCTTATCTTTAATTTTTTTTGACTATCTTATCAGTATATCATGTATACACATACATACACACCAACACACTTTCCTGCAAAATGTTAAACACTCATGTATCTATCTTATCTTTAATATTTCTTTAACTATCTTAATATTATATCTATATTATATCTAAATTCTGGCCTCCCATCTCCCCTTATAGCTGGCCAAACACACTCCTTGCTAGATAGCAAAACAGTATATCTAACATATACATACATACTTACCAACATACTTACTTGCAAAACTCTACAAACCTAAATATCTATCGTACCTTTAATTTTTTTTAACTATCGTATCACTATATCTATATACATACATACTTACCAACACACTTACCTGCAAAAGGTTACACAATCACTTACCTACTTACCTGCAAAACTCTAGAAATGTACTTATCTATCTTAACAGTATTTTTTTAACTATCTTATCACTATATCTATATACATACATACTTACCAACATACTTACCTGCAAAACTCTACACACATATTTACCTATCTTATCTTTATTTTTTTAATTATCTTATCAGTATATCATCTATATACATACATACTTACCAACACACTTACCAGCAAAACATTACACACTCACTTACTTATCTTATCTTTAATTTTTTTTTAACTATCTTATCATTATATCTATATTATATCTAAATTCCGGCCTCCCATCTCCCCTTATAGCTGGCCAAGCACACTCCTTGCTAGATGGTAAAACAGTATATCTAACATATACATACATACTTACCAACATATTTACCTTAAAAACTCTACAAACTTACTTATCTATCTTACCTGTATTTTTTTTTAAACTATCTTATCACTATATCAATATACATACATACTTACCAACATACTTACCTGCAAAACTCTACACACTTATTTACCTATCTTATCTTTAATTTTTTTTTAACTATCTTATCAGTATAATCTATATACATACTGTACATGCTTACCAACACACTTACCTGCAAAACATTTCACACTCACTTATTTATCTTATCTTTAATATTTTTTAACTATCTTATCATTATATCTATATTATATCTAAATTCCGGCCTCCCATCTCCCCTTATCGCTGGCCAACCACACTCCTTGCTAGATGGTAAAACAGTATATCTAACATATATATACATACTTACTTGCTATGCTCTAAAAACTTACTTATCTATCTTACCTTTATTTTTTTAACTATCTTATCAGTATATTATCTATATGCATACATACTTACCAACACACTTACCTGCAAAAGGTTACACACTCACTAATCTATCTTATCCTTAATATTTTTTAACTATCTTATCACTATATCTATATTACATCTAAATTCCAGCCTCCTATCTCCCCTTATAGCCGGCCAAGCACACTCCTTGCTAGCTGGTAAAACAGTATATCTAACATATACATACATACTTACCAACATACTTGAAAAACTCTACAAACTTACTTATCTATCTTTCCTGTATTTTTTTTAAACTATCTTATCACCATATCAATATACATACATGCTTACCAACATACTTACCTGCAAAACTCTACACACTTATTTACCTATCTTATCTTTAATTTTTTTTAACTATCTTATCAGTATATCATCTATATACATACTGTACATACTTACCAACACACTTACCTGCAAAACATTACACACTCACTTACCTATCTTATCTTTAATATTTTTTTAACTATCTTATCATTATATCTATATTATATCTAAATTCCGGCCTTCCTTCTCCCCTTATAGCTGGCCAAGCACACTCCTTGCTAGCTGGTAAAACAGTATATCTAACATATATATATATATACTTACCAACATACTTACCTGAAAAACTCTACAAGATTACATTACTGTATCAAAGCATTTCACATCCCCTTTGTCCCTAGTGGTTTTCCCAGAGCCCTGCATGCACTTTTATATTATATATGTCATTCTTTCTGCCTGGAAACTTGAGAATGTCCATGGCAACCAAAAAGTGTCCCTTTATGTCAAAATTGGTTTTTGATCAGCTAGAAAACAGCGATAGTAAATAAGAATCATTTGCAGAATTGAGTGATACTGATTTTTGGGGAAATTTATCATCAGACACTGAAAGTGACGACAGCAACAATTCTGCAAATGAGCAAATTTCAGTGTTTTTGATTTAATTACATTATTGAATACATTTTATTAGGATTATATTATTATTTTTGATAATTATTTATAGGTATTTATTATATTATAATTTATGATTTCTTGTTTCAAACTTTATCATACCCGGGATGTCTACTAGACAGATTTAAGTGAGTTATTCCTAATAATTACAGGCCTACAATATAAAACACCAAATTTCTATGCAAAACAGTGCACCGCAAAAATGCAAAAATCTGACATAATCATACCGCCAGGGAGGTTAATGTCTAAACCGCTGGCAACAAAAGTGAGTACACTCCTAAGTGAAAATGTCCAAATTGGGCCCAAAGTGTCAATATTTTGTGTGGCCACCATTATTTTCCAGCACTGCCTTAACCCTCTTGGGCATGGAGTTCACCAGAGCTTCACAGGTTGCCACTGGAGTCTTCTTCCACTCCTCTATGATGACATCACAGAGCTGGTGGATGTTAGAGACCTTGCGCTCCTCTAACTTCTGTTTGAGAATGCCCCATAGATGCTCAATAGGGTTTAGGTCTGGAGACATGCTTGGCCGGTCCATCACCTTTACCCTCAGCTTCTTTAGCAAGGCAGTGGTCATCTTGGAGGTGTGTTTAGGGTCATTATCATGTTGGAATACTGCCCTGTGGCCCAGTCTCCAAAGGGAGGGGATCATGCTGTGCTTCAGTATGTCACAGTACATGTTGGCATTCATGGTTCCCTCAATGAACTGTAGCTTCCCAGTGCCGGCAGCACTCATGCAGCCCCAGACCATGACACTCTCACCACCATGGTTGACTGTAGGCAAAACACTTGTCTTTGTACTCCTCACCTGGTTGCTGCCACACACGCTTGACACCATCTGAGCCAAATAAGTTTATCTTGGTCTCATCAGACCACAGGGCATGGTTCCAGTAATACATGTCCTTAGTCTGCTTGTCTTCAGCAAACTGTGGGCTTTCTTGTGCATCATCTTTAGAAGAGGATTCCTTCTGTGATGACAGCCATGCAGACCAATTTGATGCAGTGTGTGGCATATGGTCTGAGCACTGACATGCTGACCCCCCACCCCATTCAACCTCTGCAGCAATGCTGGCAGCACTCATACGTCCCTTTCCCAAAGACAACCTCCTGGATATGACACTGAGCAGGTACACTTATCTTCTTTAGTCGACCATGGCGAGGCCTGTTCTGAGTGGAACCTGTCCTGTTAAACTGCTGTATGGTCTTGGCCACCGTGCTGCAGCTCAGTTTCAGGGTCTTGGTAATCTTCTTATAGCCTAAGCTATCTTTATGTAGGGCAACAATTCTTTTTTTCAGATTCTCAGAGAGTTCTTTGCCATGAGGTGTCATGTTGAACTTCCAGTGACAAGTATGAGAGAGTGAGAGCGATAACAGCAAATTTAACACACCTGCTCCCCATTCACACCTGAGACCTTGTAATACTAACAAGTCATATGACACTGGGGAGGAAAAATGGCTATTTGGGCCCAGTTTGGACATTTTCACTTAGGGGTGTACTCACTTTCGTTGCCATCGGTTTAGACATTAATGGCTGTGTGTTGAGTTATTTTGAGGGGACAGCAAATTTACACTGTTATACAAGCTGTACACTCACTACTTTACATTGTAGCAAAGTGTAATTTCTTCAGTGTTGTCACATGAAAAGATATAGTAAAATATTTACAAAAATGTGAGGGGTGTGCTCACTTTTATGAGATACTGTATATCAGAGAAGCCGTCAGGTATATATAGGAGAATAGCAGTGGTATCAGATGCATCCCCGTTTGTGGCCATTTTGTTGTAGCCCACGCCTAGTTATAGAGGAAGGGGGAGTGATAGGATTTGCTATTGGTGGATAGGTTTTGGTGGGCTCATGCCACTCACCTCAGTGCCATCCTCTCCCGCTAAATGGTCTAAAGAAGAATGCAGCGATGTGAGTGACAGGAGAGTTGGTGCTGCGCTTCTCCAAGCTCCCTACCCTGACCTGGGAGTCTACCCAGGCAGCGGGGTACGACCTGTACAGGTAAATGGGACCTCTATAAAGGGACATGTCATTATTTGGAGGTCTTCTGCGTAGATAAAGTCTGTATAACTGTCAGCTCCTGGGAGGACTTATAGTAATTTATTACCAGGACCTTCATATTATATATATATGTGTGTCTGCATTTTTTTTTTTTATTCACTTGTTTTTTTTTTTTGCGAATTTCCAGCAGCTCATTCGCATTCATTTCAACGGGCTGCCAAATGCGCATAAACTACGTCCAGCACCATTTTTAGGCCCCACATGCACCTGCATGTCACAATGTTGCGCTTTTTTGTCACACTCCAGTATAGGGCAGCTTATTCACATGAATGGACCGCCATACACGCCCATACACCCAAAGTAGCTACTGCACCTTTTTTTTGCAATGAATCTTGGGTGTTTTTTTACCAGCATGCAGAAAAATTGCATCTGCTAGCAGTGTTTAGTGCACCGCAAGCACGATCAGGAAGGAATGTTTTTTCCCCAGCTGGAGCAAATTGGATAATGTTTAACTGGCAATTGCGTGTTCATGCAGCGCTGTACCCAAATGAAATGTATATCATTTCTTTCACACAAATAGAGTTTTCTTTTGTTGGTATTTGATCATTTGTTGTTTTTTTTTTTTTTAATTATATACTGTACATTAAAAAAGACCAAAAATTAAATAAAAAAAAACATTTTGTACTTTCTGCTATTAAAGTGGTTGTCAACTCGTGACAACCACTTTAACCTACAGGTAAGCCTATAATAAGGCTTACCTGTAGGTGCCTTGCATATCTCCTAAACCTGCACGGTTCAGGAGATATGCAGTGTACCGCTGATGCCAACGTCACTTCTGCACATGCGCAGTGAAGAAATGCGTGGGAGTGACGTCACGCAACTCCGGCCAGTCACAGAGCTGGAGTTACGGCCCCGGAAGGAAGAGGGGCTGAAGATTGACGCCACCAGCACAGGGGACAGCGCTGGATGTCGCAGGCTTCGTTTGCAGGTAAGTGGCACATAATGGGCTACTATGCGATGCCTAGTAGCCCATTATGCATCTATTTTGCAGGGGAAAGTAAAGGAAGTAAACCCAATCTGGGTTTACTTCCTCTTTAAACAAATCCAATAAAAAAGAATTAAAAATCCAATTTGTCCATAAATTTGGGCCAAAATGTATTCCCCTACATGCCTTTGTTAAAACAAAAAACTCAATAAGTGTATATTAAAGCAGAGTCCCCCCCCCCCCCTCCAAAAACAAAAGTCAGCAGCTACACAGACATTTAATAATAGGACACCTACCTGTCCTATGATTCCATCGCCTGTCGGTTGCTGCCTCCGCCATTGCCGGTAAGGGAAACCGGCATTGAAGCCTTGCGGCTTCACAGTCAGGTCCCTACTGCGCATGCGCAAAGCACGTTGCACTCTCTTACTGGCCCGGCAGTGGAGGAGGGAAGAGGAGGGGGCCGGACTTCTGATGTACCTCGCCACAGTGAGGTCCAATGGAAGTGGGGACAGGGTACCTATCAAAAGCAGGTACCCCCTCCCCCTCTCCTCCCTGAAAGGTGCCAAATGTGGCACCGGAGGAGAGCGGGGAGAGAAGACACGCTGCAGCGCTGTGGGCGAAGTGTAGTGCCCACAGCGCTGCTAAGTGACAGGCTGCAACCCCCACCATCCATCCAGCCTCCCCACCCACCCAGCTGTCCTCACCCCATCCATGCTCACTCACCCAGCCATCCTCACCCAATCCATGCTCACCCACCCAGCCATCCTCACCCCATCCATGCTCACCCATCCATCCATCCATGCTCACCCACCCATCCTCACCCATCCATCCATCCATGCTCACCCATCCAGCTATCCTCACCCAGCCATGCTCACCCATCCTGCCAAGAATGCTCATCCACCCATCCATGCTCACCCATCCAGCCATGCATGCTCATCCATCCATCCATGCTCACCCAGCCATCCATCCATGCTCACCCATCCAGCCGTGCTCACCCAGCCATGCTCAACTATCCATCCATCCATGCTCACCCAGACATCCATCCATGCTCACCCAGACATCCATCCATGCTCACCCACCCAGCCATGCTCACCCAGCCATCCATCCATGCTCACCCATCCATCCATCCATGCTCACCCAGCCATCCAGCCATGCTCACCCACCCAGCCATGCTCACCCATGCAGCCATGCTCACCCATCCATCCATGCTCACTCACCCAGCTGTGCTCACCCACCCATCCGTGCTCAGTCATCCCCATCCATGCTCATCCATACCCATCCATGCTCAGTCATCCTCATTCATGCTCATCCATCCCCATCCGTGCTCATCCATCCCCATCCATGCTCATCCATCCTCTTCCATGCTCAGTCATCCCCACCCATACTCATCCATCCTCATTTGTGCACAGTCATCCCCATCCGTGCTCATCCATCCCTATCCATGGCTCATCCATCCCCATCCATGGCTCATTTGTGCCTCATTCATGCTTATCCATACCACATCAATTCTCATCCATGACACATCTGTGCCACTACAGAGCCCATCCGTGCCACTACAGTGCCCATCCGTGCCACTTTCCAAAATGGGGTCATTTTTTTGGCGTTCTCCATTGCCCTGGTGCTCCAGGACCTTCAAAAGTGCAAGAGGTAGTCAAGAAATTATATGTGTAATTTATGCTCCTAGAACGCCTGATGGTGCTCCCTGCATGTTAGGCCTCTGTATGTGGCCTGGATGTGTAAAAGTGTCACACATGTGGTATCGCCATACTCAGGAGGAGTAGTAGAATGTGTTTTGGGGTGTAATTTTTGGTATGCATATGCTGGGTGTGAGAAATAACCTGTTAACATATGACAATTTTGTGGGAAAAAAAAGAAAAAAAATCTTCATTTTGCAAAGAATTGTGGGAAAAAATTACAACTTCAAAAAATTCACCATGCCTCTTACTAAATACCTTGGGGTGTCTACTTTCCAAAAAGGGGTCATTTGGGGAGGTATTTGTACTTTCCTAGCTTGTTAGGCTGCATTCACATAGGGGCGACACGATTTCAGCGCGACTTCGCTAGGCGATTTAAGCGCGACTTTCAGCGCGACTTCCAGCGCGACTTCAAAGACCTCAGGCAACTTTACAACACGACTTTTGCCAGGCGACTTTGACTTGACCAATCAGAGAAGGGAGGGAGGGGGCTGCCTAAAAATAAATTCTATTCTTTTGACTGTAAAGTCGCTTCTATGTAGATGGGGGATCCGACTTGGAGGCGACTTCTATTGAATTCTATGGGCACAAGTCGGATAGAAGTCGCCTAGAAGTAGTACAGGAACCTTTTCAGAAGTCGCCTTGAAGTCGGAGCGACTTCAGTCGTGTATATTAAGACGGCTCCCATTCATTTCAATGGGATTTCAAATGTCAAGCGACTTGGGGCGACTTGAGGCAACTCAAGTCGGATCGCAAGTCGCCCCTATGTGAACGGGCACTAAGGGTCTCAAGAAATGAGATAGGTGGTCAGTACATCAGGTGTGATCAATATTCAGTGATTGGCACCATAGCTTGTAGACTCTATAACCTTCACAAAGACCAAATAATATACAATGATTTGCTTTTTTTTACCAAAGATATGTAGCAGTATAAATTTTTCCAAAATTTATGAAGAAAAATTACTAATTTGCAAAATTTTATAACAGAAACGGTTTTTACAAAATTTTCGGTCTTTTTTTAATTATAGCGCAAAAAAAAAAAAACCCAGCGGTGATTAAATACCACCAAAAGAAAGCTCTATTTGTGTGAAAAAAAGGACGCAAATTTCATATGAGTACAGTGTTGCATGACTGAGTAATTGTCATTCAAAATGTGAGAGCACTGAAAGCTGAAAATTGATCTTCCTGACCAGAGCACTTTTTGCAATTAGGCACTGCGTCGCTTTAACTGACAATTGCCCGGTCTTGCGATGTTGTACCCAAACTAAATTTGCGTCCTTTTTTTCCCTCAAATAGAGCTTTCTTTTGGTGGTATTTGATCACCTCTGTGTCATTTCTGATCACTGCTATCAATAAAAAAAGAGTGACAATTTTGAAAAAAAACCCCCAAATTTCTTACTTTTTGCTAAAATATAAATCCAAAAAAAAATTATAAAAAAACATTTTATTTCATCGGTTTTGGCCGATTTATATTCTTTCTCATATTTTTGGTAAAAAAAAAAATCGCAATCTGCGTTTTTTGATTGGTTTGCGCAAAAGTTGCCGCGTTCACAGATAATGAAAAATCATTTCTGGGGTTTTTATTTATTTATTTATTTTTTTACTAGCAATGGCGGCGATCTGCAATTTTTAGCGATACTGCGATATTGGGGCGGACATGTCGGACATTTTTGACACTTTTTTGGGACCAATGACATTTATTCAGCGATCAGAAATTTAAATGTCCACTGATTACTGTATAAATGTCATTGGCAGTGAAGGGGTAACCTGCAGGGGGAGATCTAGGAGTTAAGTGTGTTCCCTGGGTGTGTTCTAACTGTGGGGGGGTTGGGCTGCCATGGGCATAAGAGATCTAACTGATCCCAGTGACAGAGATCAGTAGATCTCCTATGCCCCCACTAACAGAGCGGGGAACCGCCGTCTTTACATCGGCGGTTCCCCGTTCTTTGGCTGTGGCCGCTCATCACGGCTCGCCGGCGGACATCGCGGCTCGCCGGCGGACATCGGGTCCGCCCGAGCCGCGGGCACACTCCTCAGGAGTACGGTGGGCACGCGCAGATCGCCTCTTTTTTACGGCAATTCGCGCTGAGCGTCCACACTGCCGCCGTGCATATACGATATGGGGGTGTGGAACCGGTTAAGGGGTTTAAGTGCCTAGTGGTCAAGTGGTTAAACCTGTCATGTTGCTTGAGGTGATTATAGCCATATTAGTGCACTTGCAAAAAAAAACAATTGAGTATGGTGTGTGATGTTTTTTTAAAATTTGCACTAACATCCAAAGTTTTTGGGGTGTACCAGCGTGAACCTTGAAGAAGGGGGTGTATGTATGCCCAAAAGTTTGCCCTGAACATTTGGATGTTAGTGCAAATTAACCACTTCTGGACCGCCCGCCGCTGTTATACATTGGTAATTTGACGCTAAATAACGTTGTTATCGCAGCAGATAGCTGCCATAACCCTGGTATTTTTAAAAATGGCGGGCAGTACGCTTTCAGTTAAAAGTGGTCTCTGCGGCCGATTGGCCGCGAGATCACTTTTATTGGCAGCGGGAGAGGTGCCCCCCCTCCCGCCGTGTTCTGGTTGCTGTGTTCTTTATTACTTTTAAGTGTAAATGTGAGATTTGAGGTTTTTTTTACCCCAGATCTCACATTATAGAGTTCCTGTCATGCTTTTTTTCCATTACAAGGGATGTTTACATTAATTGTAATATGAATAAAAGTGACCCAATTTTTTTTTTAACTGGACAGTGTAAAAATAAAAAATAAAACATAAAATAAGTGAGAAAAAATTTTTTTGAAGCGCCCTGTCCCGCCGAGCTCGCGCGCACAAACAAACGTATACGTACGTCGCACCCATATATGAAAACGGCGTTCAAACCACACATGTGAGGTATCATCGCGATTGTTAGAGTGAGAGCAATAATTTTAGCACTAGAACTCCTCTGTAACTCCAAACTGGCAACTTGTAGAAATTTTTAAATGTCACCAATGGAGATTTTTAAGTGCCAAAGTTTGTTGCCATTCTACAAGCGGGCGCAATTTTGAAGCATGACATGTTGGGTATCAATTTACTCAGTGCAACATTTTCTTTCACAATATAGCAACAAATGGGCTAACTTTACTGCCGTATTTTTATTAACCCAAAAAAGTGTATTTTTTCCAAAAAAATCGCACGTGTAAGACCGCTGCGCAAATTCGGTGTGACATAAACTATTGCAACGACCGACAATTTATTCTCTAGGGTGTCTGAAAAAAAAATATATATATATATAATGTTTGGGGTTCCTAAGTAATTTTCTAGCAAAAAAAAAATGATTTTAACTTGTAAAAAACAGATCTCAAAAAGAGGCTTGGTCCTTAACCACTTGCCGACCGTGTAATGTAATTACACGGCCGCAAGGTGGATCCATTATTCTGGGAGGGCGTACTATAACGTCCTCCCAGAATTGCACACCCCCTGGGGCGCGCAACTGGGGGCATCCGTGACTGCCGGGTCCGTGAGACCCGGCGCATCACGGTAAATGGCCGCTCGCAGCGGCCGTTTACCACGTGATTGCTCCGTCAAATGAAGGAGCGATCACATGTAAACAAGCCGGCGGATATCCGGCTTGTCTCTCCCCTCTCCGCACCGATTGGTGCAGTGTGAGAGGAGAGGAGGGAGAGAGGAGATGCAGTGGTGCTGTGGGCAGGATCTAAAGTGACTGCTATGTGCCAGGCAGGGACCCCTCATCCAGCTTCACCCATGCAGCCTCATCCATGCAGCCTCATCCATGCTCACACATCCGTGCTCACCCATCCGTCACCCATGCATCCGTGCTCACCCATCCATCACCCATGCATCCGTGCTCACCCATCCATCAACCATGCATCCGTGCTCACCCATCCATGCCCACCCATCCGTCACTCATGCATTCGTGCTCACCCATCTGTCACCCATGCATCCGTGCTCACCCATCCGCCACCCATGTATCCGTGCTCACCCATTCTTGCCCACCCATCCGTCACCCATGCATCCGTGCTCACCCATCCGCGCCCACCCATCCGTCACCCATGTGTCCGTGCTCACCCATCCGGCCATGCTCATGCATCACCC
>BLSH010247086.1:687507-706730 GCA_018402905.1 Glandirana rugosa
TTTTCGTAATATAGCCGGGGGCGCTAAAGATGCATAGCCCGTCTCTTTTGGCGCTTTGGCTCCGCTATTCAGGCAGCAGCAGGGCGCTTTTAACCCCTAAAAAGGGCTTAAAAGTGCCGGCGCGCGGCACTTCTAAATCGGTGTTCAGTCGCTTCGGAAGAACTGCCCATTCATTTCAATGGCAAGAGCGGTGTATACACCGCTCCCGCATCGCCCCAGAGATTCTGCTTGCAGGACTTTTTTTTTTTTCTCGTCCTGCAAGCGCCCCGCCCCAGTGTAAAAGCAATCAGGCTTTCACACTGGGGTGAATTGGGGGGTGAGTTTTACAGGCGATATTTTAAGCGCTAAAGCGTCTGAAAAACATCCCAGTGTGAAATAGAGGTAGACCGATATGGGTTTTTCTCTGCCCGATACGTAGAAATCGCGGGGGCCGATATAATGCTTTTTTTGGGCCGATATTTTATTCCCCCCCCCACCCCCTTTATCTCAACTTCAGCCATATACCAGTGCCCATGAAATACAGCATATACCAGTGCCCATGAAATACAGCATATACCAGTGCCCATGAAATACAGCATATACCAGTGCCCATGAAATAAAGTCTTATCTGTGTCAGTGAAATGCAGCCTGACACAGAGCGATTCACATGGGGAGATTCAAATTTCCCCGTGCCCGCTGCGCTGTGATGTCATCACACGTGTGCCTGTCACTCGGATAGAAGACAGAGCAGCCCGAGCGGCCGCAGTACTCCATTTGGCCACTGGGGCTGCTCTGCCTTCTCACTGTGTCTGAGTGGCACAGCGGTGCTCCTGGGTATCTGGGAGCCCGCAGTCTAATGCGGGCGAATTAATCGGCCTAATTTGCATCACAATCGGCTGATGCCGATTTTAATTAAAAAAATAAAAAAAATGAAAAATCGGCCTGATCTATTGGGTCTACCTCTAGTTTGAAAGGGGTCTTAGTGATACATTTTCTTTCATTATTCATCATAGTGCATGCCACATTTTAATTTAACGGTTCTGCTTCCCTTAGCTGGAGTTATTGATGAAGACTACAGAGGAAATGTTGGCGTGGTGTTGTTTAATTTTGGCAAAGAACCCTTTCAAGGTATGTAGTCTTATTCCGTGTTCAAGAACCTCATTATTTAGTATTGCTTACTAATGCAAGACTTACAAACCAGAGGCCATACGCTTCCTATTAAAACATTTTTGGCTACCTGGCTTCTGAATATCACCCAGTTAAATAAATAAAAAAAAAGAAACCTGGCGAATTTTACCTCCTAAGAGTCTCTAAGTTTCTCTTATTTGCTCCTTTTATGATCTGTTAAATCTACCATTGAAAGGACTTTGTTATATCTGTTCGACAAGTGAAAAAATGGCTGATTCCTGTGCAGTCTTCCTCTGCAGTTAGCTGGGAGCAATGCTAACTGATATCTGACTACAAAACTCCTCCCCTAATTTGCAGGGAGGGGGAAGTGTTTAATCCTGACACACTTTTTTCCTAGGGTGACTGTTGCTCCTAGATTCAGTAAGGTCACCCTAGGACAGGAAGTGTGTTCCTGGCAGGATCACCAGGTGAAAATGAGGAAGTGAAAAGGAATTGCACCACAAACTCTAAGCAATAGTAATCTGCAAAACATTTAATTTTTTTTTTGTTCTTGGATTTAGATATGTTTGTACAGCTCACCATGTTTGGATGTAGTCAAATTGTAGTGAGGCTGGCTTTTTATCATTCGTAGTCAGTCAGGTTTCGACCAATATCTTTTGTTCTCTGGGATAATAAAAAAAATAAATTGTAAGATGCAAATGCAGTTTTGGCTTCATTTTGCATGAACTAGACAACCCCAATTCCCATTGCCATCATAAGCAGCATTCCATAAATAATATTTTTTCTCCACAAACCGTTTTCACTGAATGCATAGAAGGCTACAAATGTCACTAAGCCTGGCTCACACTGTAAATTACTACCAGATTAAATGCCTTCCTTTCATTTTTGTCTAATGTTAAGGTTTGGGTTATGGTCACAATGTCTGACAGACAGTACAGCTTGGTTGGGTATTTCAGGTTGAGTACTTGATCCCCTCAAATATGAGTGGTGAAGAGCATATCACTGTGCTACTTTGTTAAATTATAACCTGTACAAGGACTACACTTTCTTGTAGGATTCAGTGTTGATAGCACAGAGTGTAAATGTGGATGCACCTGTGGCACAGTCTTTTAAATCCACTAACAAGCCGCATGCTGGGCACGCTATATTAACTGTATGCAACCTCCGCTATATACAGCGCTGTGTCCCGGCAGTGGGATGAGAACTTCCTGCCTTGTAACAAAATGGGCTCAGGCTGAGCAATGCTCAACCATTCACAGGAAGCTTTGTATTCTATGTATGAATACAAAGTTTCCTCTGGCTGAGGCAGAGAGGTGAGTGGGTGACCATGTGATTTCCGCCTTAGTCAATCGGATGAAGCTTTGTATTCATAAAATATGAAGCTTTCAGTGAGTGGCTGAGGATTGCTCAGTCCGACTCGATTCTTTCCGAGCAGTGAGATGGGAAGTTCTAGTCCTACTGCTGGAACACAGCGCTGTACATTGTATGGAACGAAGGCTACATGCGTACAGTTAATACAGTGTGTCCAGCAAGCGCGTCGGTTAGTGAAATCAAAATATTTAAAGGGACATGCAGTTAGGTTGGTCACATGAATTTATACAAGTCATGTTGCTATTTAAATTTGAATTGGAAAGCTAAAAAAAAAAGTATGGTTTTAGAAATGTCTTTTTTATAGCTGTTCAGAAAAGACTGTGAAGTGAGTCAATATTATTTTTAGTCAGTATGTAACTAATTTATCTGTCTGAGCAAATAAATGCTAAATATTTCAGTTTTACTTATTATTTGTGACCTGTTTAATGGCTAAAACTGTTTATTTTCCTTTTTAGTTAATAAAGGTGATCGAGTAGCTCAGTTGATCTGTGAACGAATTCTGTACCCTGAGCTGGAGGAGTTTAAGGTGAGTTACTTTATTTCACCCTTCAAGAAATGCAAACTTCTATTGTGTGAAAAAATGGGTATGTAGACCAGTAGATCGCCTCTTTATTAAATATTTATAGTACAGAATTACTCAAATATTATGAAACCACAACAACACTAAAATCAGAAGGCCTACCCCTTTACCCTTTGCGATTTGATTTCATCCAGATTTATTGGGTTGCCCACTGTGCTTCTGTGTGGGTTGTATCTTTTTCTGTGTTATGCAATGTCCCTTTATGACCTCACTGCTTGTGGATGGGCGCTATTGGCCCAGAGTTGCTTTTGGGCTTCTCTGAAGGGACCATAGAAGCAACAATAGAGCATTGGCAAATGGCCATCAAAAGGGAGAAGACAAATACCAGTATGAGAATACCACTTTAAAGTTAGTTTGAAGGCAAAATGTTTTCATGTTGTGTACCTTAATTGTGCACTTCTACTTGTTTACAAGACAGTGGAGGCCAATAGGTGTAGCCATATATTAAGAGTTTGATGTCGAAGTGATTCTCTAAGCCCTCATACACACGGGCGTTTTTTTAACGCCACGTTTTTGAGCGTTTTTTACAGCTCTCCATGTTATTCAATGGCCCCCTAAAAACGCTGACATTTTTGAGCAGTAGAGCTGTTGGTGAGCTGTAACTAGAATGCAGAACCAGCGCGTTCCGAGGCTGTAGCGTTTTGACGCTAAACCGGCAAAACTCTCACTAACACCGTACCGGTGCTTTTGATACCGGCGTTTTCAGGTTAAAAAAATAGCAGAGGAATGATTTTTTTTTTTAACGCCGATTCAAAACGCAGATTTCTCCCTGACGTCGGGCCCGACGTTTTGCTAATTTTTTTTTCATGTGTCCGTGTGTATGAACCCTAAAGGTTAATTAAAAAAAATAATAAACATATTATACTTGCCTGCTCTGTTCAATGGTTTTGCACAGAGCAGCTCCAATCCTGTTTTTGGGTCGCCTGCTGGGGCTTACGCATGCCCAATAGCAAGTTTCTTGCTATGGAGGCACTCGAGCAGGCTCACTCCCCAGCCACACTCCTGTTAATGAACATTGTCCATTCGCACACAGAGTTCAGCTTGGCCCCGTCCGCCGCTCTCTCGTTGGCTCACTGGCTTTGGTTAACAGGAGCCAATGGCTGATCACGTGGTAAAGAGCTTTCTGGTGTAGACTCTTTACCGAGATCGGTAATGCGGTGAGTCAGACTGATACACCGCACCACTGATCGCCACGATGCGCGCCCCTACAGGCGCGCGATCATGGGTTATCTTGAGGATGTCAATGGACGGTCCAATCAGGGTAAGTGAACCAATGCCTGCCGTCATTTGTCTATAGGCCGGGCGAGAAGTAGTTAAACTGTCTCTAAAGCAAGATGTGTTGGAGCATGCATTTGTCTATGTAGATTGCCCATGATTTCCTTTTCAGAAGTACAGTGGCTTGAAAAAGTATTCATACCCCTTGACATTTTTGTCATTTTACAGCCAAAAATGTAAATTTATTTTATTGGGATTTTTTGTGATGGACCAACACAAAGTGGCACTTAATTGTGAAGTGGAAGGAAAATGATAAATGATTTTCAACATTTTTTACAAATATCTGAAAAGTGTGACCTGTATTTGTATTCAGCCCCCTTTACTCTGATACCCCTAACTAAATTCTAGTGGAACCCATTGCCTTCAGAAGTCACCTAATTAGTAAACGGAGTCCACCTATGTGTAATTTAATCTCAGTATATATACAGCTGTTCTGTGAAGCCCTCAGGTTTGTTAGAGAACCTTAGTGAACAAACAGCATCATGAAGGCTAAGGAATACACCAGAAAGGTCAGAGATAAAGTTGTGGAGAAATTTAAAACAGGGTTAGGTTATTTAAAAAAAAATCCCAAGCTTTTAACATCTCACTGAGCACTGTTCAATCAATCGATCAATCATCCAAAAATGGGAAGAATATGGCACATCTACAAAGTCCAGACCTAAATTCAATTTGAGAATCTCTGGCAAGACCTGAAAATTGGTGTTCGCAGATGCTCTCCATCCAATCTGATAGAGCTTGAGCTATTTTGCAAATAGGTAAAAATGTCTGTTCTGTCACATGATTTGCATGTAACATAAATATGCAGCTATAGTAATGTTTTTATAGTTGGTTATTACAATGCCATCTTGTGGTTCTTTTGGATATTACACCTTTCTATTGTATTTTCTAAGTGTGTACCTCCCATCCTCTGTGAGCTATTTCCTCTTCCTAGTTCACTCTACTCTGTAACTTCCTGTTCCGGGTGCACTCTGCTATTCTAGTTCCTCTTCCTGTGTCCTCTCTCTCATGAGGTAAAGAATATGGCTACATGCTAGAAGGCCTCACTCAATCCACTCGCATCCTAGGACACATTACTATGTTTTGACCTGCAGTTACCATCTTTCGACCATCTGTCACATTTGTTGTATGCTGTACCTGCTATTCCAATGAATAAACGCTCATGGAAGAAATCGGTAATTGGTGAGTCACTATCTGATAAGAACTGTCTGCGGTGATCATATCTGCTTATACAGGCCAGGCATAGAGGTCTCAACAAGGGATAAGTCGCCATTACAACAGTTAGGAGTCAGAATAATGTCACTCACTAGATGTGCAAAGCTGGTAGAGACATCCCAAAAAAGACTTGCAGCTGTAATTGCAGTGAAAGGGGGTTATACAAAGTATTGACTCAGGGGGGGCTGAATATAAATGCACGCCACACGTTTCATATATTTGAAAACCATTATTTTCCTTCCACTTCACAATTATGTGCCACTTTGTGTTGGTCTATCACATAAAATCCCAATAAAATATATTTACGTTTTTGGTTGTAACATAACAAAATGTGGAAAATTTTAAGGGGTATGAATACTTTCAAAGCACTGTGCTTGTCTGGAGATGCTGGCAGTCACAATACTGCCAGTTGGGCTTCCTGTCACACAGAAAGGTCAGGGTATTAAATGTGAATCCTGTATTTCACAACTACACAGGGTGCAGTACAGGCAAACATTTTAGAGGTAGTAGTTGCCATGAAAAATGGCTGCCCCTTCTATTTTTTTTTTTTTCAGTGGTTATGTGAATACCATTTAATTTCTACAGTGCTGTAGCTCCACTGCTGAGACATAGCTGAACATTGAATACAACTCCCAGACATTATTGCAGCATTTCCTACTGCCTCCTCCTGTTTGCTTTACATTTTTGATATTGAAATCCTTCTCATATTCTATTTTATTTTTCACAGACTCTGGATGTGACAGAACGAGGTGCTGGTGGCTTTGGATCAACTGGTCAAAACTAAACTTGCTGTTTTATAGTATTAGCTGTACATATTGTCAATTTGATTTTTTTTTTTTTTTTGTATATTATTTTTTATTTTTTTTACCCGTTAAGGAAATAAAGGTCTTTTCTCGTGTTCTTTTCAGTTTAAATCCCTTAAACACAAACCACAAACACAAATGTACCATACTTCATTCCAAATACAGGGCTCTTCAAATACTCTGCTGCAGTGCTGTCAAGCTTTTAATACGGTTTGTGACAGCGGAGCCAACATATTTTTGCATAAATATTTTTAAGCAGAATTATCCTTAGGGAAGGTTTTTGAAACTGCACTTTTAATAATAAAAAAATGTCTGTTTCAAGTGTAGGTACACAATCTATTTTTTTTTTTTTTTTTTTGTATTTATTATATCTACAATTTAATGATTACAATATAAATTTTCTGCAATGATTCCCCAAGACCCGAACATTTTTCCAGTTTCCTTCTAAGTGAAAAGGTTTAGAGGAGATAACCTATAGTATTCCCCCTGCTACACAACAGACTATGTAGGAAGAATATTAGGTGTGGGGGGGTGTGCAAAGTAGCTGAGTCAGTATAGACAGAGATTGTGCTTGAGAATTGATATCGTAAGTCCATAAAAAAAATTAAATAATAATAATTTATAGGAAGGGAAATCCTGCAAGTGAGCATTTAAAATACTTGATTTGCTGTGCATTTACCTGCAGTTTGTCAAGTTGATGACAGGGTCTCTTAAAGTAAGCTATATTTCTTGTGTCCATTTCAAGGCTTTTCGGTTTTTATTGCCATCTACATTTTAAAGGTTGTGTAACATGAATTTATTCTGCTTAGCACTTTCCTCTCAGCAGAGGTCAGTTTGTCAAACATACGACTGTCAATGCATAAGTTCCCACTGACTTCTGCACTGAAATGATACAGGTGATCTTCTCGGCAGACTTGTTGTGATGGAAGTTGCATTGATCAGATTGAAGATATCCATATGTTGGGCAACAGGATTCACTGACAATTGCTCAACTTATAAGAAATATGAAGTCTGTGAATACTGACTAATAAAATATTAGTTGCTTGACTCTCTAGCTTCAATGTTTTTAGCTGCTGATTTGCTTGTATCATATATCTCTCATGAAATTGGAATATCAACAAAAAGTTAATTTATTTCAGTAATTCAACTCAAAAAAGTGAAACTCTTATATTTTATATAGATGCATTACACACAGGTATATACTTCAAGCATTCTTTCTTTTAATTTTGATGATTATGGCTTACAGCTAGTGAAAACCCAAAATTCAGTATCAGAAAATTAGAATATTAAAAAAAAGATTTTTTAACACAAATGTTAGCTTACTGAAAAGTATGTCCATGTACAGTATAGTATGCACTCGATACTTGGTCGGGGCTCCTTCTGCAGGAAATTACTACTTCAATGTGGGTGGCATGGAGGCTATCAGCCTTTGGCACTGCTGAGGTGTTATGGAAGCCCAGGTTGCTTTGATAGCGGCTTTCAGCTCAGCTGCATTGTTGGGTCTGGTGTCTCTCATCTTCCTTTTGACAATATCTCACAGATTCTCTATGGGGATTAGGTCAGGCAAGTTTGCTGGCAAATCAAGCACAGTGATGCCATCATTAAACCAGGTATTGGTAATTTTGGCAGTGTGGGCAGGTGCCAAGTAATGCTGGAAAATGAAATCAGCATTTCCATAAAGCTGGTCAGCAGAGGGAAGCATGAAGTGCTCTAGAATTTCCTGGTAGAGGGCTGCGCGCTGACTTTGGACTTGATAAAACACAGTGGCCCAACACCAGCAGATAACATGGCTCTCCAAATCATTACTGCTTCTGCTTGAAATAGATCACTATGTGTGATCTTTAGAAAATATAAGTTTCACTTTTTGAATTGAATTACTGAAATAAATTAACTTTTCTCTTACGTTCACTGACAGATGCAGCCCTTCATTGACAAGTGGGGTTTATGCACATCCTACCAGGAGTAGACTAGGCAAATAGAAAAAAGCAAGCTGACCCCTCCCAGGGGGCCGTCCTCACTCCAGCATATAACCCCCCTGCTCTGTATAGCATATCAGTTTTATTATGCCTAGTGCAAGGAGTTAGACCTGGTTCCCTGCTGGGATCTGCGGTTCCACAGATTGTTCTTTCTTGGGAAGCTTTCTGATTGAAGACTGCTATCAAGTAGCCAGCTGGGGCATAGAGGATATCTTGAATCCTGTACTTTCCCTAGCGCGGCCGACCGATGCGAGCTACCCTTAGCCCTGGCGGGGTCCGCCGCATTGTACCCGTTCCGTGCGGGAGGCCAGTGGGTGACCCCCACTTGCGCCCAGTGACCGGGCTCTGCTCACGTCCAGGGGCACTTGGCATGCAGCATCCCTCTCCGCCAGATGGGAGGAAGGTCTGCAACCGGGTGGCTACCCGCTACACCCGTCAGATTGGTGAGCTTCCCCCCCCGGGGTGCGGAGGGGGGGCTGGGCGGTTTTTTGTAGCGGACTAGTCCGGCCAGTGGAGGGTTCCTGGGGCTACAGATCACCGTGGGCTCGCCCCCCTCCTGCACCGCACCCCGCGCTCTCAAGCCACCATGCGGTGGTCCAATGCCATTTTGCTGTAGCCGTGGCCATTTTGTGGGCTATTTTGGCCTCTAGTGTCGGATTGGCGGGCATTTTGCCATAGTCGCGGCCTGTGTAACAGGCTTTGGTCTCTTGTGACCGCTCGGCGGCCATGACTGATGTGCCTGTGGATGAAAACCGTGCGGCCGATGCCGTTTCTTCCTCTTTCACTCTGGGACAGCGTGGATGGCACATGGCGGTGCAGGCTCCTGACTGGCGGCAGGCACTCCTACTGGGAAGCAGCGCTTAAAGGGCAATCACTAATAGCAAGTATAGCTGGGCTGTCCCTGGGGTACTGGTAGCGGTGGGTGCAATCCTCCTGGGTGTTTCCCGGTTGATTGGTGGGGCTGCAGTGTGGGGGTGTCAGGGCCTTTTTTGGCCTGTCTGTCCGGTGGTGCAATGGCGGCTAAACCTGCGGGTCCTTCCAAGGAGGAGTCGGTTGAACGCAACCTGCGCTGGGACCTGTAGTTCCCCTGGATCAGCTAAGATCCCTGTTGGGGGAATTTTTCCCCGGGAGGTGCCGTGTAGTGCTAAGGGGGTGTCTAAAAAGCGTCCACCCCCCCCTTCATCGGGGGAGGATTCTGAACCGGAAGGGGCCTCGGTGGTCACGGGGACCCCCGTGGAGCTCTCAGATGGTGAACGGGAGCCCTCGGATGGTGAGGAAGACCAGGGTGCCTCGGTAGCGCCCGAGCGGGCGCTGGTGGCCACCCTGATCGCCCATATCTTTGTGTCCCTGCGAGTGGACCAAGCTGGGGAGTCTGCATATGTTTGTGGGTCTTTTAAGCCACATAGGTCCCCTAGGGCTTATCTCTATGATCAATTCTTTGACCAGCTGGTCTATAAGGAATGGCAGCGTCCACAGAATTCCTTTGTTTTGCCCAAACGTTTCGCTGTACGCTATCCCTTTGAGGATAGTTTTGTGAAGAAGTGGGCATCCCCTGCAGTGGACCCACGGTGGCTCGCCTGAATAAGGCAACGACCATCCCCTTGGAGGGGTTTCCCTCTTCTAAGGTTCCGGCCGATAGGCGGACGGAGGCAGTATCCAAGGCACTGTTCTTGTTGGCGGGGTCGGCCATGAGACCGGCCCTGGTGTCGGAAATGGTGGTGCAACACCTTACAGAGTTGTGCGACTGAGTTGCACAATGAGTTGAGCTGCGGGAGTTCGCTTGAGGCGTCACAGCGAGCAGACCATATGATACAGGGTCTTCGGTACCTGTGTGACGCAGCTTTGGACCTGCTTCCCATGCTGTCTAAGATGTCTTTTCGCAGTCATTATTAGACGGGTGCTCTGGTTACGCTGTTGGTCAGGTGACCACGCATCTAAGAAGGGCCTCACGGATCTCCCCTTTCAGGGTGGTCGGCTCTTTGGGGCACAATTGGATGAAATCATTAAAGATTTCATCCGGAGGGAAGAGTACTTTCCTCACGGAGCCCCGGCGGGGCGGGAGTTCTGCCGTAAGCAGGGTCCTTCTTCTTCGGGTCAGAAGAGGTTTTTTCTTGTGCCCGGTGCAGCGGGCAAGGGCTCGAGGCCCGGCAAGTCTGCCTCGGGATCCGGTAAACGGCCCTGGCAGCGCAAGAGCGAAAAGGCGGAGGATAAGTCCTCGGCATGATGGGTTGCCCCCACCTGATTCTCGGGTGGGGCGGCCGACTTCTGTGGTTCGCAGACAGGTGGACTGCCCGCTTTTCTGACTGGTGGGTGCAGGAAGTGGTGTCCCCCGGATACAGGATAGAGTTCAGCACTCTACCTCCAGACAGGTTCTTCCCATCGAACTTGAGACTCCGTCAGGGGCGTCGAGAGGCTCTCCTAGGGGCTGTTCAGACGCTCTCCGAACAAGGGGTGATTGTGCCGGTACCTCCTTTGGAAAGGTTCCGCGGCTTCTATTCAAACCTCTTTGTGGTGCCCAAAAAGGGTGGGGTCAGGCCAGTTCTGGACCTGAAAGCGCTAAACCACTTTGAAGGCGCGAAAGTTCCAGATGGAATCTGTCTGGTCGTGGCCGCCCTGCACCAAGGGGACGTGTATCTTCATGTTCCCATTTGTCCCCGGCACCAGCGCTTTCTGCGCTTTGCGGTGGGGGATCCACATTATCAATTTGTGGCACTTCCCTTCGGTCTGGCTTCGGGTGTTCACCAAGCTGGTGGCTCCGGTGCTGGCGCTATTGAGGCAGAGAGGCATTGCGGTGGTAGCATACCTCGACGACTTGCTCCTGCGAGCGGAGTCTGCTTCGGCCCTGGAGGAGAACATGGCTATCACCATGGCCTTGTTGAAGGACTTCGACTGGCTGATCAACCTGCAGAAGTCGACGTTAACCCCCATCTTGTCGACTGGAATATCTGGGTCTAATTCTGGACACGGAGCAGGCGAAAGTGTTCTTACCTCCGGCCAAGTTACTGACACGGCAAGCAGCGTTGCGAACCCTGCTGTCACGCCAGTGGTCCTCCTTACGGTTCTGTATGCGGGTGTTGAAGCTTATGGTTTCAGCCTTCGAGGCGATACCTTACGCCCAGAGTCACACTTGGCTCCTGCAGTGAGCGATTCTGTCAAGGTGGGACAAGTCTCCACTGTCTCTGGACCGGCTGATCAGATTGGATCATCAGACCAGAGGATCGTTGACCTGGTGGCTTCGGGCCCCTGCTCTAACGTTGGGGAAGTCGTTTCTTCCCCTGAACTGGTCGATAGTCACCACGGACGCCATCCTATCAGGCTGGGGGGGTCCTGGGGCAGCTGTCTGCTCAGGGCCGTTGGTCGGCACAGGAATCCTGCCTTCCGATAAATGTGCTGGAGCTGAGGGCAATCAGGCTCTGCCTTTCCCACTGGACAGCAAGGCTGCACGGCCTCCCAGTTGGGGTTCAGTCGGACAACGCCACGGCTGTGGCGTACGTGAACCATCAGGGCGGAACGAGGAGCTCGGCAGCGGAAGTGGCCCTCATTCTGCGTTGGGCAGAACTTCATGTGCCGGCAATCTCCACCATTTACATTCCGGGCGTAGAAAATTGGCAGGCGGACTTTCTCAGTCGCCAGACGCTGGATCAGGGGGAATGGTCCCTACATCCAGAGGTGTTCCGCCAGATTTGCCACAAGTGGGGCGCGCTAGACGTGGACCTCATGGCGTCCAGGTTCAATCACAAGGTGCAGAACAAGGGATGCGTTGGTAGCGCCTTGGGGGTCGGTATCTGCTCCTGTACACCTTCCCTCCCATCAAGCTTCTACCACGGCTACTGTGCATGGTAGAAGCTGAGGGAATCCCGACAATCCTGGTTGCTCCGGATTGGCCTTAGTATGCTGACGTGGTGCGGATGGTGACAGATGTTCCCTGGTGTCTGCTGCTGCGAGAAGATCTGCTGTCACAGGGACCCATCCTGCACCCTGCTTTACCCTTGCTGGCTTTGACGGCTTGGCTATTGAGTCCCAGGTGCTGAGGGATAGGGGTGTCTCTGACTCTGTGATCCCTACCATGCTTAAGGCGCGCAAGTGTACGTCGCGCAAGATTTATCATCACACTTGGAAGGCCTATATTGCCTGGTGTGAGGCAGGGGGTTGGAACCCCTGCTCTTACGTTGTGTCCCGGGTGCTGGCTTTTTTGCAGCAGGGCCTGGATAACAAGTTTTCATTGAGTACTCTCAAGGGTCAGATTTTGGCTCTGGCGATTCTCTTTCAAAGGCCTTTGGCGTCACATTCGCTGATTCGTACATTTGTACAGGGTGTATGCCTTGTGGCTCCTCAGATACGGTCGCCTGTGGCGCCGTGGGATTTGAATTTGGTACTTTCTGTACTGCAGAAACCGCCATATGAGAAAATCAGGGATATTCCCCTACAATTGCTGTCGCAAAAAGTGGCTTTCTTGGTGGCCATTACATCCGCTAGGCGGGTGTCTGAGTTGGCAGCGTTGTCCTGTAAGTCTCCTTACTTGGTCCTTCATAAGGATAAGGCGGTCTTGCGACCTTCCCCTTCGTTTCTACCGAAGGTGGTCTCTTTCCACATTAATGAGGATATTGTTCTCCCTTCATTATGTCCGCACCCGTCGCATTCCAAGGAATTTGAGTTACATTCTTTGGATGTCGTGAGGGCTTTGTTGGTGTATTTGGCGGCTACAGCTTCCTTTCGGAAGTCTGATGCCTTGTTTGTGCTGACAGACGGACCGCGCAAAGGGTTGGCGGCCTCGTCTGCTACTGTTTCCCGTTGGATCAGACAGACCGTGACTCATGCGTATACTGTTCGGGGCAAAGTCCCTCCTTTTCCAGTCATGGTTCATTCCACCAGGGCAGTTAGTACTTCCTGGGCTTTCAGACACCAAGCTTCGGTGTGCAAGGTGGCTACTTGGGCCTCGATGCACACCTTTGCTAAGTTTTATAAAGTTGATGTGTCAGCATCTGCGGATGCTGCTTTTGGCCGTAAAGTTTTACAGGCGGCGGTGGTGTAGGCGCGGCTGGCGCCTCCTGAGAGGATTCTGTTGGGTACAGTTGTTGTTTACCCACCCCACTTGAATGACACTGCTTTGGGACATCCCCACTTGTCAAGGAAGGGCTGCGTCTGTCAGTGAACGCAAGAGAAAAAGTGATTTTATTAAGAACTTACCGTAAAATCCTTTTCTCTGAGTTCACTGACAGACGCAGCACCCACCCCTCTGTGTTGCGTTTGTACGGCTTGTTACGAAGTGATATGCTATACAGAGCAGGGAGGTTATATGCTGGAGTGAGGACGGCCCCCTGGGAAGGGTTAGCTTGCTTTTTTCTATTTGCCTTGTCTACTCCTGGTAGGATGTGCATAAACTCCACTTGTCAATGAAGGGCTGCGTCTGTCAGTGAACTCAGAGAAAAGGATTTTACGGTAAGTTCTTAATAAAATCCCTTTTTTGATGGTGTTCTAATTTTATGAGATGCAGCTGTATGTCTGTAAAATTAAAACTGTTCTACATACTTTTGGAACTTCATGGGGGAGGGGGTGTAAGCAGTGGTAGTGCCTATACTCCTGTCAGGTTTCCTTTAATTGTTTCCATCACTATGATTAGCAAAACTTCCTATATGCAAAAATGCTGCTCAGCAAGTATTGCTGTGCAGCACAAATGTGCTAAACATGTTGAATAAATGCATTGCATAATGAGCATAGCCTCCAGGAATTTTAGGATGTTCTGTGAAGTGAGTTTTTTAGTTGTATAGATAAATCGATTAGCTGAAAAAAAAAATCCACCTGATTTGTAATGCTGTTAGTTTTTTTTTTTTCTTTTAATACATTCTATTTTTATTGAATATTCAAGTTACATCCATAGACAGTGGAGGAAACCACTGCCAGAGAGAGAAAAAAAAAAAGGCAAGAATTACAATCAATAACCTAGGTACAGCTCTACAATTAAAGGCTAAGCAGCATGCTTGAACTACCATTTGGGGGGGCACCAGGAGACCTTAATGCATTTAACATTGGATAGGGAGGACACCAGATCTTCAAGCTTCCACACAGATAGAGGCTGAAATAAATGAAGGGCAAGGTCACTGACAGAGACCTGTTTAAGTAATAGGAACCTCAGAGGCTATACCAAAGTAGGCTTGGGACACCAGTAAAAGGAACTTGGCAGGATGGTCACTCTGAAGGTTCTAATGGTTTTGGGGTGCTCCAACCACAGGTTCCAGATTTTGTCAAATTAGACATCTCTAACATCGTAGGAAGCCTTATGCATGGGAAGCACTGAATTAACCAGAGATTTCCACTGCTGCGGGGGGGGGGGGGGGGTTTAGATGATTTCCAGTGCAAAACTATAAGTTTTCTAGCATTTTCTTTTGACTTTGCGGGGGGTTAAGGGCTCCACCAGACCCAGCAAGCTGACTTTCAACTCATGGGACACCGAAATGGCCATCACCATAGAGATAAATTGGAGGACTTGTGTCCAAAAGTCAGTACTTATGGGACAACTCCAAAAGATGTGAATAAAGTCTGCATGTGGGCTTGAACAGTGCCAGTAACCCGAAGAACCAGTAGGCTCAAATTTTCCCACCCTATCTGGAACCAGGTAAATGCAGTGAACAATTTGAATTAAATGAGTCTGATCTCTTACTAAGACAAGGTACTGAAAAGGATCATCTCAAACAACATCCCAGTCATAATTGTCTGAGTCGGGAACATCGATTGTCCACCGTTCCCCGCACTTGCAGGAGGAGGTGGATGTACAGCCTGGTACAATACAGAGTTGGTGTTAGGAATGGAATCAGTGCAGAGAGGTGTCTCCAAGACCGTTTCCTGAAGGGTAATGACAGCCAACCCAAACTGGGAGGTGTAAGCATGATGTAGTTGTAAGTCGTGAAAAAAATACAAGTTGGGTAGGGAGTATTTAATCCAGGGGTGCCCAACCACTGGCTGATGTGGCCCGCCACCTCCTGCTTTGGGATGTCGGGTGAGTAAAGCCAAGATGATGGGTTCCCGACCTGCCACCCCCGCGCAGTGTGAAAAAACGGAGCCAGCGGTAGAGGAAGCGGAGCTGATGCTTCCTGTATAGCGCCAGCTCCTGTCACAGGCAGAGTAATACCAAATGTACTCTGCCTGTGACAGGAGTGATACAGGCAGGAAGCATCGTCTCTGCTCTCTACTGCAGCCGCATGCTTCCTCTAGCACTGCCTCCCTTCTCACTGATGCTCAGGGATGGTGGGTTGGGAACCAGTCGGCAGTACCAGCCCTGGAGGACAGCCAGCAGCAGCCACTAACCATACCCGCCTGGGGGACAGCAGCAGTCAGTGATACCTGCAAGAATCATGAGGAAGAAGTGACGATTGAGGTGCATCAGTGTGAAAGCAGCCTTAGGCCCCTTTCACACGATCAATCCGATCGGGTCTGCCTGTCTGTTTTTCATGTGGACTGAATCGGACCCTCCATTCACCTCTATGGAGCAGCAGATGTAAATAGACTTGTGTCCGTTTACACGCGCCTATCTCCAATCCGATCCACTTAAAAAAAATAGAAGGGGATCTGTCCCCTTTTGTCTTAGCAGATCAGATCGGAGGGCCCATAGAGTAGAGCAGCGGGTTGTGTCCGGGTCTGCTCTGCAAATGCAGACCTGTCATTGTCAGCTCCACTCATTGTGGCCTGCAAACAGTTACCAAGTCGCTAAAGTGGCCTCACTTTTCATAAGGTTGGGCACCCCTGATCTACTGCATTGTTTCCTTGGCTGACCACTGTGCCTACAGTCCTCAATGTTGCCCATTTCTTTGTGCTTTTTCAAATGAGCTTGAACAGCACATCTTGAAACGCCAATCTGCTTTGAAATCTTTACCTGGGAGAAATCACTCTGATGCAAAATTACCTTGTGTGTTAAAACCCCCCCCTGCTGCTGCCAACGTTTGACATACATAGGTGGCAGCAAAAGTGTTAAAGTAACTTACACTATACAATACTCTATTTTTTAGGCGCTCCATTGTTTAGCTGCCTCCCCAGTGCTTCCTATTGCCCTGAATACATTTTAACAAAAATTGCAAAGTAAATAGCTTTTTTTTTTAATGCAAGCACATGACTGCAAAGCTTTATGTCCTCTATGTAAATGTGATGCTGGTTGGAGAAAAAAAATTCTCCATTGCCGTTAATGCCAAGATCAGTGGAAACCAACGGGATATGTCACTGTTCTCTGTGATTCAGCTATTATTGGACCTCTCCATTATACAGAGGAGATTGAAAGGCTAGTATGACCAAGGTTTAAACTGCTGCCTTCCCCTGCTCATATACTGTACATGCTGCATTCTTCAAATCTTTTTGATTTTTGTTACATGATCGCACAGCTCTGTCTCCCTTTGTGAGTAAGCTGCTACAGCTGGTAGGACAAAACGCTGGGGCAGCAATGGAAGCCAGCTATTGGTGTGAAGATTCAGCCCTGCTGTTGAGCGGCTCATTGACATAGGGGAGCCAAAGCTGTGTGATCATATGCCTGCTACGAAGAGGTATAAGGCCCTATTCAAATTTTGATGATTATGAATTATTGGCAGAATTGCCACAATGCTCCCCATGATTCCAAAACAAATGCAAATTACTGCCAACCCTGCGACATGCATGTGGGTGCCATTTATTACGAATGGCACTCCAAACGCAATTGTCGTGCGACAGAATCATGCTGCATTGGAGGCAAAACCCACCTTTGAAAATCAAGTGTAATAAGAGTGACAGGCCCAGTCTGGTAATGTGTCACAAAGGCATGTAATGAACTCCCACTCCCTGTTTTCAACCTTGGTGGAATGTGCAGTCGCGTTTGTAGGTAAAGGTAGGATTTTAGGCTGTAAGCCAGATGAAAGAGCTTCTCAGTGCAGGATTGTTCCTATGGAAGCACATCTCTCTCTGTTCCAGCAGAAATAATAAAGCTGATCTGTTGACCAGAACTCTGAGGTTATATTGAGGTTGGCCTTAGAACTTGTCCCGTGTCGAGCAGATGGCTAGAGAGGCCTGATAAGAAAAAATGGTGGCCAAAACCCAATGCTTGGTTTAGATGACATTTTAATGCCACTGTAGAAAAACATTTTGCAAAAGAAAAAAGCACAGCTGTGTAAAACGCTAAGAAAGGTTCTTTATAGACTAAGGATCGCTGAAAAAAGTTTTTATCTATACCAGTGCTTGTCAACTTATGAGCTAAAGGGAGCTTCAATTATTAAAGATTCTAACTACCAGCAATAATAAGTCCTTACATTTAAAGAGCACCTGTCATTTCAGATCCACCATGGCAGAGCCTGTTAGCGGGCATCCACTCCCCTGCTGCCGCCACGTCCCTCACCTTGTTGTGTCACTGCCACATCACCAGCTGTCCCATTAAAGTGAATGGGACTGTTGGTGAATCAACAGCAGGTCAGAGGAGGAGCCAGAGGGGACACTTGCTCTTTAAAAATTATGATTTAAATTGAGTTGATTTAAAGCAAGCCTTTTTACTAGTGATTTAATTCAACTTGATTTAAATCTAATCCACCCTATTTTTGTTTATAGCGAAAAAAAATAAAACCCGCAGAGGTGATCAAATACCACCAAAAGAAAGCTTTATTTGTGGGGGGGAAAGGACATGAATTTTATTTGGGTACAGCGTTGCACGGTCGTGCAATTGTCAGTTAAACCAACACAGTGCCATATTGTACAAAATGGCCTGGGCAGGAAGGGGTTAAAACCTTCCGGAGCTGAAGTGGTTAAAGGATACGTTCCCCTTTTATAACATGTCACACCCATGTTACAAATCCACCCCCCCCCCACACGCACACACCTCCCCGATGTCACAGGCGGCGAGGGATCTTCGCCTCCCGCATCACTCATTTACATTCTTCTGTGGATTGAAAACTACAAGGTCCAGCAGCCTTTGCAGCTGTCAGCTTGTAGTTCTCAATGAACTACCACAGCACTGTTGAGTGATGTGGTCGTTCATTAATGTTTCCTGTTGTAACTGCCTGCCAGTATGATGTACGGCCATACACCTTATTCACAAAACCTGCAAGAGCCCTACATAGCACCCAGGATCTGCTGATTGTGGGTGCAATGCTTTCCAGGCTCCCACTAAACAAAAATTAAATGCACATTTTTTTTTTACCTGAAAAAAGATGTGAATTTATTATATTTCTTTAAAGGTGACTTATCCTTTAAGTGTTTATTTTCTGAAAGCAGAGGCCCTGTAGAACAAAAACAGTGCCAGCTATCATTTTTTTTAGGGTCGCACGGTTTATCAAATCTATATTTTCAAGACAAAAAAGATATATATATATATATATATATATATATATATATATATATACACACACACATACATACACATATACACACACACACTAAAATGGCTTTTAGTCCACACAAGCAAGAATACCAAATTGTTTGGTAATATAAAAGATGGAGTTGCATCGAGTAAATAAATACCAAACATGTCAAGTCCTTCACAGTACCATAAAAGAGATCACTTTTACAGAATAGCTGGGAGCTGACTGAAAACAAGATAGTGAGCTCCCGGTTACTGCTGGAGCCATGAGCCTGTTTTAACCACCTGATTTCCAGGCTGTTTATCAACAATCTGTGGACAGCAAGTGGTTAACAGACCCAAGAGGTACAAAAAAAGGGGAAGTTCAATGACAAGGGTTCTATACTTAGGCCTGGTTCACACCGCAGCGACTTTGAAGCCGACATCCCAGTGTGACTTCGGCACAACTTGCATACGTCTCCTTTAACAGAAGTCAATGCAAGTTTTGCCGAAGTCGGACCAAAAGTAGTGCAGCAACCTTTTTCTAAGTCAGTGTGACTCAAGTCGCTCCTACTAGACCGGCTCCATTGCACTTAAAGTGGTTGTCGACTCTTTGCCCC
>BLSH010247086.1:742630-752959 GCA_018402905.1 Glandirana rugosa
ATCGGGAAAAACGCTAAGTCGTGACGCAGCGAAATTTTTTTTGCAAAATTGTCGCTCTTCTTTTGTTTATAGCGGCGATCAGAAATGACGCAGCGGTGATCAAATACCACCAAAAGAAATCTCTATTTGTGGGGAAAAAAAGGACGCAGATTTCATTTGGGTACAACGCCGCATGACCGCGCAATTGTCAGTTAAAGCGACGCAGTGCTGAATCGCAAAAAGGGCTATGGTCCTAAAGGGGGAATTCCTTCCAGGGCTGAAGTGGTTAAACTAAAGCGAATTATTCACCTACAGTGAATGTTTGGAGAATGTGATATTTGCTGCATTATAAATCTACCACTAGATATCATTACAAAATGTATGGTGGAAAGTGAACATATCCTCATAAGACCTTTTTTTTTTTTTTAAAGAGACCCTGTTGCCATAACATTCATGTCAACAACAATCTTCTCATAAGTTTAGATGTGTTTTTCATTTATTTAGTTTTTTTTTGCATGTTATTTACTTGGAAAAGGCTTCCTTGTGTAAACTTCCAAAAGACTTGACTGCTGGGCCCTGCCATCTTGAAAGTGATGTCAGCAGATGCAGAGCTGTCACGCAAGTGACACTGTTACTTGACACAGCCAAAGAGGTAATACTATAGAGCAGTGATCTCCAAAATGCGGCCCTGGGAAGACTAACGGGTGCGACGGTCGTACGACCGAACGTCCAACTTTGGACCAAGACGGTTGTTGGCTGTTGTTTCGCGTACTGACATGCACAAAGCGATCGTACGACCAAGCCTAACGTAGTGACGTGTTACGAGCGTATAACGAGGAAGTTCAGGTGCATGCGATTTGTGAATTTGGAACGTGGGTTTCCCAGAACGGACACTTCTGGGCGTTCCTGACTTCTGAGCATGCCTGTTTTGCACGTACAACTACTTTGGACCAACTTCTCTGTACACACGGTACTACAGTCATACAACCGCTTGTTGTACAACCAAAGTTTTCTAGTCTGCTCATCCAACTTCAGTTGTAATCGCACATACTAACGGTCGGATGATCGTACAACAAGCTGGTTGTACGACCGTTGTTGTACCGTGTGTACGGGGCTTTAATCTGGCCCTCGGGGCACTGTTCTTCCCACTAGCCACAGTCTGGCCTTCGTAAAGTCTGAAGGATGGTAAACTGGCCCCTTTACAAAGTTTGGAGCCTCCTGATGTAGAGTGACATCTGAGTTTTCTAACATCACATTTAAGATGGCCCCTCAGGTAAGAAATATTCACACTTGCATTGGTCCAAAGTGGACCAATGTAAGTATGCAATAAAGATCAGAGTTCAGCTTTAAATGCTTACTTGCAACATTTTTTTTCCTATCCTATTCACACCTTTGGACTTGATATGGAATTAGAACACTTCGGGAAGACAGCCAAAAGAGGACTACTGCAGACTTTCTGGAGTGGTCTAATTCCGTAGCCAGCTCAAAGGTGTGAATAAAAAATAATTTGCAAGTAAGCATTTAAAGCTGAACTCCAGGTATGATCTTTATGGCATACAGTGCCTTGAAAAAGTATTCATACCCCTTGAAATTTGATTGGGATTTTATGTGATTGACCAACAAGTGGCACATAATTGTGAAGTGGAAGGAAAATGCTAAATGGTTTTCCAAATTTTTTTACAAACCTCTGAAAAGTGTGGCATGCATTTGTATTCAGCTCCCTTTACTCCGATACCCCTAACTAAAATCTAGTGGAACCAATCGCCTTCTGAAGTCACCTAAATGGTAAATAGTCTACCTGTGTGTAATTTAATCTCAGTATAAATACAGCTTTTCTGTGAAGCCCTCAGAGGTTTGTTAGAGAACCTTAGTGAACAAACAGCATCATGAAGGCCAAGCAACACACCAGACAGGTCAGGGATAAAGTTGTGGAGAAGTTTAAAGCAGAGTTGGGTTATAGAAAAAAATATCCCAAGCTTTGAACATCTCACGGAGCACAGTTCAATCCATCATCCAAAAATGGAAAGAGTATGCACAATTGCAAACTTACCAAGACATGGCCATCCACCTAAACCGACAGGCTGGGCAAGGAGAGCATTCATCGGAGAAGCAGCCAAGAGGCCCATAGTAACTCTGGAGGAGCTGCAGAGATCCACACCTCAGGTGGGAGAATCTGTCCACAGGACAACTATTAGTCGTGCACTCCACAAATCTGGCCTTTATGGAAGAGTGGCAAGAAAAAAGCCATAAGATTTCCTGTTTGCAGTTTGCGAGAAGCCATGTGGGCGACACAGCAAATGTCTCATCAGATGAGACCAAAATTTTACTTTTTGGCCTAAAAGCAAAACGCTATGTGTGGTGGAAAACAAATGCTGCATATCACCATAAACACACTATCCCCACTGTGAAACATGGTGGTGGCGGCATCATGTTGTGGGGATGCTTTTCTTCAGCAGGGACAGGGAAGCTGGTCAGAGTTGATGGGAAGCTGGATGGAACCAAATACAGGGCAATCTTAGAAAACCTGTTAGAGTCTGCAAAAGACTTGAGACTGGGGCATAGGCTCACCTTCCAGCAGGACAGCAACCCTAAACATACACCCAGAGCTACAACGGAATGGTTTAAATCAAAGCATATTCATGTGTTTAGAATGGCACAGTCAAACTCCAGCCCTAAATCCAATTGAGAATCTGTGGCAAGACTTGAAAAATGCTGTTCACAGATGCCCTCCATCCAATCTGACAGAGCTTGAGCTATTTTGAAGAAGGGGCAAAAATGTCACTCTCTAGATGTGCAAAGCTGGCAGAGGCATAACCAAAAAGACTTGCAGCTGTAATTGCAGTGAAAGGTTGTTCTGCAAAGTATTGACTCAGGGGGGCTGAATACAAATGCATGCTACACTTTTCACATATTTATTTGTAAAATTACATTTTACGTTTTTGGTTGTAACATGACAAATGTGGAAAATTTTCAAGGGGTATGAATACTTTTCAAGGCACTGTACTTACAGTTTGGACCAATGTAAGTGTGCATATTTCATACCTGAGGTGAAGCTAACAATCTCTGTAGTAATCCACGCTACTACAGTGATTAACTGTGTTTTGTGTCAAGTGGCTTCCCTTCTGCACTCCCTGCTGCCATTTATAGGAAATATTGTATTTTTTTTTCTCCAAATGAATACAAGGCATTCTCTGGTTGAGGTGAAGATCCTGACATTACTATCTCTATTCTCTTCATCCAAAGCTGCTTGTCACAGGACTTGGAAGACCACAACCATTGCTGTAGTAGAGTGATCCAGCTTGCACCATGTAAATATACATGTTTCACACTAGAATGGTCACTGGGGAAGCTGACAATTGCTGTCATAGTCCACGCTGCTACAGTGCTGGTCGTGATCGTCTGGGTCCTGTGACTGGCTGCTTTGGACGAGGTGGAGATCCTGACTTCACCACATCCAATCAGAGAACGCCTTGTATTTAATGAAAAAGAAAAATGCAAGGCATTCTGTAAATTGCAGCAGGACCAAGCAAGTTGCCCCCTGTGGTCAGTGTGCATAGGGAAAGCCACTTGCCACAGGATCTTGTAAGATTGCAGCTATCCCTGTAGTAGCATGGCCTATTACAGTGATTGTCCGCTTCCCCCTCAGGTGTGAAATATGCATCATTCCATTGCTTCAAGCTGGACCAATGTAAGTATGCAATAAAAATTTATCTGAATTTGAGTTTTGAGACTGAATTTTTCTGTGCTTTTACCTGCAATGTTGTAAACTGGTGACAGGGTCTCTTTAAAAAAAAAAAATAATAATAACCTAAATAACCTTCAGTAATGGGAGTGTTGCCCAAGGTATCCAGATGTTTTCTTCTATGTAAATTCTAAGCTAAGTTTTCCTTGTAATTGTAAATGAGGTTATATATAAATTGGTGAATTTATGGTGGATATTACAGATATACTGTACCTGGACAAGGATTTCTACACTATGTGAAATCTGAATGTGGAATACAATATGCCATAATCCATACTGTCCGTGCTTCAAAGAAATTACCTGGCTACTCTGTTTAGGGTCTCCTTGTTATTCTATTGGTTTACAATGATTGTTGATTTTTATTATTGCATTAATGACCAGATTTCCCTTTTTCAGCTTTTTAAGCCATAAAGAATTTCGATTTATCTATCCTGTGTTGCCACTCTGCATGATCTTCTGTGGTAAGTTGATGATTCAAGACACTTTATTTACTACTTGTTAAGATTATTTAATGCTGAACTCTGGGATTGCTTCATCTTTTCCCTGCAGGCACTTCTCCCCTGATATTGTACCATATGTACATTTTCAGATTGCCTTTCTCTTTAGCCCAAAGGGCCTCTTCATTCCCGCAAATGCCAGGGATTTGTGGCAGCTTATGGGAGGGATCGCCAGTTCTTACAGACTTAATGATGGTGATTATGTGGGCGGTGACAGGGGAGTTCTGTAATCTTCTTCAGTAGGGATGAGAACAGGTGTGGTCCATACTTTGGTTCAGACCAAACTCAGAATCAAGCTGTCACTCCCGCCAAATCTGCGTCCAATCAGCCATAGCCAAGGTATTTCTCGCTGCACATAAGAGGTGAGAATGCTTTTGACATAATTGACCTAATAGGGTCATGTTCAGACCAAACTCCTGCTCATCCATACTCTTCAGTTACCCACATAGTAACAAATTCCCAAAGGAAATATTCTTTGTAATAAACACAGAATATGTTGGCTAACACAATTTTATTTATTTATTTTTTTTTATAATACATTACAAGCATCAATATAATTTTGTTTATGCCAAGTGCAATCATGCTATGTAGTGTGTTGATGTAACTCTTCCAGGTATTTATTACCTCTCAGAGATTAAAGTATGCCTATTGGCAATTCCATCATTTACTTTTCTTTCTAGAAGGATGGAGCCATTTTTGTTCAGGGATCGTCCAGCGTCAGCATGTACTTTTTCAGACTGAGGTTCCAGTCCAGTGCGTTCCAGTAATTCACACCAGTGCTTGCAGTTCCAGTTCCAGAAAAAAAAGTAGAACATGCTGCAATTTTTCTGCACTAGACTGTACTGGAATGCTGTAAAATGTTTAAAAAAACAAAAACCATACCAGAATGCACCTACACGCACTGGAACACACATGTCCTTATTTAAGGTTAAGAAAAAAGAGGGGGGACTGCGTTTCTATGGTGTGAACTGGCCCACAGAGCTGTCACATCATGTGCTGTAAGTCCTGGTAGCTCCGCAGTGCTGGGTTGGGTTGAAACATGGCCAACAACGGCTATAAAATTAATGGGAAATTACGTCACCCATAGACTTACTATGGGTCTTCCACCCACCTGTACAGTGAAACCGCGGCTGACAGCTCAGCATGGGATTTGGTCGGATCGCCTGCAGAAAAGGTATGTATACTGATTTTTTTTTTTTTTTTTTTTTCCTCTACAGGGCTAGATAAGTTAGTGTTAGAATGAATGTGGGTGTCTATAGATACAGGGATTTTAGTTTTAGCATGGACTTCTACTTTAATTGAACAAGCTGAAGTTAGAAGCCGATTGGCTACCATGCACAGCTGCACCACATTCTATGTGCTCCAGTTTTAGTAAATCTCCCCCAGTGCTGCAGTTTGATCTCTGGGGGTGAGAAGACTGCGGAAATATTCCGCCTGCCTGCAGCACACTGATGACATCTCTGCCTAAAGAAAAGGCTTTTGACTGAAGCTTGAGGACTGCTTTTCATGATAAACAGTACGTTTTTGTTTTTTAAAATTACTGTTATTGTGTGAGATGTAAGGATTTTTTTTTTCATGTAGACCTATCAACTTCATGAAAGGTTCACTTTAAGGATTTAATTTATTACTGTGCTGACAATTTACACAGCGCTTTACATATACTGTACATTGTACATTTACATCAGCTTACAATCTAAGGTTCCTAAGTGCTGGTTCACACTGGTGTGATTTGAGTCACACAGAATCGCATGACACCGGAAATCACGTTTTCAATGCTGCCCGTTCACATCAATGCAATGCAATTTTGGAAAAGGTTCCTGTGCTGCTTGGCTCCATGGAATATGGTAACCACATCCAAAGTTGCATTACATAATCGCATTGCGGTAGTGTGAACCAAGTCTCACATATACAATTCGTGCCAATTTGGATAGGAGACAACTAACCTACTAGCATGTCTTTGTAGTGTGGGAGGAAACCAGAGTACGCAGACACAGGGAGAACATGCAAACTCCATGCAGGTAGTGCCATGGATGGGATTCGAACTGATGACCCTAGTGCTGCTAGGTGGAAGTGCTTACCATGTAGCCACTAGTGTTTTTTCACCACTATCCCCAACACAGTGCGAATAAACCCAACTTTTATAGCTGAGCACTTTTCTTGAGTACAATGGGAATAAGCAATTAGGTAATATACTGTATGTATCTTGTAGTTATGACATGTACATTTGCATTAACATAGACGAATATGACGAGTATGGTTATAATGTAAATTGAGCATGGGAGAAAACTTAGGCATTACTACATTTGAAACTAAAGATAGAAGTTTCAACAAACTTAATTGATTTTATTATTACTATATTTATATATTTTTATAAACAGGTTTCTCTTTTTCTCGTTTTAAACGTTGGAAGAAGACAGCTGTTGGTATTTTGGTGGTGTCCAACCTCCTTCCTGCCCTTTACACCGGCTTAGTTCATCAAAGAGGAGCTCTTGATGTAATGTCTAATATACAACAGCTGTGTAAAAAGGAGAATTCCTCACTTCTGGTTCTAATGCCCTGTCACTCCATTCCCTACTACAGGTGAGCACTCTTGGCACTAACAATTAAAATGTTACTAAACCCAGGACCCTGCATTCACTATATCTGGTCTCCCTCAGTACACAGAACATGGAAATGCAATTGTTTTAGTAAATATAAACAGGAAAATGCCTTTTCTCATCAGCAGTATATAGCAGTCCTTGTGACTTCTATCAGTGTCTGGTTAAAGCTTGTAGGAGGAGTTTTCATTCTCCTCTGTCTGAACAGTGCTGATTGGCCCTGTGCTGATCACATGCACCCTCCCAAGAAAATACAATACACATCAAACTGAGCATGTGCAGCCTAACTCCTAATGCTGTGTTCTATCATGAGATGGTTTGGAGTCAGTTAAAATAGAGGAGGATCAGAGAGACAGGATCACACAGGCTCTATACACAATGTAGAGGATTGACCCCTTAGGTTCCACAGTGAGTATAACAAGCATGCTTTACTGCATATACAGACAGATTTTACTGTTGTGGGTTTAGTAACAATTTAACCACTTAAGGACCGAACCTCTTTTTGAGAATTGGTGTTTAAAGAGGAAGTAAACCCAGATGGTGTTTACTTCCTCTATATACACCTGTAAATTAGAAGCATAATGGGCTACTATGCATCGCATAGTAACCCATTATGTGCCACTTACCTGTGAACGAGTCCAGCGCTGTCCCCTGCGCTGGCTGCATCCATCTTCTGCCCCTCTTCCTTCCGGGGCCGTGACTCCGGCTCACAGCACAGTGTCAGTGGAGAAATGGCACGGAGGCCGTTTCTTCACTGCGCATGTGCCGAAATGACGTTGGCACATGCAGAACACATATCTCCTGAACCATGCAGGTTTAGGAGATATGCAGGGCACCTACAGGTAAGCCTTATTCTAGGCTTACCTGTAGGTTGAAGTGGTTGTCACAGGTTGACAACCACTTTAACCACTTCAATACTGGCCACTTTCACCCCCCTCCTTCCTGGACCAATTTTCAGCTTTCAGCGCTTTCGTACTGAATTGCGCGACAATTGCGCGGTCATGCAACACTGTACCCAAATTAAATTTTTATAATTTTTTTCACACAAATAGAGCTTTCTTTTGGTGGTATTTAATCACCCCTGGGGTTTTTATTTTTTATGCTACGAATGAAAAAAGACCGAAAATTTAACAACAAAAAAATAATTTTTCTTTGTTTCTGTTATAAAAGTTTGCAAATAAGTAATTTCTCTTCATAAATTTTGATCAAAAATGATACTGCTATATTTCTCAAGTCGTCTTCCAGGACGGCACACCTGAGAAATGACTGGTCCCACCTGAGAGGAAACACAATCAAGAAAGAGGTCAAAAGCCCCCGCCCCTCCCATGCTCCTCAGTTTTTGATTGTGTTTCCCCACAGCAAAACAATTTTTTTTTCTAAGATCCAAGGCTTTGAGCCAAGGGTCTCCCCCTGGGAACCAGACCACAGGCTTTTAGCAGCTGGAGGGTCAGGTGGGGTCTGTGTTACCCCTCCCAGGGGGGATACTCCCCAGACCAGTAACGGTCTTCTCAGGGGGGGCAGCAGGACTAGAAGAGCCCCCCTGAGAACTGAAGGACCCCGGGCACAGTGGGGTGGCCAGAAACTTCAGGGACCATTTTCCCCCTCCCTCTTCTTACCTGGCTGGGTTGTCCAGGGATTGAGGAGGCTGGACTGTGTCTCTTCTCACGGGCCTACCTTGCAGGAGTAACCCGGCTCCTGTGTATTTAGCGGCGTTGGAGACCCCTGGGGAGGAGGAGGTGGCCTGGAGTCAGAGATCGTTTCCTGCTTCTTCCCTCATGACCGGAAGTGACATCACGGCCGCTAGAAGGTATTTCCGGTCCTCTGGACTTCACCAAAATGGCGGCAGCGTTTTCACAGGAGGGGAGTAACCAGCAGAGTGGGCGTCCACAAGCCTCCTGCTCTTCACAGCAGAGCCACAGCAGTGGTCGGCTGGAGAGCTCTGGCCTCTACACAGATGGACAGAGAGGGGGGACCGGCAATGGTCACACCCACAGAGGAGACCCCAGGGGGTGAGTTGGCCGGCTGGCAGGGGTACTGGGGGGGTGGGACCCTGAACCTTACCCCTGCAGGGAGTGTTAGAGGTTAATGCAGGTGCACTTATCTTGCAGATGTGGAATCCGTGGCCCAGGGAGGCGCCAGCAGAAAGTCTAAGACCTCTTCCCGCTATAAAAGATGTGGTTACTGAAATTATAAACTGCCGCAGGAACACACAAAGCCCTTCTGCTTTAAATGTATTCATAAGCTGTCGGGGAAAGAAAGGTCTCAGGTTATGAAAGATTTTCTTGCTGTACAGACAGAGATGTTGACTACTCTCAGGTCTTTTCAAGCAACCCGTAAACCAAGGCAGGAAGTGGAGGCACTTTGATAATAAAAAAACAGAAAATATTTTTTGTAAAAAAATTGGTGTTAGAATAACTTTAAAACATACCCTTGAATATATATATATTGTGTTGAAAGTGTTCTTGTGCTTTATATGAAGTGTTCATGTGCTGAATATGGTTTCCCATAAAATGGTGATTGATTGTGATTAAAATAACATAAGCGTCCGTAAATGTCCGTAAAAATCTTATTATATAGATTTATAATGCTCCAGAAAAGCTGATCACTAAATGTGCAAACTGTGTACTATGCCCTTATAAACATTTTGTGTAAAAACAAATAAATAAATGTATGCCATCCGTAAATGTCCGTAAAATATATAGTGTCCGTAAGTCCGTAAAAATAAAATTATGTGCTAAAGAGAAAATGTGCAAAGCAGCAACTTTTGGGTAAAAAGTGGCAAGGTTTTGTAACTCGGGAGTGATCCCCACAGTTCTACAAATAATCCTGCTAGCCGTAAACCAACTTCTCAAAACCGGTAGTATTATGCTGATCCGAGAACCAATCAGAGATGCCCAAACTGGTGACTTTTGTGCTCCACTTGTAGTAGCAAGGTGACATCAACTTGTGCTCCCCCACTTACCGAAGTCTCCTCACCCCTACAGGGGTAGCCCGCCTGTGGTAAATGGGGTCTTTTGCATCCTATGTCCGCTCCTCTCCTCTTTTCAGGTCGCCGGGGTCCGCACAGAGAAAACGCTCCTAGGTGCTTTCAGATCCAGGGAATCCGCTTTAAGGTCTTCCTGCAGCTCGTTCCTACCGCTAGTCCATCCGCTCCATATGGTCAGGGAGAGATAGGATCCACAATAGTGTAGTATATCTCAACAGGTTTTATTCAATAAAAATAATCCAAATCCAGAGTACTTCCAGTCAAATACAGAGTAGGCAGGGGAATCCCACTTGAGGAAGGTAGGATCCTCTTCCTCCTAGCCCGCTCTGCGTTCCACCTCGTGGAAACCACCCGAACCGGAAGTGACGTAATACGCACGGCCACGCCTAACGCGTTTCGTCACTCGACGTCATCTGAGTGGGGATCACTCCCGAGTTACAAAACCTTGCCACTTTTTACCCAAAAGTTGCTGCTTTGCACATTTTCTCTTTAGCACATAATTTTATTTTTACGGACTTACGGACACTA
>BLSH010247086.1:769081-791946 GCA_018402905.1 Glandirana rugosa
CGTCTAGGTCTCGACGTGGTGTCCTCCATAAACTATGGGACTTTGTTTTTAGTCGGGAGACACCGCGTAGGTAGTCTACTGGCGTCAGGTCTAGTAAGACTTCGAGACGGTATGCGAGTCTATTCATAACGCTACGGTCCCGACCGGCGTCTCGACTCGGACGATTGTCTTTTTCTTGAAAACTGTGACGGAGAGTCTGCATATGTTTGCGGGTCTGCAGGGCCCCTAGGGCTTATCCCTATGATCAGTTCTTTGATCACCTGAATATCGTGAATGGCAGCGTCCGCAGCATTCCTTTTCGCTGTAAAAACGTTTTTGCCATCTGTTATCCTTTTGAGGATAGTTTCTGCAGAAGTGGGCATCGCCTGCGGTGGACCCACCGATGGCTCGCCTGAATAAGGCGACGACCATTCCCTTGGAAGGGTCCCCCTCTTTTAAGGATCCGGCTGATAGGCGGACAGAGGCAGTGTCAAAAGTTCTTTTTCTGTTAGCAGGCTCAGCTCTGCGGCCAGCCCTGGCATCGCAATACTTATCTGAGCGTATGGCAGAGCTTCAGAATGATCTGGACTGCGGTCATCTGATGGATGCGCCACAGAGGGCTGATTTTTGTTTCAGGGTATCAAATACCTCCTGTGGTGCAGCTCTGGATCTGCTCCCTATGTTATCCAAATGGCTGTATTTGCCGTCATTCTCAGACGAGTCCTTTGTTTACGCTCATGGTCAGGGACCACGCGCCCAAAAGAGGCCTTGCAGATCTCCCCTTCCAGGGGGGCAGTCTTTTCGGTCCACATCTGGATGAGATCATTAAGGATTTCACTGGTGGAAAGAGCACTTTCCTTCCAGAGCCCCGAAAAGCGAGAATTCCGCCGTACACAGGGGCCTGTCTCATCGGGTCAGAAGAGGTTTTATTGCGCCCCTGGCGCGGCAAAAGGAAACCGTCCCGGCTAGGCCGCTGCGGGGCCCAGTACGCGGCAGTGGCAGCGCAATACTGAAAAGGCAGAAGACGAAACATCCACTGCCTGATGGGCTGCCCCAATCCGAGCTTCGGTGGGGGGACGTCTTCTGGGGTTCGCAGACCGGTGGACTGCTCGCTTTTCCAACCGGTGGGTTCAGGAAGTGGTGTCCACCGGGTACAGGATAGAGTTCAGTACTCTACCCCCAGACAGGTTCTTCCCATCGAACTTAAAACTGCGTCGGGAGGCCCTCTTTGGGGCCGTTCAAGCACTCTCCGACCAGGGGGTGACTGTGCCCGTACCTCCAGTGGAGAGGTTTTGAGGTTTTTACTAAAACCTGTTTGTGGTCTCCAAAGAAGGAGGAGGGGTCTGGCCAGTTCTGGATCTATAGGCCCTGAACCGCTATGTAAAAACACAAAAATTCCAGATGGAATCAATTCGTTCGGTCATGGCCGCCCTCCATCAGGGGGACTTCCTTGCATCTCTGGATATCAGGGACGCTTATTTTCAGGTCCCCATTTGTCCACGGCACCAGCGTTTTCTGCGCCTGCGGTGGGGGACCTCCATTACCAATTCGTGGCACTCCCCTTCGGTCTGGCCACAGCTCCTCGGATTTTCACCAGGCTGGTGGCCCCAGTACTGGCGTTACTGAAGCAGAGAGGTATTACTGTAGTAGCCTACCTCAACGACCTGCTCCTGAGAGCGGAGTCCTCCTCAGCTCTGGAGGAGAATGTGAGGATCACCATGACTTCGTTGCAGGACTTCGGCTGGTTGATCAACCTAAAGAAGTCGACGATCTCTCCGTCCCGTCGCCTGGAGTATCTGGGTCTGACCCTGGACATAGAGCAGGCGACAGTGTATCTGCCTCCGGCTAAGTGGCTGTCGCTACAGAAGGCGGTGCGAACCTTCCTGTCACACCGGCAGTCATCATTACGGTTCTGTATGCGGGTGCTGGGGCTCATGGTCTCAACCTTCGAGGCGGTACCTTACGCCCAGAGCCACACTCTCCTTCATCAGCGTACGATTCTGTCCCGGTGGGACAGATCTTCACGGTCCTTGGACCTTCTGATCCGCCTGAACTCTCAGACCAGGGGTTCTCTGACCTGGTGGCTTCGGGACCCGGCCCTAACTCGGGGGAAGTAGTTCCTGCCCCTTCATTTGGTGATAATCACGACGGACGCCAGCCTGTCGGGCTGGGGTGGGGTCCTGGGGCAACTGTCTGCCCAGGGCCATTGGTCGGTGCAGGAATCTCGCCTCCCGATCAATGTGCTGGAGCTAAGGGCGATCAGGCTGTGTCTATCTCGCTGGACAGTGAGGTTGCGAGGTCACCCGATTCGGGTCCAGTCGGACAATGCCACAGCAGTGGCATATGGGAACCATCAGGGCGGAACAAGGAGTCCAGCAGCTGTGGCAGAAGCAGCTCTGATTCTACGTTGGGCGGAACTTCACGTTCTGGCGATTTCCGCCATTGACATTCCAGGCGTGGAAAACTGGCAGGCGGACTTTTTTTTCAGTCGCCAGATGCTCGATCAGGGAGAGTGGTCTCTCCATCCAGAGGTGTTTTGCCACAAGTGGGGGACGCCAGATGTGGATCTTATGGCGTCTCGGGTCAATCACAAAGTAAGGAATGTTGTGTCCCGGACAAGAGATCCGTTGGTAGTTGCCACGGACACTCTTGTGGCCCTTTGGGGCCAGTATCGCCTGCTGTATGCTTTCCCTCCTATCAGACTTCTCCTGCGGTTGCTAAGCAGGGTGGAAGCGGAGGGAATTCCAATGATCCTGGTGGCTCCGGATTGGCTTCGGCGTCTGTGGTATGCCGACGTGGTGCAAATGGTGGCGGACATTCCCTGGCGGCTCCTGCTGCGAGATGACCTGCTGTCTCGGGCCCATCTTGCACCCTGCTTTACCTTGCTGGCTTTGACGGCCTGGCTCTTGAGGCCCAGGTGCTGAGGGGCAGGGGTGTCGCTGACTCCGTGAGTCCTACCATGCTAAAAGCACGCAAGTATACTTCTCGCAAAATTTATCACCGCACCTGGAAGGCTTACATAGCCTGGTGTGAGGCAGAGCGTTATAACCCTTGCTCATACGTGGTGTCCAGGGTCCTTGCTTTTTTACAGCAGGGCCTGTACAAGAAGCTGGCCCTGAGTACTAGCAAGGGCCAGATATCGGCTCTGGCGCTTCTTTTTCAAAGACCCCTAGCATCGCATTCGTTGATTAGTACCTTTGTACAAGGTGTGCGCCATGGGGCGCCTCGGGTGCGGTCCCACGATGGCTCCATGGAACTTGAATTTGGTGCTTTCTGTTCTCAGAAACCGCCATATGGGAAGATCAGGGATATTCCCTTATGACTGCTGTCGCAGAAGGTGGCCTTCTTGGTGGCCATTACATCCGCTTGCGGGTGTCGGAGCTGGCTGCACTGTCGTACAAGTCTCCCTATCTGGTCCTTCACGGACAAGGCGGTTTTGCGTCCACCTCCTTCTTTTCTTCCGAAGGTGGTTTCTTCTTTTCACATTAATGAAGATATTGTTCTTCCTTCATTGTGTCACGGCCCTCGCATCCTAAGGAATTGGAGTTGCAAAAATTCCTTGTTCGTCGTAAGGGCCTTACAACTGTATCTGAATGCGACAGCTTCCTTTCGGAAGTCTGACTCTTGTTCTGACGGAAGGTCCACGCAAAGGTTTGGCGGCCTCGGCGGCTACTGTCTCCCGTTGGATCAGACAGCTCGTGACCCATGCGTATTCTGTTCGGGGCAAGGTTTCCACTTTTCCGGTCACGGCTCATTCTACCAGGGCTGTTATCACTTCCTGGGTTTCCCGACACCAGGCCTTGGTGTCACAGGTGTGCAAGGCGGCCGCGTGGGCCTCGGTACACACTTTTACAAAGTTTTATAAGACGAAGTGTCAGCATACTGCTGTCTCAGTATCGACTGATCCGGATGGATCATCAGACCAGGGGGTCGTTGACTTGGTGGCTTCGGGCCCCGGCAATGACCATGAGTAACTCCTTCCTTCCCCTCAAATACTCAATAGTCACGATGGATGCCAGCCTTTTGGGCTGGGGTGGAGTCCTGGGGCACCTGTCGGCCCAGGGCCGTTGGTCGGTGCAAGAGTCGCGACTTCCAATCAATGTGTTGGAACAGAGGGCGATCAGGCTCTCTCTCCCACTGGTCGGCAAAGCTGCGCGGCCTCCCGGTTCGGGTTCAGTCGGACAACGCCACGGCGGTGGCGTACGTGAACCATCAAGGCAGAACGAGAAGCTAGGCTGCAGCTGCAGTGGCAGCCCTCATTATAAAGTGGGCAGAGCTTCACGTGCCAGCACTCTCTGCCATCTACATTCCCGGTGTAGAAAATTGTAAGGCGGACTTCCTCAGTCGCCAGAAGCTGGACCAAGGAGAGTTGTCCTTGCATCCGGAGGTGTTTCGCCAGATTTGCGAGAGGTGGGGCATGCCAGATGTAGATCTCCTGGCGTCCAGATTCAATCACAAGGTGAAGACCTTTGTGTGCAGGTCAAGGAACCCATTTTTTTTGTGTTACAAAAAAAGCCTTTAAACTCAACTGCCTGGAAACGACCTTAACCACTTCAATACTATGCACTTAGAACACTTTACTACCAGACCAATTTTCAGTGCTGTTGCGCTTTGAATAATTGCGCGGTCGTGTGACGCTGTACCCTAACAGATTTTTTATAATTTTGTTCCCACAAATAGAGCTTTCTTTTGGTGGTATTTGATCACCCCTGCGGTTTTTATTTTTTGTGCTACAAATAAAAAAAGACCAAAAATTTTGAAAAAAAAAAAAAGAATGCTCTATTTTTGTCACAAAACTTTGTAAATAAGTAAATTTTCTCCATCACTGGTGGGCACTGATGAGGCTACACTGACGGGCACTGATGTGGCAGTACTGATTGGCACTGATGAGGCGGCACTGTCGGGTACTGATAGGTGGCACTGATATGCAGCACTGACGGACACTGCTAAGCGGCACTGATGGGCACTCATAGACGGCACTGATATGTGGCACTGGTATGCATTGATAGGGGCACTGGTAAGCATATATACTGATAGGGGCTCATTCCCTGGTGGTCTAGGGTGGCATCTGAAGGTAGCACTGAGTGCCATCCACATTGGGCACTATGTCTCTTACCTGGTGATCTAGGGGGGGTCTTCCTGGTGGTCCAGATCGGCTCCCTGGTGGTCCTATCCCTGGTGGTCCCTGGGCAGGCTCCCTGGTAGTCTAGGGTGGCGATCCGAGGGATGGCTGTGCTGATAAATCATCAACACAAACCCTCCCTGTCAGGAGAGCAGCCGATCGGCTCTCCACTCCTCAGGTCTGCAGACCTGAGTACAGGAAAGCCGATAAACGGCTTTTCTGTGTCACACTGTGACCAGCCGTGATTGGTCACGGCTGATCACATGGTAAAGTGCTTCGGATGGAAGCACTTTACCGAGATCTGTATTGCGGGGGGTCAGACTGACCTCCCACACCACCGATCGCCGCGATGCGCGCGCCTTCCCCCCGGGGGGCGCGCGGCGGCTTGTTATCCTGAGGACGTCATATGACGTCCAGTCAGGATAACTAAGCCACTTCCCGGCCGTCATTTTGCATACGGCGGTCAGGAAGTGGTTAAACGAACCTTTGTAAATGTACTGATAAGATAACACAGAGGAAAGTTCAGGGGCAGCTGAAAAAAATGCCCAAATACCTCAAAACGTCCGTTTACCAGCAACAGTGTAAATGAGGCCTAACAGTGGGGGACTCTCTGCTGTCAAAATACACTGATCAGCTGTTGCAGTCAATTGACTGCAACTGCTCATCTAGAAAAGTTTTTTTTCCAACATTGTTGTTTGAGAGAAGTCAATCCAATGATCCACTGTTTTCAAACAGACAGCCAGCCATACATGGCTTGAAATTTGTCGGTCACTGCTTTACCAGCCAAATTTTGATCTGTCTATGGCCAGCTTTAGGGACAAGGTGAGCTCCCTCTCATTAACATACAATGGAGAAGACCAGATCCAACATATTTAACCCTTCACATTAACGGTGTTCAAAGTGTTCTGACCAACTCACTAGATTGTTTTAAGAAAGGCCCGGATTCTTTCCTAAATTTACATAATCTAACGGGTACTGACATTTATAGGTAAAGTTGATCGGAAATATCCAATTGCCTCTCGGGGGCAATGCCCATTTTATTTCATTTTTTTTTTTTTCCCCCCATTAACCTTGTTGTCTGACTAGATTTATGTTTATCCCAAGCATGTTTGAAGCCATTTACTGTTGACTGTCTCACTACCTCTGTTGGTAGTTCATTCCAATCATTAACCACCCTTTCAGTAAAATAATAATTTCTAAGATTAGTTTTGAACTTTCCTCCAGTTAGTTTGAAGTCATGTCCCCGTGTTCTTGATTTCATATTGAAAAGACCACAGTGCTGCACCTTATTCACCCCCTTGATGTATTATAAGGTTTCAATCATGTTTCCCCTCTCCCTTCTTTCCTCCAGACTGTACATATTAAGTTCCTGAAGTCGCTCTCGATAAGTTTTATCCTCCAGACCTTTCATCATTTTTTTTACCCATCTCTGAACTCGTTCTATCTTATCAATATCTTTCTGTAAGTGAGGTCTCCAGAACTGGACACAGTATTTGAAATGAGATCTCACTAAAGATCTATAATCTGGGAATCAGGACTTCCTCCTGCTGGTGATCCCTCTAGTGATACATCCTAGAATTCTATTCACTGTTTGCTCATTTTGCAATCATCTGAAATAAGCACCCCCAAATCTTTCTTCTGTAGTGCTGCCTAACACTGTACCCCCAATGTTGTATTCTCTATGGAGATTCGTATTCCCTAGATGCATTATTTTACATTTAGAAATATTGAACTGCAGTCTCCACTGCTTTGACCAATCTTCCAGTAATGCCAAATTATGTTCCATGTTACAGACACCTCAGGGATATCAACCCTATTACACCCCTTTGTATCATCAGCAATTAGACATACCTTGGCCCAACAGACCTTAGTTATATCATTTACATATAGGTTAATTAGAACAGGGCTTAGTACAGAGCCTTGTGGTACCCCACTAGTGTCTGATCTTAGTTCTGAGTAAACCCCATTTATAACGACTCTCTGGTATCTATCCTTTACCCAACTGCATATCCACTGAACCACCCAAGGGTTAAGTCCCAGCTTGTACAACTTTTGTATTCAATCATTATGTGGAGCTGTATCAAATGCCTTGCTGAAATCAAGATATGTTATGTCCAAAGCACAACTCTGGTCCAAAACACTGGTAATCTAGTCAAAAAAATTCAATCAGATTAGTTTGACATGATCTGCCCTCAGTAAAGCCATGCTGCTTTTGGGTCCAGCAAATTGTGTATTTTTAGGTGATCAATGATCCTTTTTCAGGACTGATTCAGTTAACTAGACTACAGTTGATGTTATACCCCTGCCCCCCCCCGCCCCTCCCAGTATGCTCACTCCTGCCCCGGCTGTGTGTCCATAAAGCTGGCCATAGATGGTTTGAATCTTGGTTCAGCAGGGACTGTCTGAGATTCGAACCATGTATCAGCAGGCTGACTGTAACCTAAGTCGATCCATCCAAAACCAGGATGTCAGATTTTTAGGATGCATTTATTGCCAGTGACTATAGACACTAACCATAATCACTGTTCTCCTGGCAGGGATGTCTATCCCCCCCCCCCCAAAGAACACAATAGCTGCATGGGGGGGGGGGGGATTTTATTTCCTGCAACCTGTGGCATCTATGGCTGGCTTTAGACACACAGCCACACTTCCTCCTCACTGGCTGCGATTGACAGCAGTGGGAGCCAACAAGAACGGAGAGAGCCTCTGCTCCTTGTGCACATCTCTGGATCGAGATCAGGCTCAGGTAGGTATAAGGGACATTAAGGGGCGGGGGGGGGGGGAATCCTTCTGGCTTTAGCACAACTTTAACCACTGCCACACCGTGCGCAGTATATTTACTGCGGCAGTGTGGCGCTGTCTCCCGAATCACCGTAAATAGATGGTGATTTACGGACAGGCAGCTAGGGGGCGCGCGCTCGTGCCCGCCGCACTCAGGAGTGTGTTCGCTGCTCGGGTGGACCCGATGCGAGCCGCGATGAGCTGACAGGGGGAAAGAACGGGGAACCGCCGAAGTAAACACGGCGGTTCCCCGTTCTGACAGGGGGCATGACAGAGATCTACTGATCCCTGTCACTGGGATCAGTTAGATCTCTTATGCCCCTGACAGCCCAGCCCAGCCCCCTCACATTTGGAACACACTCAGGGAACACCGTTAACCCCCTAGATCTCCCCCTGCAGGTTAACCCCTTCACTGCCAATGGCATTTATACAGTAATTGGTGCATTTTTATAGCACTGATCGCTGTATAAATGCCAATGGTCCCAAAAAAGTGTAAAAATGATCCGACATGTCTGCTGCAGTACCAATAAAGTAAAGTAAAAATCGCAGATCGCCGCCATTACTAGTAAAAAACCCCAGAAATTAATTATCATCCGTAAACGCGGCAACTTTTGCGCAATCCAATCAATAAACGCTGATTTGTGATTTTTTTTTTTTTATTTTTTTTTTACCAAAAATATGAGGAAGAGTATAAATCGGCCAAAACCAATGAAAAAAAAGTTTTATATATATATATACACACACTTTTTTTTTTTTTTTTGTATTTTAGCAAAAAGTAAGAAACAGGTTTTTTTTTTTGCAAAATTGTCACTTTTTTTTATTTATAGCGGCGATCAGAAATGACGCAGAGGGGATCAAATACCACCAAAAGAAAGCTTTATTTGTGGGGAAAAAAAGATGCAAATTTTGTTTGGGTACAACGTCGCACGACTGCGCAATTGTCAGTTAAATCAACGCAGTGCCGAATTGCAAAATGCTCTGGTCCTACAGTGGGAAATCCTTCCGGGGGTGAAGTGGTTAAGATCACAGAAAACATGCTTTTAATATTTTTACCTATTAAATCTCCTATACAATAGATCTTTGTTCTTCATTCTTTGTGATAATACAAAAAAAAAAGCAGCACTGGATTATCTAAAATTCCATTAGTTGAAATAAGAGCTAGTGTTGTTCAGTAGACATCCTGCTTCTGAACAGATTAACATGGTTTAGCCATATTTACTCTAAACCTCTGAATAATGAGCAATGTTTCTTTTTCCTTTGCACAGGAAATAAGTTCATTTCTGACTACAAACCGTTATGTGAAGAAAGCATCGATATTCCATACTCATTTGCCAGAGGGTCGAATTGGAAGCCACATCTACATGTATGAACGGGACCTGAACTGAAGGAGGATGACTTTGGGTCATCATAAGGGGAGAAGATCCTGTGTAGGCCCAACTAAATAGAAGATAAAGATGCAATATTCATATTGAAGTGACAATGCCATTCCTACAAACTTACCTCAATTCACTTGATCACTGTGACGCAACAACAACTCATCATGAAGCAACAATAATATTTCTATGAGGTTTTGTGCCTCGGGGACTCAAAGCACTTCTCTAAGTGGTGTTGGGATCTTTTCAAGAGATGGATTTGTCAGATATGGCTGGGTGGACAGTTGTGATTTAAAAAAAAAAACAAAACGCAAAAGGGTGCTTCCTGGACAGTGGATGGCAGAGCATTCCATAACATGAGTCGTATGATGTAATATAAGCGGCAAATGTATTTATTTTTTTTGTGTGTGTGCTACATTTCAAACAGTTTGCCCATCAAGGTACCTAACCAATCAAGAGCCACAAATCAAAGTAGTGTGTGTGTGAAAATTGCTAACAAAGAAAACAAGAGGATTTTAAATAAAGTTCTTTTTTATTTTTTTTATTCAGTGTCTTATTTTTCCTGCAAACACTGAGAACCATTTTTTTTTCTGAACCGCAAGAAATGAAATAAACATTACAAATTATTAGCAAAAATTCTGTTAATAGGAAAAGAAACTAAACACTGCACATCTATTAGCACAGAAACACATCAGACAATTATTTGTTGTGATTCGGGGATCATGCAAGCAACCAAAAGTAATCTGTTCATTACTAAATTAAAATCTTAGCAAAGCTTAAACAGATTTCACAACAGAGAACACCAGCTACTTAGAGCCAGGATAACAGGATAGTGGGTGTCATTTAGAAATAAAGGCACAAGGAGAGAGTGCAGTGTTTGAGATGAAATAACAGGGGGACAATTTGACCTTACAATCAATTTCCTTTAGCCCTACCAATAACTGTGTATGGCAAGAGCCAGCCTGATTGGATACAATTTGAATGGCTTATTTATGTAGGCCCTGACCCTACAGTTTTGGTAAATCTAAAATCGATTGTGTGATCAGATTGTAAAGTGACCAGCCTTACTTCCATTGTCAATTGTAAATTCCCATCTAGTAAGTTACCAGCACACCACATCCTGTATAAAATGTACTCCTAACATTTAGGATTTTAGGCTTTTAAAATTGAAAAAAAAAATTGGAGACGTCAAATTTGTATGCCCAGATCATGGGATGACACAGAAATCACAAATTTGCAGACTAACAAGTTCCAGTAAGAATCTGTCCATCACCGTGCCTTTCTTTGGAAGTCTCACACAGCTTTTCTAACAGTAAGAAATGGGAAAGGTTTAATAATTCCACAGTAACCAACTGCATATCTTGGCTCTAAGGCTAACTATATGATTGAAAGTGATTCATGCTATTCAATATTTTGGATCAAAGGGCAACTGCCCAAATTCTATTTCAACATTTGCCATGTGTCTTCCATTGGCACGCCCATGCTTTTGCCATTTACCTTCCCTTTTAGATCGTGTTGGATTCTTCTGTTCCTGTTTTCTTTCTTGGTAAGCAGGTATTTTTTCAGGTTTCCTAGAAAACAGTAATTACAAATATAGTAAAGTAGTCACATGCTAATGAGCATTATTAAAACACAGCAACAGACCTGAGTGGTATGAATGGCCCAACAAGTGGAACTCTCTCCTGCAAAACAGCTGAAAATGCAGCAGGGGAGATTTATTAAGACCTGCTTCACACCTATGCAGGTTACAGTTTGCATATTCCAGGTGTATTTTGCGCTTTTCAATCCATTGAAGTCTATGGAACCAAAAAACAGAAAAAAAGTCCCTGGCCCTTTCCTTAAAATGCACAGATGTGAACATGACCCATAGGAAACCATGTTAAATGGACTAGTGTGTTTCTGCAAAGGTGAAAATGCACTAAAAAAAATGCATAGGTGTGAACCAGGCCTGAACACAGAATCTGGTGCAGCTCTGCATTGTAACCAATCCGCTTCCAATTTTTTTTTGTGTGTCCACTCTTAATTGAAGCAGCTGAAGTTAGAAGCTGATTGGTTACTAGGCACAGCTGCACCACATTCTGTATGCAACCAGGTTTAGTAAATCTCTCCCAGTGGGTATTCATGATTCTGTTCAGCCAGCGTTGTTATTTACAGACCTGTGACCTAAAGCCAGTGGTTCTCAACTCCGGTCCTCGGGCCCCCCCAACAGGCCAGATTTTAAGTATTACCTTGGGGAGATGCAGACTGGAATACTGCAATCACTGAGCAGTAAAATTCTATCACCTGTGATGTATTTCAGTTATCCTGCAAACCTGGCCTGTTGGGGGGGCCCGAGGACCGGAGTTGAGAACCACTGCCTAAAGCACAGCCAGGTAGACAACCCTGCCTATTTCCTGGTTCAGCTTTCAGAGCCATCTTTCCCTCACCAGCCTACTAAGGCTGCTTTCACATTGCTCCGTTACAAAAATGCAGTACAAATTCTGCATTTCCATTGAATGTTACACCTGTGGAAAAAAAAAAAAAAAGACGACTTCAAAAACACAACCAAGGGTTTAAATGTTTTTGATGCATTTACCATGGGGTAATGCGTTCAATAGGAATGTGGGTTTTTTTTTTTCATCTCACCAAAATTGCAGCATGCAGGACTTTGCAGCGCTCCATAGGATTTAACGGTCAAACATTTTTCTTCCACTTTTGGCAAGGCAAAAACAGAAGAAAAACCCCATAAGGATGAAAGAGGCCTAAGGCCTGATTCACACCAATGCATTTTTAGTGCATTTTGCAGATTTGCCCTACAGAATGTGTTCCATAGGAAACCATGTTAAATGGACTGTAGTGCAATTCTGCAAAATGCACTAAAAATGCATAGGTGTGAATCAGGCCTAACTGGAAAAAAAATAAATTTCAATCAGTGGCCTTTGTCTAATGAGAAAACAGATAAAGCAGTAAAGCTGAACCAGAAAACAGTGCAGTCATTTTTATTGGCTATGCAGTGTGGCACAAATGTGTGAATCATGAGATCAGCTGAATGAAATAACAAATATTTTAGCCGATGCACGTTCCTATAATTTTTTTGTGCTGGTTAACTTGGAGTTCTTTTAAAATTGGCATTGGCTGTTCTCGTTTCCCCCACCATACACATTCAAAAATGTTACAAGGCTGGGTTCACACTAGTGCAATGCCAGACATCACATGTGATTCGCACCACATTGCTGTGCATATCACATGCAATGTCTGTGTGATGCAAATTCAGCCATACAAAAGGTATGGCTGAAATCGCACCAAAATGGCGCCAGACCCTTTTTGGTCCGCACTGGAAATGGATTGCATGGGTGTTCACACTTATGCTGTCCAATTCCTGTACAATTTCACTTCACACTGCAATCCGATTTGGGGGATGTCATTAACCAGCAGAGCAATCGCAGGCTTTCCCAAATAGCACAAGTGTGAACCGAGCCTTACACGTTACAAGTAAGAGTAATAACTGGAAATGCATAATTTTGGGCTTACCGTGTTAATTTTGGAATACACATGGCCTTCAGTAGGCTAATTCCTAAAATAAAATCAGTGGTAACAGAAATAACCAGGCTGCCACTGAAGGCGTGTTGCCAGTTATATACATGTGCATTTGGGTGCCATTTTAATTAATGACAATGCAACACACAGTGTGCTAACACAAATTGGAATATGTATTTTAACACACAATGTATAGGTGTGCTATGTGCCCAAAGGATATATAATAAATTGTAACGGGCATAACTATAAATCATAGGGCCACCCTACTAATTCACTATGCAGGACCTGTTGGCAGGGTCAAGTATGTGTCACTGATCATAACATGAAATACACTTAAATCAAGGGCAGGTGGTAGGAGAGTTGTCAACATAGTCAGTACACTACTATGGACCAGTGCTTTAGATATACACCAGATCAGTCATAACTTTATAAACACTGACAGGTTAAGGGAATAACATTCATTCTCTCATTACAATAGCATCTGAAAGTCTGTGGGATATAATAGGCAGCAAGTAAACCAGTTGTCCCTGACGTTAATGTGTTGCAAGCAGGAAAAATAATGGGCATCACAGTGTGTTGTGTATGGGAGTGCTTAGCCACAGCCTAGATAGGGTGCCCATGCTGACCAGTGTCAACAGCCAAATGTGCCTACAATGGGCATCAGAATTCGACTATGGAGCAAGAAGAAGGTGGCCTGGTCTGGTGAATCACATTTTCCTTTACATCATGTGGACGGCCTGGTGCATGTGCTTACCTAGGAAGAAAATGGCACCAGGATGCAGTATGGTAAGAAGCCAACAGAAGTAGTATGATGCTTTGGGCAATATTCTGCTGGGAATCCTGGGTCCTACCATTTTACTTGACACCTACCACCTACGTAAATATTGTTGATGACCAAGTACACCCCTTCATAGAAACGGTATTCCCTGATGGCAGTGGCCTCTTTTAGCAAGATAATGTGCCCTGCCACACTGCAAAAATGGTTCAAGAATGGTTTGCAGAACACGAGTTGGAGGTGTTGGCTTGGCCTCTAAATTCTCCAGGTCTCAATTCAATCAAGCATCTGTGGGATGTGCTGGAAAAACAATTCCGATCCATGGGGGCCACAGCTCGAACTTATAGGACTTCAAGGATCTGCTACTGATGGCTTGGTGCCAGATACCACAGCACACCCTCAGAGTTCTAGTGGTGTCCATGCCTACTCAATAGTAGGTAAGTGATCATAATGTTGTAGCTGATCAATGTAAGTTATATATGTAGAAGCAATAATAATCATCATAATGATTTCTTATGACAAAGTTATTAATTCCACATAAATTAATAAAAACATGAAACATTTTGTAGAGCTATAAACCAAAAGCTGTCTTGTAAGATTTTTAGCTGAGGAAAAATTCTAACATTTTTGACAGCATTAGGCATGCCAGGTTAATTAAAAGTTGACATTTAGTATCATCTTTTTTTTTTTTTTGTAAGTTATGTATCCCATTACCTGAAAGTGTCAGCATCTGCTTCAAATATTTTTACTCTGTGCCTGCTCACAGCTGTGGGATGGCATTGTATTAACTGCAGTCCTAACTACACTGAACAATTGCATCCCTTACCACCAGCCCACCCTTTGTCATTCACAGAATTCCTCTTACTACAAGCCCAGGCATTTTGTTCTGAATGGGTAATGCAGCAGTTGAATGACAGCTCTCTGCCAATTCATAGAACACTATATATGTCTGGCGCTAAGTCTCAAGTCCTTAGCGGGCAATCCTACACTAGAGGAGTCACAGTCCTCTGCCATTACTCTGAAATTTATAGAGATAGTCTTTGCTTTTATTGACACCCAGGCACCACCTTAAAATTGGGGATTAGATCACGACTTCTAGGCTCTTTAAAAGGGACCTCTACAAATGCCAGGCCTTTTTGGTTCCACTTGTTCTCAGACTTCCCTATGCAGACTGAAAGTACAATTGCAATCTGTCTGTCCATCCCAAGCAGGAATCAGTCTAGTATCCTTTTGAGGATTCTGTGGATGTGGCAGTATCCCATCTTAAAGCATTGACCAGCCTAGTGGATGATTCACCTGTTTTTAAGGACCCTGCAAACAAGCATCTTTTTAGAACCCTCTGGTAGACCCTGCACTGTAACCTGTCTTGACCGTGACCTAAGTATACCAATCTTTAGCGGACTGGGCTAAGGCCAGCAGAAGGGAGTCTATCACTATGGCAGTTGATTACTTCATTATAGAGCATTTGCATTTCATGCCAGTAGCCCTAACTACAAAAAAGTTCTCATAAACGAAAACATACTTCTTCCCCTGAGGGCCTACTGTTGAGCAAAAGTGCTGAACCAGTGGTGCAATACCTTTACCAGACAAGCTAATCTGTAAAAACTGAGACTTTGAGAGTCAGCAAGGTCTCTTCTAAAATGGGTTGTGTATAAGTCTTTATCTGAGTTTTCCAGTCATTTGATACTCATGGACCCTCAGCACAGTATTAGGCAAGGTAAGTCTTCCTTAACGAGGTACATTCCAAGCACTTCACAACCATCCACCTCAGATTTACAGCCAGATTTGTCAGGTTCAGAGCAGAAGTCCACCTCCTTGGTGGAGGATTCGGAGGCTTCAGGGTTTGAATTTGTCTTGCCATGTTCTCGATTGAATAATTGACATGGATCTGCAGAAGTCATACCAGATAGTAGGGGGAGCTTGAAAACCAGTAATTGCCCTAATTTGGTGGCAAGTGTGATGAGAGTGTGGACCGAGAATTTGAATGCCATCACCCAAGATATATCCAAAGACCAGATTATTCATTCCTTGAGCAATCACAAGCTCTCTGCAGACTTTATTTCTGAGGCAGTGATAGACACCACTATATGTGCCTCTAGGGCTATGCTGCATTCTGCTACAGCCAAAAGGGCCGGCAGACACGTCCTCAAAGCTGAGCTGCTGCAAGCTTCCTTTTGATTGCAAGCTCCTCTTTCGCCTGGAAGTCAGATACAGCAATTTCAATAATTGCTGGTGGCAAGTCAGGCCTGCTCCCACAGGATAGAAGGATGAGGCATCAGTGGTTTTGATCTCCTGGTTAGTCCTGTCCAGATTTAGGAACTCAAGGTCCTTTTGTTAGGGTAGAGATTTTAAAAAAGGGTGAAAGAGTGCTCAGGTTGCCTTCTTGAAGGCAGATACCCAGAACCCTCTCAGCTCCTTTGGATTCATAAAAATCTTTGTGACTGGCAGCCTACCCAGGTAGGCGCAGGGGGTGGCTGGGTTAGCTGGCTTTGTGCACATCTAGGCAGATTTTCACCAGGATCCATGAGTAATTTCCAGCGTGAAGATGGCCAATTCTGGATGTTTAGACATCGATCTACAGCACATTCCTGCATGCCACCTGTGGTGAAGTGGTGAATTCTTCACAAAAGAGCATACTCCACCTGTACCCCAACACTCTCAAGCTGCAGCAGGTAATAGTTCCACTCAGAGAGATATACAGGTTTTACTCACTTCAGTTTCTCTTTCAAAAAGCGGAATCGCTTAATTCACATGGAAAGGTTCCAGATGGTGTTTTTGCACACGATTCTCCAAGCAGTGCAACCAGGAGACTGGATGTTATCAGTGGATCTGCAGGATGCCTTTCTACACCTTTCCATTCTGTCATCATTCCAGAGATTCCTCAGGTTCACTGTGGGCAAAGAACACTTAATTCATCTGCCTGTCCTTCGGGCTCTTGACCTCTCCAGGGACCTTTACAAAGGTCTTGATTGCTGTCCTAAGACCTCTGCAGGAAATTGATGATGTTGGCTTCCCAGTGCTTGAGCCTCCTGGGCACAATGGCCTTTTGTATCCCAATGGTTCTATGGGCCCACTGGCACCTCAATACGTTTCAGAGTGTGTTTCCCTCTCCGTGGAGAAGACAACATCTCACTCAAATCTTAAAAGGCCCCCCCAGATGCGCAGGAGCTTCTGGTAATAGACCTGCGAAGGAACCCTCACTCAATCTCTCCCTTAGGTCCACTGCCATAAGCTTTTGTTACTACTTATGACAGCATGACCACAAGATATCCAGGTTTCTTTCTCACTATGCTTACCCATTGGCCGAGATCAAGGACTATGCGCTTGCCACCAATACCTTTGATTCATGAGGTTGCTGCTGGAAAGGCTCACAGTGATAGCCATCCTACCCTACTGGCCCTGCAGGCCATGCAACTCAGTCTCTGCCTACCAATTTAGCTCCCCATCTTTCCACAACTTCAGTACCAGGGAGAGCTTCTCCATCCTCAGTCGGCACATCTCACATTTTAGGCGATGAAGATGAGAGGAAGGGTTGCAGAAGTTAGGTTGTCTTCCAACAGTAATCAGAACCCTTTAGAAGTCCAGAAAGCCTTCATCAGTGTTTACAATTGAATCTGTGATAGATTCACAGCATTTGCAGCAAGTCAGAACTTCAATCAACATAGTCCAGAGCTTTCCCAGCTATTATTTTTTCCTGCAGATGGGTCTGGATTTGGACTTGGCTTAATTTCACTGAAGGTTCAATATATGGCCATTCTGGCCTTCACCAGAAAAAGATGGGCATATGACCAGCTAGTAGAGCAGTTTATGAGGGCAGACCTGAAACTGTAGCCTCTGAAAAGCTGCCCATTTGCTCCTACAGAGAGCTGTTCCCTGTGGCACATTACCTTAAAAACGGTGTTCTTGGTGGCTATAACTTCAAGAGACAGGGTCTCAGCTGCAGGTGCTAGGAGTTGCAGAACCATATATCCTATTCTTCCCAGGGCTGGTGGTACTTAGACCACTTCAGAACTTTATCTCAAAAGGTATCTTTAGTCTTCCACCTTGCAAGCTTCTATAACACAGCCCAAAATGTCTAAACATGAGAACTGCTCAGATTTAAAGTGTATCTGTCAGAGGTTTTTATCTAGGAAACTAATATCAGCATTGAATATTATTACTAGGGTTGAACAAATTGACCCACCTTTATTTAGAGTTAGAGTCACTCATTTGCGCGCTATTCATAGCATGTGTGTTTGCTTAGCATGTGTCTTTTTAAACATATATGCATTGAATTGGAGCACAGTAGACTGCACCATCAAAAGTAACGTAAAATACATATTCTGCATATCAGATATTAAACTGTATTCAAGCAGAGTCACAAAAAAGGCTTGAAAAAGGAAAATTTTTTTTCTGGTCTTTGCATCGTAGCAGTTTCTGTCTATATGTTTAAAGCTTCTGAAAATGTTTTTTTTTCTGATATTTGGAAAATATTTTCATTCGCTGGAGTGCACCATGCTTTAAAACTGTTAACATTAATAGACATATACTCACTGGCCACTTTATTAGGTACACCTTGCTAGTACCGGGTTGGATCCTCTTTTACCTTCAGAGCTGCCTTTTCTTCGTGGCATAGATTCAACAAGGTGTTGGAAACATTCCTCAGAAATTTTGGTCCATAGTGACATGATAGCGTCACACAGTTACTGCAGATTTCTTGGCTGCACATCCATAATGTGAATCTCGCATTCCATCACATCCCAAAGCTGCTCTATTGGATGAGATCTGGTGAGTGGGGAGGCCATTGGAGTGCAGTGACCTCATTGTCCAGTGGTGAGATGATCTGAGCTTTGTGACATGGTGCATTATCCTGCTGGAAGGAGCCATCAGAAGATGGGTACACTGTAGTCCTAAAGGGATGGACATGGTCAGCAACAATACTCAGGTAGGCCGTGCCGTTTAAACGATACTCAATTGGTACTAAGGGTGCCAAAGTCTGCCAAGAGAATATCCCCCCACACCATTAAACCACCAGCCTGAACGGGGTTAATACAAGGCACAATGGATCTATGCTTTTATGTCGTTTACACCAAATTCTGGCCCTACTATCTGAATGTCGCAGCTGAAATCGAGACTCATTAGACCAGGCAACGTTTTTCCAATCTCTTATTGTCCAATTTTGGTGAGCCTGCGTGAATTGTAGCCTCAGTTTCCTGTTCTTAGATGACAGGAGTGGCATCTGGTGTGGACTTCTGCTGCTGTAGCCCATCTGCTTCAAGGTTCGATGTGTTGTGCGTTCAGAGATGGTATTCTGCATACGATGTTGTGTTATTTGAGTTACTGTTGCCTTTATATCATCTCAAACCAGTCTGCCCATTCTCCTCTGAAATCAACAAGGCATTTTCGTCCACACAACTTCCGCTCCCTGGACATTTTCTCTTTTTCGGACCATTCTCTGTAAATCCTAGAGATGGTTGTGCGTGAAAATCCCAATAGATCAGCAGTTTTTTAAAATAATCAGACCAGTCCATCTGGCACCAACAACCATGCCACGTTCAAGGTCAATTAAATCCCATTTCTTCCTAATTCTGATTCTCAGTTTGAACTTCAGCAAGTCATCTTCACCACATCTAGATGCCTAAATGCATTAAGTTACTGCCATGTCTGATTAGCAATTTGCGTTACAAAGCAGTTGAACAGGTGTATCCAATAAAGTGGCCAGTGAGTTTATATTTTGCATAAATCTCTAAGTATATGGGGGAGGGAATTCCTATGTTCTTGAATATTATATGAGCAGTGGTAAGGCTGGTGGGGTCTACTGGTTGTTGAAATATTGGCATACATTCTGTTGGTGTGCAAATGCCATTGGCCATAGCCATCTAGCTATTATTGGCCCATTAGAAACCAGTTCGCTACACACTATTGTCATCATTTAACTTGTCATAGCCATGAACATCAGTCATGACTGTTACTAAAGCTGCCTCAACCAAAAATAGAAGAAAACATGCACTCTATATGACCACATTCCACTTACCAGTCACTCAGTCTGTTGGGCATTCAAAAAGGACATCCAAAAACTTTTGGGTCCTGGGGGTGGGACTGGGAGCTGCAATATTAGATGTGCTTTAGGGTCTGTGGGTGGCCATTACACAAAATTGAATACAGCTCTCTAAAATGTTACATCCTAGTTACCATTTTGCAATTATAAAAAAAAATCACATGCATGTAAAAACTCCTGGGTGCTGGAGATCAGGACTGGGAGAAGACATTTATAGGATTGGAACAAATCTTTTGGGGGAAAGACTTAGGTTTTGCATTTGGTAATACAATTCCTGAACAAAAACAAACTACATCTCCTACACTGATCTCTTTTTCAGAGACCCTCAAATACATCTTTATCACAGCTCAAGGTTTACAAATTGGCATCGCCACTTTTCCTTCTTTTTCATCATTTTTATTCTTAATCCTTTTCTGGGCACATTTCTGAAAGTAATAAAGTAAAAAAAATGGACCTTGTAGTCAGCTACAGTGACACCTACAGAAAAAGCTTTTGTGAGTACAAAATTCACAAATCGGTGGTGGAGTGAATTGTGAATAACTCGCCCATCTCTAATCAGTATTATCATTATTACTAGGTATGCCTGGATTATTCCTCTAAGCGGTTGTCTACCCATTTAAAAAAAAAAAACCTGCAAGACAATAGCATAATGAGCTAGTATGCACCGCATACTAGCTCATTATGAAATACTTACCTTGAAACAAAGATCCAACCAAGCAGCTCGGTCCCCTCTGAGGGAGCGGACATCTTCGCTCGGATCTTGCTTCCGGGTACGCGGCTCCGGCGCTGTGACTGGCCAGAGCCGCGAGATGTCCCTCCCGCGCATGTGCTCGGGACCCGTCTTTCCGGCAAGGTCCAGCCCTATTGCCGGGCCTTTGCCGGGACATAAACGGCGCATGCGCCTTAACGCCACAACAGCTTAGAGAGGGAATATCTCCTAAACCGTATAGGTTTAGGGGATATTCATTTTACCTACAGGTAAGTCTTATTATAGGCTTACCTGTAGGTAAAAGTACAAAAATCGGATAGACAACTGCTTGTTCTGCTTGCGGTTCAAAGCCTCCCAAATTCATCTACACGCTGGGCCAATAACTGATCCATTATCCAACAAGGCTGCTCCCTACTAACTGCTATTGGACAATGGAAACGGCATGGGAGGCTTGACAGAACTTCAAAAAATCTCTGATTAAAGTTTGGTTTGGGAGATCATGGACTAAAAGCATATAAGCAGCACTAATATTTAGGACAGATATTAGTTTGCTAACTAAAATCTTTGACAGCATCAATATGTGGACATTTTAAAGCATTAAGTATAAACCAACCTTGGTCCATATTGTATGGAATAAGCACTCCCAAAGAAGTGCCGGTAAACAAATTCATCAAGGTCTTCAAAGACTCCTCCGGTGTTAGTCTGATATTCCTTCATATCCTCAAGGTAATCTTCAACATTATTCACAAAATCAGTAAATAGCATCTGATCATGAATAAAAACACCATTATGAAAAAATTTATTAATGAATTGCTCTAGTTCTTTCCAGTGTTGGAAATCATCCACTTGCTCTTGTAAATATACTTGCATCAAATCATGAAATTCTTCTACTGTTACAGGGTCCAGCACCTTGTTAAAGAGACTAATTGATTCTTGGTGAGCACATTCAAAAACACCAGAACAACCCTTTTGCTGGTGGCTTTTGGTCTTTTCATCATCTTTCAATGGCTGGGTGGCTTCATCTTTAAAGTCCTCAGTTTTAGGAGCATCATGTGAGCTTTTGTACTTGTTCTCAGTAGCTGTTGCCTTGTTGGGAAAATCCTTCTCAAAGCCGGGCTTAAATTCTCGGCGTACAGTATGTGCTTCTTTGGATTCCTCCCTCCTTCTGTCTGCATGTTTTCTGTAGCGGTTTTTGTCAAACATGCCTCTAGTGGAGTCTTTAAAGTGCCGGAATGTTGTTTTCACTGAATCTGAGAATTTCTTCAAATTCTGCTTCACTGCTTCTTTTGCCTGTTTGATTTTTTCCTTATGATGTCTCACAAATTCTTTGGTTGAATTTTTCATTGCATCAAAAGTGTCTTTAACGGAGCTGAAAAATGTGGATTTACCTTTCTTTTTTGGTTTGCTTGATTTTCCTTCATTAGAATTTTCTGATTCCTGACGAGCACGTGGATTTTTGCCATCTTTTTTTTCATTCTGTTCTTTGGCTTCAATGTAAAGCCGTTCCCACAAATCGGACCTCTGCTGCTCAAAATTTAGCTTCTTTTCTAACTCGGAAAGACGGTTCTTCAAATGTTCAATTTCTTCATTACTTTTAATAGAATCATAGGTGACACCAGAGCCTCTCCTACTACTTATCTCTTCAAACTCCACCTTTAGAGAGTCTGTAATTTGCCTCTCGTTATCAAGTTCTTTCCTGAGAAACTGGGCTTCAGTTAGCAATGCTTCCTTCTGTGTTCGGAAACTGCGAATCTTTGACCGTTCCTCTTTTAAATGTTCTTTCAGCTTCTGGTTTTCGGACTGTACTATCTCAAGCCTTCCTTTTTCTTCTAGGTTTCTTATCTGTTCTCTCAATTTCCTTAGTTCCTCTTTAAGAGAAGATAAAGCTTGCTCTTCTTTTTCTAAAGACTCCCTAAGATGCTGGTTTTCCAGAGCGAGATTCCCATTTTGCACTTCTGTTGTTTTTAAGCTAGTTGCCAGGTCATCCGCCTCTAACTGCAATATACAAAGGAAATCACACTTGGTGTGTATCTGTTTTTCATTGGTTTCACCTTATAACGATCATTCTTGTGATGCAAAATCTAAATAGAACATTCACTCTAAAACTAATAGGCCTTCATATGGTCTTTAGCTTGTTTGAAGGGACGCCATAGTCTTTTTTTTCATAAATCAAACTCAAATAATGTACACAATATTACCAAAAGCATTGGGACGCCTGCCTCTACATGCACATGAACTTTAATGGCATCCCGGTCTTAGTCCGTAGGGTTCAATATTGAGTTGGCCCACCCTTTGCAGCTATAACAACTTCCACTCTGCTGGGAAGTCTGTCCACAAGGTTTAGGAGTGTGTCTATGGGAATGTTTGACCATTTTTCCAGAAGTGCATTTGTGAGGTCAGGCACTGATGTGGTTGAGAAGGCCTGGCTTGCAGTCTCTGCTCTAATTCATCCCAAAGGTGTTCTATTGGGTTGAGGTCAGGACTCTGTGCAGGCCAGTCAAGTTCCTCCACGTCTTTATGGACCTTGATTTGTGCACTGGTCCAAATCATTTGGCGGAGGGGGGGGGGGGGGG
>BLSH010247086.1:798824-812658 GCA_018402905.1 Glandirana rugosa
AAAATAGGTCGAGGGTCGAGACTACATTCACCCTTGGAAGTACCCCTGGAATTACATTCTCCCTGGGACTACATTCCCCCGGGTTACAAAAACCAAAAAAAAAAGTCGGGGGTTAATATGCATTTTTGATGTTACGTCTGGTGTATGATTTTTCACAAACCTCTGGGGACGGGACCAGATCTCTGTATTTTGACACCCTTATAGTGCGTTATGTAACAACCAAAATCTCTTTATCTAAGGTAGCAATCGTTCCACTACACTCATGTAAGTTAAACCTAATCTTATGTTACTTAGTCACTACGTTACATGTAAAAGTTTCCCCCCTCACATATACTAATGTGCCACAAACAGAAAGTTAATATCACCAACCATTCCCATTTTATTAAGGTGTATCCATATAAATGGCCCACCCTGTACATTGCATCACTGATTCATTGTATTCTAATCCAAATTGAATGTACTCACATCACCTTGCTAACGATGGAATCTATTTCTCTAAAACCAACAATGTATTGCGTGATATTCCCACAGTTTTATGTCTCTAGACCAGGGCAGGGGTCTCCAAACACTTTTTAGTATGTGGTCTGCATTGTAGTTTTTACGTATAATTGGGGGCTGAAAAAAAAAACCAAAAACATTGGGCCCCCTTACATCAGGGTCCCTCTTACATTAAGGTCCCCATGAAGGTTCCCACTTACATCAGAGCTGGGAGCTGGATAAAATCTTGTAGCAGTCTTCCCCCCCCCCCTCCCCTTATATATCAGGGTCCCCATCAGAAGCCCTTTTACATCGGACTCTACTATAGGAGTCCCTCCTTACATCAGGGTCCCCATCAAAGCCCCTCTACCCTTCACATCAGTTTCCCCATTGGATTCCCTTTTTACTTTAGGGTCATTATCAGAGCCCCCACTTACATCAGAAGCAGAGACCATAGACAGCCTCTGCTGACCTTATTCCTAAAGTCAGTGCACATTGAAGATATGCCACTAACCCTAGCAGAAAGCTAGAATAAAATCTTGTAGCAGAGTCCCCCCTTACATCAGGGTCCCCTTCAAAGCCCCCCTTACATCAGTGTCTCTATTGGATTCCCCCCTTCCATCAGAGTCCCCACTTACATCAGAAGCGGAGACCATAGGCAGCCTCTGCTGACCTTATGCCTTAATCAGTGCACATTAAGGCTATTTCACTGACCCTTGTTGCAAGCTGGATAAAATTTTGTAGCAGAGTCCCCCTTACATCAGTCCCACAGCACAGTTCCGCCTTACATCAGAGTCCCCATCAGAGTCTTCTGTAGGACCCCCCCCCCCACATCAGGGTCCCCATCAAAGCCCCTTCCTTACATCAGTGTCCCTATTGGATTTCCCTCTTACATTAGGGTCCCCACTTACATCAGAAGCGGAGACCATAGGCAACCTCTGCTGACCTTATTCCTCAATTGGTGCACATTAGGACGGTCACTGACCCTAGCTGCGAGCTGGATAAAATCTTGCAGAGGCCCGGATTTGGTCTGTGGGTCGTAGTTCAGAGAATCCTGCTTTAGACAACAACACTTCCCTGGCTGCTGGTTCTGTGTAACTCTATTTACATCTTTACAATCATAAAAAAATACGCAGTACCCCAAGGCATGCACTAGTTAAAGTGGATGCAATCCCGAAAAAAAAAAATGTAATTAATAATTCTGCCTAGTAGAGTAGAGCATGTTATGTCACCTGTGCCCAGTCTTGCCACAAAGAGTTAATCCAGCTCTGAGCAATCCCCTTATCTTTTTTCAGTAAGAAAAAAACCGACTAACTTCCCTGTGCTGTGTGAGTGACAGGTAATTTCCTTATCTCATGCACAGAGCAGACAAAGCTTCACATTCCCCCCTCCTTTCTCCTTCAGCTCTCCTAGGATTGGCTGCTCCACAACTCCGCACGATTGGCCATGCTGAAGTCATGTGGTGTCTTTCCTGAGTTTTGACTAGATGTTTTTCAAAACTCAGGAATAGCAAAGTAGGAGAGTGTAGAGGTGGGTGGAGAGTTTTTGACATCACAATTCCACCCATTGAACTCCAGCAAAGAGACCTACTCACTGATTCCAGTGTTTTGTGGGGCTGCTACTGCTGAAGGGGGTAACATTTGCAAGGTAGGGATACATGCAGGAGGCTTACATGTATATATACATTAATACTGTGCCATTAGTTTATACTGGGTGAGTGGTGGATTTACATCCACTTTAAAGTAGCAGGAAAAGCTACTCAATAACCCACCTTTTAAATGTTGCCTTTCTACTGCCCTTATATTTGCTACATACAGTTAGTAATACATCTCATTGTAAATATCCCGCAGGAGCCTATGCATTACACCTCTGAAATACATGCACATTTCACTGTGCTTTAGGCCAGATTCACACCTATGCATTTTTAGTGCTTTGCATCTTTCAGATTTGCACTACAGAACATGATCCAATAGAACCATGTTAAATGGACTGTAGGGCAAATGTGCAAAACGCACTAAAAATGCATAGGTGTGAATCAGGCCTTACCCCTTTAACCGCCTGCCGTCCGCCCACCGTCAAATGACGGAGGGGCGGCGCAGCTCTCATTCTAGAAAGACGTCGTATGACGTCGCCCAGAATGCGCGCTACTCCGGGCCCGCAGGAACGCACGGCGATCGTTGCCGTGCCGTGTTGCTAGGACACGGCACGACCCCGATCTGTGTAAAGAGCCGTGGCTCTTTAGACATGTGATCGGCTGTGTCCAATCACAGCCGGTCACATGTAAACAAGGAAGTGCCGGTAATTGACACTGACAGACAAAGTGTGTGGCAAGGAGTGCCGATCAGCGGCATCTCCGCTGACAGAAGACCTGGGCATGATCATCAGTGCCCTGATTACAGCAAAGGCCTAGAAATGCCCCCAACCAGTGCATATCAGTGCCACCAATCAGTGCCCATAAGTGATGCCAGTCAATGCCTCCCATCAGTGCCTGCTCATCAGTGCTGCCCATCAATGCCCTTCAGTACTGCCCATCAGTGATCACCAGCGTCACCCATCAGTGCTGCCTATTCGTGCCACCTATCAGTGCCCATCATTGTGGCATATTAGTGCCTCATCAGTGTCCCTTAATCAGTGCCCATAAGTGCCATCTTATCAGTGCCCATCAGTGCAGCCTCATCAGCGCACATCATTGAAGGAGAAAAATTACTTATTTACAGAATTTACTGACAGAAAATTTTTGTCACTTTTTTTTTTTTTTTAGTAAAAAATAAAAATCCCAGCAGTGATAAATACCTCCAAAAAGAAAGCTCTATTTGTGTGAAGAAAAAGATAAAAAATGTATTTGGGTACAGTGTTACAGGTACAGCATGACCGCGCAATTGTCATTCAAAGCGCAACAGCGCTGAAAGCTAAAAAATGGCCTGGGCAGGAAGGGGTGAAAGTGCCCAGTATTGAGGTGGTTAAAGACCTTGCAAGTACAGACAAATACCAGTTGATCTGCTATAAATTATATTGGGAACTGACAACACACAGGATTTTTGTAGACAATGTTGTCAGCCCTGTCCAGTTTTCTCTTGCCAAAATACCCAGACCGATCTACTCTCCATCTCCACAACTTAAAGTCTAATTGTTTTGTAGTTTAAGGATAAGGACAACACAGCTGACTACTCTCCTCGAGAGAACACGGGAAATGAGCACAGGACAGCCTGGAATATATACTGTGTGTACACACAGTATAAAAAAAAACAGTATATCGGGTATATTTATTGGATCTAAAAGAAGCAAAGTTAATCACTAGGGTTTACACATACTTTAACCTTCACGCAGGCTTTACACCTACGCGTTGTTTTTATAAGCATTACCACACTACACGTATCCGATTGTGGTACCATTAATTTTTAATGGCACCCAATGCACTTAAAATAGAAATGCAGGAAAGAAAAAAAAAAAATCATACTCACCTAAATGGTTACAGTATGGATCTGAGCTGCAGCTGTCCCCTGCCAGCTCTACATTGAGAACTGAGTGATAAAAGACTGTTGATTGCTCAGTTCTCGGGTCCCCTCGGCTCTCAGTGGCTCACCGACAAGCCGAGGCAGCTGCTGATCAAGCATCTGGGTGGATCCCAACAATTATTGTCAGGATCCCTGTAGAGCCTGGACTGGTTCTGTGTTGTCAGCCGTCTTTTGGCTGAAACTGGGTCACAGGAATACAGAACTAAGTGCAATCCTGAGGCCCACAGGAGAAATAGGACCAAAAATGTTTTAGCCATACTTCTTTAAAGATGAACTCCAAGAAACTTGAGAATCCTCCTGTACAATGAAGCTACATTTGCTCTGCAAGGGTTAACTTCTCATTTAGATCTAGGGGTCATGGAAAAGTAGATTTACTTACCCGATCCTCCCTTCTACAGGCTCCTCCTAGGCTGGTCTTGGCAGCCTCTTCTCCCCTATGCTCTGGCAGTCTAACGTCCCAGCATCATCAGGACTAATGCAGGATCCGTAGCGTGAGGACTCCAAGGCACATGCCACCACCAGAGTATAGTGAAGTGTTGTTCATTGTGGGAGCAGGTAAGTAGTCGCAACGTCTATCGTGGGAGGGCTGGGTAAGTAAATTTGCTTAACCACTTGCTGACAGCCCTATAGCAGTTTTATTGCTACAGGGCAGCAGCTATGCGATGTGCAGGATCACGCACACATATATATATATATATACACACACACACACACACACACACACACACAATCTCACAAAAGTGAGTAAATCCCTCACATTTTTTAAAATATTTTATTACATCTTTTCATGTGACAACACTGAAGAAATGACACTTTGCTATAATGTAAAGTAGTGAGTGTACAACTTGTATAACCATGTAAATTTGCTGTCCCCTCAACATAACTCAACACACAGCCATTAATGTCTAAACTGCTGGCAACAAAAGTGAGTACACCCTTAAGTGAAAATGTCCAAATTGGGCCCTGTCAATATTTTGTATGGCCACCATTATTTTCTAGCACTGCCTTAGCCCTCTTGGGCATGGAGTTCACCAGAGCTTCACAGGTTGCCACTGGAGTCCTCTTCCACTCCTCCATGACGATATCACAGAGCTGGTGGATGTTAGAGACCTTGCGCTCCTCCACCTTCTGTTTGAGGATGCTCCACAGATGCTCAATAGGGTTTAGGTCTGGAAACACGCTTGGCCAGTCCATCACCTTTACCCTCAGCTTCTTTATCAAAGCAGTGGTCGTCTTGGAGGTGTGTTTGGGGTCGTTATGTTGGAATACTGTCCTGCAGCCCAGTCTCAGAAAGGAGGGGATCATGCTCTGCTTCAGTATGTCACAGTACATGTTGGCATTCATGGTTCCCTCAATGAACTGTAGCTCCCCAGTGCCAGCAGCACTCATGCAGCCCCAGACCATGATACTCCCACCACCATGCTTGACTGTAGGCAAGACACACTTGTCTTTGTATTCCTCACCTGGTTGCTGCCACACACGCTTGACACCATCTGATCCAAATAAGTTTATCCTGGTCTCATCAGACCACAGGACATGGTTCCAGTAATCCATGTCCTTAGTCTGCTTGTCTTCAGCAAACTGTTTCCGGGCTTTCTTGTGCATCATCTTTAGAAGAGGCTTCCTTCTGGGATGACAGCCATGCAGACCAATTTGATGCAGTGTGCGGCGTATGGTCTGAGCACTGATAGGCTAACCCCCCACCCCTTCAACCTCTGCAGCAATGCTGGCAGCACTTATATGTCCATTTCCCAAAGACAACCTCTGGCTATGACGCTGAGCATGTACACTCAACTCCTTTGGTCGACCATGGTGAGGCCTGTTCTAAGTGGAACCTATCCTGTTAAACCACTATAAGTTCTTGCCCACCATGCTGCAACTCAGTTTCAGGGTCTTGGCAATCTTTTTATAGCCTAGGCCATCTTTATGTAGAGCAACAATTCTTTTTTTCAGATCCTCGGATAGTTCTTTGCCATGAGGTGCCATGTTGAACTTCCAGTGACCAGTATGAGAGAGTGAGAGCGATAACAGCAAATTTAACACACCTGAACCTTGTAACACTAACAAGTCACATGACACCGGGGAGGGAAAATGGCTAATTAGGTCCAATTTGGACATTTTCACTTGGGGTGTACTCAATTTTGTTGCCAGCGGTTTACACATTAATGGCTGTGTGTTGAGTTATTTTGAGGGGGGCAGGAATTTTACACTGTAATACAAGCTGCACACTCACTACTTTACATTGTAGCAAAGTGTCATTTCTTCAGTGTTGTCACATGAAAAGATATAATAAAATATTTACAAAAATGTGAGGGGTGTACTCACTTTTGTGAGAAAATTATATATAAATGATACTGCACTTCAGTCTGCAGGGGGCACACACGCAAATTATCACAGCAGAAGTTGATCTACGGGTCTAAAGGGACTCAATGTCCTCCGGCACTCACGATCATTAGTAAAACACACAAAACTGAGATATGCCTATGTAAACAAGGCTTATCTCAGTTCTGACGAGGGTAGGAATTGATCCTGTGCTCCTGCAAAACAGAGACTAGAATCGATCTATTCCCCTAGTGAAAGCAGGACAATGTACACAACAGTGGTTAGGCATACAGTTAACCCTTTGATTGTCCTAGTGTTGAATCCCCCCAGCCAGTGTCATTAGTACTGTGACAGTGCATATTTTTAGCACTGATCACTGTATTCGTGTCACTGGTTCCCGCAGTGTCCGTTAGTGTCCGACTGTCTGCTGCAATATCTCAGTCCCGCTATAAGTCGCTGATCGGCGCCATTACCAGTATAAAAAAGAAAATATATAAAAATTCCATAAATATATCCCATAGTTTGTAGACGCTATAACGTTCATGTACACCAATCAATATACGCTTATTGGGATTTCTTTAACCAAAAATATGTAGCAGAATACATACTGGCCTAAATTGATTTTTTTTTTTTATTTTAAAACTAGGCGCTGCATCCTATGTTGTACATGTTATAATGGTTATTGGATCAAACCTATTTTTGCTGGCTGCCGCATATCTTTATATACTATCCTACCAAGCGCAGATTTTTTTTCGTGATTTTTATACTCTACCTTACAGGCCTGATTGGTGGAGTGCTGCAGAGATGGTTGTTCTTCTGGAAGGTTCTCCTCTATCCACAGAGAAACGTTGGAGCTCTGTCAGAGTGACCATTGGGTTCTTGGTCACCACCCTGTCTAAGACCCTTCTCCCTAGATCGCTCAGTTTGGCAGGGCGGTTCCCTCTAGGAAGAGTCCTGGCGGTTTTAAACTTCCATTTATGGATGATGGAGGCCACTGTGCTCATTGGGACCTTCAATACTGCAGAAATTTTTCTGTACCCTTCCCCAGATCTGTGTCTCGATACATTCCTATATCAGAGGTCTACAAACAATTCCTTGGACTTCATGGCTTGGTTTGTGCTCTGACATGCACTGTTAACTTGTGGGACTTATATAGATAGGTGTATGCCTTTCCAAATCAATCCAATCAACAGAAATTACCACAGGTGGACTCCAATCAAGTTGTAGAAACATCTCAAGGATGATCAGTGGAAACAGGATGCACCTGAGCTCAGTGTCATGGCAAAGGCTGTGAATACTTATGTACATGGGATTTAATTATATATTTTTTTAATGAATTTGCAAAGATTTCAAACAAACTTCTTTCACATTGTCATTGTGAGATATTGTTTGTAGAATTTTGAAGAAAATTATTAATTTAATTCATTTTGGAATAAGGCTGTAACATAAAAATGTGGAAAAAGTGAAGTGCTGTGAATACTTTCCGGACGCACTGTGACATTTAATGTCTGATGTAGTTGAGCACTATATGTATTCTACCTGTATTTCAGATAATTTATTGTACAGGCAAAACCCTACAAAAATGTCAAGTCTTTTTCATAATGATTTTTTTTCTAGCTAAATGATTACTACAAGAGAAAGTTTTAGTTTTGAATAGAGTGGAAAGGGGTTTGAACGCTTGTCAGGTTTTTTTTTTTTTTTGCTGTCTGTGCTCCTGTTAGGGAGATTCACCCCCTCTATTTGTCCTGTTTACCGTTATCATCGAAAGTGAAAGAAAATCTCAAATTTTGGATTGTCACCAGAACAGGAATAGAGGGGAAACTTTCCAATAGGGACACTAGTTCTGGTGACAAGAGATACCTTGACTTTGGAGGGATTTTCTCTCGCTTTCCGTTTTGGCTACGGGAAAAGAAGTGAAGGGAAATCTCCCTAATGGGAAAGATTGTCAAAAAACAAAACCGAGACAGGGGTCCCTCCCTTACTCTTTGCAAAATAAAAAATAATAATAATTTGCCTTTAGTTACACTTTCAGGCCCAAACATTATATGAAATCTGATTTTATTAAAGCAGTGCAGGCATGCCATGTATACAGGATATAAATAGGAATTATAAAAAAAAAATTGCAGACAGGATACCTTTAACTCTGTGTGTTTTTGCTTGAGCTTCTGATTTTCTTTGGCAATTTTATCCATTAATCCCTCCAGAGATAGTACCAAATCTTGTCTCTCCTCTAGATCTTCTGTAAGCTGCTCCACAACCTCCTGAAAAAATACATTAAAAATACATTTACATGCACTCTTCAAAACTGATGTGAATAACAGCCAAATATTCTGATGGATGCAAGGAAATGAAAAGCCTGTTCTGATATAGATGTGAGGAAAATTGTCCTAAAGTCTGAGCTTTTACATTTATTTAGGGACTTATAGCAAACCTTTCCCCTATTTTACTAATATGCATCTCGGTCCACTTTGTTTCCCTGATGACATAGCCCTGTCCACACTGATGCCCCCGGGAAGTCAACGTCATCAGTGGGAGATTTTGTATCTGATCTGTGAGATCACACTAGATCTTGCAGTACTGTTGTACTGTGCATGAGTGAGATGGAGAGCATGATGTCACACAGTTTACACATGCACCGTATGACGTTGCACTCATCTAGTAGAACAAAAGGCTTTACCCCCAAATCTCGGCAGGGAAGGATTTTTTTTTTTTTTCTAACCAAACAAATAATGACATCATGCATATCACAAAGGCTCAAAAGGACTATATTATAAGGAGACAGCAGAAAAAAATTTAACCACTTCAATACATGGCACTTTCCCCCCTTCTCGCCCAGTCCAATTTTCAGCTTTCAGCGCTGTCGCATTTTGAATGACAATTGCGCAGCCATGCAACACTGAAACCATGTTTTTACCATTTTTTTCCCCCCACAAATAGAGCTTTCTTTTGGTGGTATTTGATCACCACTGGGGTTTTTATTTTTTGCGCTACAAATAAAAAAAGACCAAAAATTTTGGAAAAAAACAACAGTTTTTCTTTGTTTGTTACAAAACTTTGTAAATAAGTACATTTTCTCCTTCACTGATGAGGCAGTACCGATTGGCACTGATGAGGAGGCACTTATATGCAGCACTGATGGGCACCGATAGGCGGCACTGATAGGCATTACTGATGGGCACAGAGTGCCATCCTAATGGCCATGAATTAGCACCCCTGGTGGGCTCACCTGGTGGTCTGAAGTGGGCATCCTCGATGGGTCTGCACTAATCAATGCGCTGATCAGCACAGAAACCCCCCGTAAGGAGAGCAGCCGATCGGCTCGCCTCTACTCGCACCCGTCCGCGTGAGTGGAGGAAAAGCCAATAAATGGCTCTTCCTGTTCACACTGTAATCAGATGTTAGAGGCTCTTTACCGCGAATGGAGATGCGGTGTGTCAGACTGACACACCACACCACTGATCGCCGCGGGCGGGCGCTATTGGCTTATCCTGCTGGTTGCCATATGAAGTCCAATTAGGAGAATACAACCACTTTGCACCCGTCATTTGGCTATATGGAGGGCGGGAAGTGGTTAAAAATGCCAGCATGGGAGTAAAGGAAGAACAAAGATGCATCATGGTAACTGTACTTAATAATGTTTTAGGTCATCTTCATGACATTATCTACACTGCTCAAAAAATTTAAAGGAACACTTTTTAATCAGAGTATAGCATCAAGTCAATTAAACTCCTGGGATATTGAGCTGGTCAGTTAAAGTAATTGTAAAGGCTTGTTTTTAAAAAAAAAAACAAAAAAAAAAAACAAAAAAACAAACAAAACAAACATGTTATACTTACCTCCTCTGTGCAGTTGGCTTTGCCCAGAGCAGCCCAGATCCTCCTCTTCTCGGGTCCCTCTTGCTGCTCCTGGCCTCTCCCTCCTTCAAGTGCCCCAGCAGCCAGCAGCTATCTATGGGGGCACCCATGCCGAGTCAGAGCTCCGTGTAGCCATTCAGACACGGAGCCCTGACCTGGCCCAACCCTCTCTGTCCCGATTGGCTGACAGACTTTGATTGACAGCAGCGGGAGCCAATCACGCTGCTGCTGTGTCTCAGCCAATCAGGAGTGTACTAGACGGCTGAGGGGATCGTGAACATCTCTGGAGAGACAAGGGGCTCAGGGTAAGTATTAGGGGGGTGCTGGGGAGGCTGATACACACAGAAGGTTTTTTTTCTTAATGAATAGAATGCATTAAGATAAAAAAAAAACCTTCTGCCTTTACAACCCCTTTAAGTAGCAGAGGGGGTTGTTAATCAGTTTCAGCGGCTTTGGTGTTAATGAAATTAACAGGTGAACTTGATGGACAACAAGACAACCTCCAAAACCGGAATGGTTTTACAGGTGCAGGCCACTGACATTTTTCCCTACTAATCTTTTTTCACTAGTTTTGCATTTGGCTAAGGTCAGTGTCACTACTGGTAGCATGCAGTGATACCTGGACCCTATAGGAGGTTGCACAGGCAGTCCTCCAGGATCACACCTCAATATGTGTCATTGCTAGAAGGTTTGCGGTCTCTCTCAGCACAGTCTTGAGAGCATGGAGGAAATTCCAGGAGACAGGCAGTTATTCTAGGAGTACAGGACAGGGCAGTGGAAGGTCCTTAACCCATCAGCAGGGCCAGTATCTGCTCCTTTGTGCAAGGAGGAACAGGATGAGCACTGCCAGAGCCCTACAAAATGACCTCCAGCAGGCCACTGGTGTGAATGTCTCTGACCAGACAATCAGAAACAGACTTCATGAGGGTGGCCTGAGGGCCCGACATCCTCTATTGGGCCCTGTGCTCTTTGCCCGGTACCATGGAGCTCAATTGGTATTTGCCACTGAACACCAGAATTGGCAGGTCCGCCACTGACGCCCTGTGCTTTTCACAGATGAGAGCAGGTTCAGCCTGAGCACATGTGACAGATGTGAAAGAGTCTGGAGAAGCCATGGAGAATCATATGCTGCCTGCAACATCGTCTGGTGTGTCCTGTTTGTTGGTGGGTCAGTGATGGTCTGGGGAGGCATATCCATGGAGGGACGCACAGACCTCTACAAGCCAAACAATGGCACGCTGACTCCCTTTAGGCAACGGGATGAAATCCTTGGACCCATTGTCAGACCCTACGCTGGTGCAGTGGGTCCTGGGTTCCTCCTGGTGCACGACAATGTCCGGCCTCATGTGGTGAGATTATGCAGCCAGTTCCTGGAGGATGAAGGAATTGATACCATTGAATGGTCCCCACGCTTGCCTGACCTAAATCCAACAGAACACCTCTGGTACATTATGTTTCGGTCCATCTGATGCCACCAGGTTGCACCTCAGTCTGTTCAGGAGCTCTGTGATGCCCTGGTTCAGATCTGGGAGGAAATACCCCAGGACATCATCCGTCAATCTCATTAGGAGCATGCTCCGACATTGTCATGCAAGCATGCGGGGGCCATACAAACTACAGAGTACCATTTTGAGTTGCTGCAATGAAATTTCAGCAAAATGGACTAGCCTGCTCGATCATTTTTTTCACTCTGATTTTTGGGGTGTCTTTGAATTCAGCCCTCTGTAGGTTGATCATTTTCATTTCCAACAAACAATGTGGCATCCTTTCATTCCTAACACATTACCCAGTCCATATCAGTATAGATATACAGCATGAGATTTTTCCCCATTGAGGTCTGAATTGTTTTCAAAGTGTTCCTTTAATTTTTATGAACAGTGCATAAAAGGGTCAGGGGAGGGGGAGGGGAAGGGGAAGGCGAAGGGTCTTCTTTAAATAAATTTAGACCGTTACAAATTCTCAGACATACACGTAATCAAAGTCTATATATATGAAATATCAATGAATCCTTGATGACCTTACATAATGCAAGAACAGTTGGTATTTGTATGCAGCACTTAGGAGTAATGTGCTGTTTCGATATAATTCCTAGAAACAAAAAAATGGCACCCCATAGTGTTGGACAAAACCTAAAAGATTATTCAACTTCGTATGTTACTGCAGTCTAAAGAGGAAATCCCTTTACCAAATAGAAAGCACGAAGCAGTACAATATCTGACACATACTATACTTGTACTAGAAAAAGTACTACTAGAAAAAGCCTGGAATCTGACAGGGCTCTGTGGACAACACTTTTTTCCATTATAAGTTGGGATAAGCTTCTGACGGCCTGAAAGCGGAATTAAATCCTCCTATCCTTTACAGCCAAGGAGGCTGCTTCGGTTTGATCTACCATGGTGCTACACATGTGATCAGTTATGACACCAGCCATTTGGTGGTTTGACAGTTTGGATGAGGACATAAGCAAATGGGACAGTTAGCAATCCAGGAATGTATCTGTTTTTTGAAACCATTAAATCAATATGTTTAGTCCCGCTTTATTATTTACTGCTGTTCAGGGGCAATTTACAGCACACACTAAATTTGGTAGCACAATTATTACAGTGGGGCACCTCCAAAAAGGAGGGGCTCCGCTTGTCTGCCTCCCCCCCCCCCTCCGCTGCCACATTTGGCACCTTTTTTTGGTGGTGGGGGGGGGGGGGGGTACTTGGTTTTGACAGTTACCCGCTCCCACTTTGTCTTAGTTCGTCGCAGCGAAGCGAGCCGGAAGTTCAGCCCGTCCTCCTTTGCCCCCGCAGCCAGCCCACTGAGAAAGTGCAACGCAATTCGCGAATGTGCAGTAGGAAGCCGGTTGTGAAGCTGCAATGCTTCACTGCCAGTGTCCCGTAGCCAAGATGGCGGCAGCAGCAGCACCCGAGAGCCAATTCAAGAATTGGCTCTGGTGAGGACACCACTGGATGCCTGGACAGGTAAATACCGAATAGTAAAACTCCTCTTTAATGGGGAATGTATGTTCCTTGTGAAGTTTTCTTTCCTTTTACCCAACAACAATGACCAAATACCTATAGTGTGCGGCCTTATTACCATGGTGAGAATTAGCTTGGTAATTACTGGCATTGTGCAAGCTCCCTGATGACTTTTTAGTGTCTCTTTTTCTACAAAGTCCTTTCAGGTTGCCCTTTTCTGTATGCTATGTCAGTGAACAAAGCCATGTCCCCTTTCCCCTGATTCAACCACCATGCACATGGTACAACACGGAAGTTTTCAATCCAAACACAGACAATGTTAAAGAATGTACTTTATAACTATTTGGACTCACTTTCTGTTCTATTGTGGATTCTTGGTCCTTTTGACACTGAACCAGGTCATCTTTCATGTCATTTATCTCATTTTCACGAATTTTTTCCACATATTTTTGACGTTCCAGTATTTGAACAGTACCTTTAAAAGAAAAAAAAGTTTCTCATGCAGTTTAAATGGGGATTTGGAGGAATGTGCTAGAAGCAGAGATTTGGAGGGGAGAATTTGTACTAGGATGGTGGATTTCTGTTAGGAAGGGAAATTTGGGGGTGTTAGTAGGGATGGTTGGGGGGTTTTGTGCAGGGAGGAGAGATTTGGGAAGGAGGATTAGTGCTAGGAAAAGGGATGGGGGGGGGGGGGGGGGGG
>BLSH010247086.1:812668-828185 GCA_018402905.1 Glandirana rugosa
GAACGTTCTTTACATAACTTACTACGTCCGGTATTAAGTTGAACATTCACTTACTTCCTTCTTCGTTCCCCGTCAACACCTCGTACTGTTCCCACTCATCACAAATAGGAGCATTCTCCCCACACCCGAATATTAATTTTTATACGACCTCTATACGAAATTCTAAACGTGCACTACACGGGACAGACTTGGGGGGGGGGGGGGTGTGGGAGGGATTTCTTATAATTCTCATGCATTTTGGGGGAGGGGTGGGGGCGCCGTCTGGCATCTTTGCCTTGGGCGCTAGATGACTTTGTCCTGGCATGGTGCAAGGGTAATATAGGTCAGCCTTCAAATTGTTCCATGTATCTTTGTGTTCTGATCTGGAATAAGTCAGCAGATTCAGTATGTTTTGATCTTCATCAGTACCTCAGAAAGTAATGAGGCTGGAAATAGCTAGAAAACTAGAATTTTTAGAAGGTGGTTATTAATGGTAGCCCATTCTTCTCAGGACAAAGGATAACTAAAAGACAGGGCACATCACGTGCAAATCTTAAAGCATATCTCCAGCATATTTTTAATTATAAGCCCACACCCCTCTTACGAGGATAAACACTACTCACCCTTGTCATGCTCCACAACTGCCCCTTGCTTCTTCCTTCATTCACTTACAAGTTGAATTATGGCCTGCATCATTCAATACATTTCTTGCAAGCCCAGGCCATCATGAACACACCATGCAGCCTGGGCACACAGTACCAATGGGCTGTGCGTTGCTCACATATCATATACACTATATTGTCAAAAGTATTGGGACACCTGCCTTTACACGGCCATGAGCTTTAAAGGCACCCCAGTCTTAGCCGGTAGGGTTCAATATTGCGTTGGCCCACCCTTTGCAGCTAAAACAGCTTCAACTCTTCTGGGAAGGCTGTCCACAAAGTTTAGGAGTGTGCCAATGGGAATGTTTGACCATTATTCCAGAAGTACATTTGTGAGGTCAGGCACTGATATTGGAGAGAAGGCCTGGCTCGCAGTCTCCACTCTAATTCATCCCAAAGGTGTTCTATCGGGTTGAGGTCAGGACTCTGTATAAGCCAGTCAAATTCCTCCACCCCAAACTCACTCATCCATGTCTTTATGGACCTTGCTTGTGCATTGGTGCACAGTCATGTTGGAACAGGAAGGGGCCATCCACAAAGTTGGGAGAATTAAATTTTCCTAAAGGTCTTGGTATGCTGATGCCTTAAGAGTTCCCTTAGCTGGAACTAAGGGGCCAAGCCCAACCCCTAAAAAACAACCCCACACCATAATCCCCCTCCTCCACCATATGATTTGGATGAGTAACCCAATACTTTTGGCAATATAGTGTGGATGAACGAGTTTCAGGTGGAGGAACTTGGCTGGCCTGTGCAGAGTCCTGACCTCAACCCGACAGAACACATTTGGGATGAATTTGAGCAGAGACTGCGAGCCAGGCCTTCTCTCCAACATCAGTGCCTGACCTCACAAATGCGCTTCTGGAAAATTGGTCAAACATTTCCATAGACACTCCTAAACCTTTGTGGATGGCCTTCCCAGAAGAGTTAAAACTGTTATAGCTGCAAACTGTGGGTCAACTCAATATCGAACCCTACGGACTAAGGCTGGGATGCCATTAAAGTTCATGTGCGTGTAAAAGGGAGGTGTCCCAAGGGGAACCTTGATGTCACCACCCTGGCCCAAAGACTGCAGGAAAAAGTAGATATAGGGCGTTTTTTGAATGGAAAAAAAAAAAAGAAGATTCAAAAAGCTTTAAAAGGGGTGGCAAAAGCTGATGTTTCAGTTTAGGCTACAAAACATAAACAGAAAAAATACTTACCGTAGAAATGTCCAAAGCCCATGCTTATAGCTATGACCAGAGCAAGAATAACACACTTGTTCAGGTTGTTCCCTGTTTTTGCTGGTGTTCTGGGCTCAGGAAGGACTGTCTGGTCAGGGGTAGGCTTGTTCTCAGACTCCGACACAGATGCAGATGCAGTTGATCTTTTAGAACGTCGCCGTCGCAGGATGGGTCCAGAATCATCACTTGCTTCATCATTGCTGGACTCATCTGCACTGTGCTGCGAGGGATACACTGCAGAGAGACACATTACTTTCACCAATTATACAACCTGTAGCCAAGTCAGAAAAATGCGTTCACACCAAAAACAGGGGTGATGTAGGGGGTGTTACTTGGCACGACACTTTAATTAACAGCAACGCGGGTTAACTTATATAGCTGAATGGAATTTTATTATTTTGGACAACACTCATTTTATTAACTCTTTAAAGCAGCCTTTCTCAATATTTTCAACATGCAGAAACCCTTGAAATAAATATCCGGTCTTAGGGAACCCCTGCCAAAAGTTTTCTGCCATTCATGACACAGTAGTGCGATGGTTAGTGTGAATTAAAAAAAAATAAATAAAAACACTTGTGTATAACCCAGCTTTAGTCAGATCTGGTGTATTTTGGTTTTGTGCTGCCCTAGGCAAGACTAAAATTGGGCACCCACCCCCATCTAAATTTGCCCGACCCCTTCCATCTGTAAACACCAACCCTTCCTCTTTAGGCTCCACCTCTTCCTATTAGAGATAGAAGAAGAGGTTTGGGACTTTGAGTGAGGTGGGCATGCGAGACCAAAGGATCAATCAAATTTGACAATTATATTTTTATTCATGGCATATACACACACACACACACATATATAGATAGATGTGTGTATTTTTTGCAGATTTTGGTGCATTGCCCTGAAGAGTGTGTACCTCACACGAAACGCGTCGGGCCTACGATATGCACCTATCTTTTTATAAGTACCCCACCGTCAGTGATCAGAGACTATGACATATATGCCTTTTGTCCCTTTGGTCTCGCATGCACACCTCACGTCCCAAATCTTTTATCATCTTCCTATTAGAGCGCCACCTCTTCCTCTCTGTACATTAAAAGAGTAAAACAATTCTTTATGAGAAATCTCAATAAAAATATTGAACTATAAAAGCGGATAACAAGTGTATCTATTTTGTGGTTTAATGTACCGTTACAAATGTTGTATATAATATTTTAGGAGATATTTATATAAAACAATGAAACGTGCAAATTCAACCATCTTTACTTTAAGACCGAGCCTCTTTTTGGAGTTCGGTGCTTACGAGTTAGAACCAGGTTCTTTTGCTATAAAATTACTTAGAACCCCAAACATTATATATTTTTTTCTAACACCCTAGAGAATAAAATGGCGGCTGTTTCAAAGCTTTATGTCACACCGTATTTGCGCAGCGGTCTTACAAGCGCATTTTTTAAATAAAAAATCAGTTTGAGTTAAAAAAATAAAACAGTAAAGTTAGGCCAATTTTTTTTCCCATATTGTGAAAGATAATGTTATGCCGAGTAAATCATGTCATGCTTCAAAACTGCGTCCGCTCGCGGAATGGCAAAAAACTTTGCAACATAAAAATCTCCGTTGGCAACCTTTAAAAAATTCTACAGGTTAGCAGTTTTGAGTTACAGAGGAGGTCCAGTGCTAAAATTATTGCTCTCGCTCTAACGATCGCGGCGATACCTCACGTGTGGTTTGAACACCGTTTTCATATGTGGGTGGGACTTACGTATGCATTCACTTCTGTGTGCGAGCTCGCGGGGACGGGGCGCTTTAAATTTTTTTTTTTAATTATTTATTTTAATTTTTATTTTTACACTATTCTTTTTTTTTTTTTAAAAATGTGATCACTTTTAGTCCTATTACAAGAAATGTACACATTCCTTGTAATAGAAAAAAGCATGACAGGACCTCTTAAATATGAGATCTGGGGTCAAAAAGACCTCAGATCTCATATTTACAATAAAATGCAAAAAAATAAAAAAAATTTGAAAAAAATGACAGTGCAAAAAAAAAAAAAAAACGGGCCCTTTAAGAGCATTGGGCGGAAGCGACTTGTGACGTCGCTTCCGCCCTGCCATGTTATGGAGCCGAGTGAAGGGCTTCAGCCGCTCACTCAGCTCACGGACACTGGGGGGAGAAGAACCGATCATCTCCACCAACTACAAGTCCTAGCATGAACCCTTCCTCTTTGTATGGGTCTCTGCAGCGCTCAGCTCCCTTATGACACACACGGTTCCAATTCATCTCTGGCTCCCGGCCTCACCTCTGTGTTTTGAGAGTTGTTCTCAAATGAGGCCTGAAAGTTCCCCTTCAGCTCCCTCCCCCCTGAGCATGCCGTGCCACCAGAGAAGAAGGAGGAGGTGTGTGGAGCTAAAGCTCTAGGAGTGGCGCGGCACAGGAGGAGGTAGTTAAATCCTCCTCGGCTTTGAATGCTGGGGCCTCGGCCTCACTCTGCATTAGGGCGGGGACGTGACTGGTTGCTAGATGCCAGGTGCCGCAGCTTTAGCAACCAATGGGAAGTAGAGATAGCTGTGGAGGTGGAGCAAGCTACAGATCTCGGCCGGTCAGGATTAATACTGTCAGTTAGTAAAGCAGCACCGTCTGCAGCTGCCTTTTTTGGGGCATCAGATTTGGTGGCCCAGTCCGCCCCTGTTCTCTGCAGTCCTCACTAGTGTCCCGTTTGCCTGGGGAGTGGCACCAACCCCCCTGTAGCTATGCCCCTGGGTGTATACCCAGCTTCAGTCAGGAATGGCGGTGTAAGGACTGCTGGTTTGTAGAAAAAAATGCTTCTCCTGAAGCACTGAAATGCTTCAGTCTGAAGAGCTAAATGGAGGATAAAAATAGCAGGTTGAAAGAAAACGCTCACATATCCCTACAAGTGATGTGGATGCAGGGATCTCTCCTGCTGCGCCAATGTATTGTGACAGCGGGGATTCCCCCTGTGAGAGTACACAGATCTGTGCTGCAGTCATTGGCAGGACTGGTATAAAAACTTGCTTCTGTTGAACAGAGAGGGGTACACATGTATCGAAAATTTGGCTATATGTGTATACCCAGCTTATCTCTCCACCAATCATATTAATGTCACCAAGGGCGAAGAGGATCTGATCCAGTAAACTTGTAGAACATGTAAGGTTCCAATACATATCCCCCATTATAGTGCACATCTTATGGATTTTTAGCAAGCATCCAAATAGCATTCTGAATATTAATACTATTAGTAGTGTCAACAGCAAGAACCACATCCTGTTGATGTTTAAATTATCTTGGTGGTCTGTCTGTCCAGTTATAACAGTATTAATACAACATATCATAGAAACATAGAAAAGTGACAGCAGAAAAAAGACCAAGTAGTCCAACAAGTCTGCCCTTATTTTTTTTATCCGTTAACTTTTTTTGTCCAAATCTAGATCTAGGTTTGTCCCAAGCATGTTTGAAGCCATTTACTGTTGACGGTCTCACTACCTCTGCTGGAAGTTTATTCCAAGCATCTACCCATTCAGTAAAATAATATTTTCTAAGATTAGTTTTGAACTTTCCTCCAGTTAGTTTGAGGTCATGTCCCCGAGTCCTTTCCCTTCTTTCCTCCAGATTGTACATATTAAAAGAGAAGTATAGCCAAAGTTCGTATGGCTGTACTTCTCCTATGGATCACAGGAGTGCAATTCGTTCTGCACTCCTGTGACCCGTCACAGAAGTCGGCGCAGGCACAGCGTCATCACGATAATGAAAGTCAGGATACGCCAGGCCCTGGACCGACACCTGAGAGCCTGAGCCGGCTGCTCTGCACCCTCCACAGCCCAGCGCTCCAGTGAGTGAGGAGGGGGCAGAGCAGAGAGCTGATGGTTCGCAGTGCAGAGGCGCCGGGGGACCGATGCTGCATACACCTAGGTAAGTATTTATCTTGAAAAAAAGTGCAAATCCATACTTCTCTTTTAAGTTCTTGAAGTCGCTCTTGAGATGTCTTATCCCCTAGCCTAGACCTTTCACCATTTTTGTTACCCGTCTCTAGACTCGTTCTATCTTATCAATATCTTTCTGTAAGTGAGGTCTCCAGAACTGGACACCGTATTCTAAATGAGGTCTCACTAAAGATCTACATAGAGGAATCAGATCCCACCTCTGGAGACCAGAATGTGATGTATTACAAACTAAACCGGTTTTATTTTCTCCCATACAATTTCAACCAATGTCTCTATTTTGTCCCAGAACCATATTACATAATCCACCAAAGACATCGGAGCCTGCATTCTTGCCTTCAGGGGTCTCTTAGATAAGGTCTGAGGATCCTTTCACTCGCCTTCAGTATAGGGGTTCAAATGCCTATGGACTATTGGGGCACCCCCTCTGTAGGCAAACAGCAGGTTAAATCACATATTGCTCCCAGTCTATTTCCTGAGACTCCACAAACATCTTCAGCATACACTGATCAGCCATAACTTTATGACCACCCACTAAATATTGAGTAGGTCTCATTTTTGCCATCAAGGCATGGACTCCATTAGACCTTCGAAGGTAAGCTGTGTTATTGGGGTGAATGAGTGTGACCTCTGTGTCAGTGTTTCAAAAACCAGTAACGATTTGCTGCCCACAGCAACAGGCTGTTGGTGTTGACCCTGGCTTTTCTACTAATGAACAGCACAAAGAAATGGGTCATTTAATTCCTTTAGTCAACTGCCAGATTGTGGTGGCGTATGTGTAGGTGTTTTCTGAACGGACCTGAACTTCTTTCTATATTCTTCTGGGGTCAACTGAAACTTTGTGACTATAGCTACCTTTATGACCTTGTAATATTAATCCTTGGTTGGCAATTCCACATAGGCCTCCAGGATTTTACGTCTCAACCCTGGTGTCAGATACTGGAGCTACTCTATCTGTGGTAAATGGTGCAGACAACATTTTTTTCAATGGGTACCAAATGAGTATCAATATCACTGCACTTCAGGGTGGATAAAAAAAATCAATAAAAAAAAAAAAAAATCTGATTTTTCTGATTTAAATCAACTTTTTTGATGTTTATGAAATTTTTGGAGTAAAAATCTATCTAAAGATAGTTTTCTATATGGGATACATTAATAAATTTAGTTTATTCAGCATGAAATGGATCTTAGTTCTTTAGCACGAGGCTGTATATTCTGCAATATCTACACTTTTGGTAAACTCATTCAATGAATCCAAGCTCTGCAATCTGACATAACATGCACTGCATTGATGCATTCAAACTATTTCACAGTATCCATGAGATAAAGCAAAGTTAAGGAATATTCCTTTATCCCATTGTTTTGCAAATCTATGTACAGTACAAACTGTATGATTGAATCGGTTCTGATATCTCCGTTTTACTAATTGCAAATAGTAAAGGTCCTAACTACCAGCAAGAAGAAGTCCTTACATTTAAAGAGCACCTGTCATTTCAGATCCATCATGGCAGCGCCTGTTAGAGGGCATCCACTCACCTGCTGTCGCCACGTCCCTCACCTTGTTGTGTCACTGCCGCATCACCAGCCGAACCATTAATTCGAATAGGACTGTCATTGAGTCAACAGCGGGTCAGAGGAGGAGCCGCTGCAGGACAGAGATGACAGTTGCTCTTTAAAAAATTATGATTTAAAATCGTGTTGATTTAAATCAAGCCTTTTTACTAGGGATTTAAATCAAATCCACCCTGCTGCCCTTCTAGATTACTGAAATATGGCTGCATGGCTTACAGCCAAAGGTGCTTCCCTATGCTCAGGGAACCGAGGGACTGATCCTGATGCTGTTGCACAAGCCTAGCCACCTCCAATTGATGATGGTGGCAAGGTTCCCTCTATGCCTGGTGCTCTTCAGCCTCTCTCGCAACCCGACACCCTACAGCCTTGGTGCTCAATCGGTGGCCCTCCAACTATTACAGAACTATAAGTCCCATGAGGCATTGCAAGCCACTGACAGTTACAAGTATGACTCCCAAAGGCAGAGGCATGATGGGATTTTTAGCTCCGCAACAGCTGGCAGGCCACAAGTTCAGCCCCAATGCCCTACAGCCTCTCTCTCAGCCCGACACCCTACAGCCTCTCTCTCTGCCCGACAACCTACAGCCTCTCTCGCAGCCCGACACCCTACAGCCTCTCTCGCAGCCCGACACCCTACAGCCTCTCTCGCAGCCCGACACCCTACAGCCTCTCTCGCAGCCCGACACCCTACAGCCTCTCTCTCAGCCCGACTCCCTACAGGCTCTCTCTCAGCCCGACTCCCTTCAGCCTCTCTCTCTCAGCCTGACACCTTACAGTCGCTCTCTCAGCCTGACACCCTACAGCCTCTCTCTCAGCCCGACACCCTACAGCCTCTCTCTCAGCCCGACTCCCTACAGGCTCTCTCTCAGCCCGACACCCTACAGCCTCTCTCTCAGCCCGACTCCCTACAGGCTCTCTCTCAGCCCGACACCCTACAGCCTCTCTCTCAGCCCGACTCCCTACAGGCTCTCTCTCAGCCCGACTCCCTACAGCCTCTCTCTCTCAGCCCGACACCTTACAGTCGCTCTCTCAGCCCTACAGCCTCTCTCTCTCAGCCCGACACCCTACAGCCTCTCTCTCTCAGCCCGAGACCTTACAGTCGCTCTCTCAGCCTGACACCCTACAGCCTCTCTCTCTCAGCCCAAGACCTTACAGTCGCTCTCTCAGCCTGACACCCAACAGCCTCTCTCTCTCAGCATAGCACTTGAGGAACTGCAGGTATACCATAAGATCCATGGCCATACAGAATCTGCTGTGCCTGGGAATGATACGCTCGTAAATCACAAATCAGTCTTTTGATTTGCCATGTTTCACTTTAGCTGGCCTGGCACATATAATCATTATAACTTGCTAGATCAGGCATGATTGCAATATAAAATATAGGTTGGAAAAACAAAAAGCAGGGAGCAAGAATTGCTTCCACTGAGATTACAGTCAATTAGTGCAGTGTAAATTAAAATAAAAACAAATATTCATATGTATTCATTCAGAAGACAAACCTAGATGATTACATAGTATACTTTTTTTGATATAATCTATTAAAACGGCTCATCAGGAGAAGCTATAATTTGGGTTAAAGCCGATGCCAAGGTTTACTTTAAAATAGTTCATTTGGCCCAAACAATTTCTTTCACAAACACGTGCACCAACCAGATGGCTGTATCAACTGTATATAGCCCCAGCTACATACAGTATACAGCACTGTGCCCCGGGTATGCAACAAGACCTTCCGGTCTCACACCCGAAACAGCAATCAGAGATTGTGATGTCATCAGCCCGCCTCTTCAACTCGTAGCTTAGTATTCATTGATAGAATACAGAGTTGGCTATGAATGGCTGAGCGCTGCTCAGCCTGATGCTATTTTGTTCTGGTTATGCGACAGGAAGGTCTCATCTCACACCCGGAAGACAATACTGTATACAGCTGAGGCTACATACAGTTTATACAGCGCGCCCAGTGGGTGCATGTTAGTGAAGGAAATAGTTTGTTTGGGCCAGCTTGGCTCAAATAAACTATTTAAAGTGAAAGTAAACCTGGACATCAGCTTTAAATATCCAATGGCATGCATTCCAGTCTCCTATCTGTAGACAGACGAAACGCACACACCCTACTTTAATGTCTTGTCCACATCTTATTTACTGATTAAATTTAAGTTGACAGACCACATTATATTAAATACCATTTGAGCAAACAAGGCTGCTGTGTAGAAGCTGTACTGTAACATATTACAAGCTGGTTTAAACTAGTTCCTTAACATGCACCAGTGACTAAAATAATAACTTTACTTGTTACAATTTTGTGTTAGCAGTTTTGCAGAATTTTAAATGAGTTTCACACTATTAGAATTCTGTAGCAAACAACAACATGCTTTTGTTCACTAAGCCATGCCCTCACAAAATAGGCCTCTTACTCACTGCTCCACCGGACACCATTTGTAAAGAACACAAAACATAATTTGGAAGAAAGAAAAAGGAAGGAAGAACGTAAGACCGTTATTGAGCAGAGTGAAACAAAATGACCTAATGCATCCTACTACGGAATAAAGAATCTGCTTTGGGTCTCTTTTGTTATTTACTTTAGGGTAAGGATTTTTTATGCGTCAGATTTTTTTTTTTTTTTAATATTAAATACCCAAGTTCAGGTTATACAAAATCAGCTGTAGAGAGGACTGCAGCTCTCTGTGTGGAAATAGCAGTCACTCTACAGTAGTCTGACATCTCCTGTTAAATAGGATGCTCCTTTTAGGATTGCCTATTACTTGAGGCTTAGCAGATTGGCCGTGTTGGATTGCTGCAAAGTGACCCCAGCATCCATGCAGAGATTAGTGGTTCTGTCTGCAGCTAAATGCTGTGGGGAAACAGGCTGATTAAAAAAAAAAAAAGAAAAAAAAGAAAAAAAGCTTCTCTAGCACCATAAATCAAATGTAGGATGTTAATCATTTATTGTTTGGCTGCACCTTGAGATGGTTTATGTACTTTCAAGGGAAACATCAGTTGAGCTTTCGATAAGAACATAGGGGTTGATTTACTAAAACTGGAGAGTGCAAATTCTGGTGTAGCTGAGCATTGAGACCAATCAGCTTCCAGGTTTTTTTTTTTTTGTTTTTTTTGACAGAGCATAACCTCGTCGCCCATGCTACAGACGAAAGACGGTTATAGTGTGGGCCTAAATTGCCGGGAGAGCGTCCATGTACGTCCTCCTGTGCATGAGCTGCCTGGACGCCTCCTGAGGCTTGCTCTGTGATCAGCCAATCAATGAGACTCGGCTGATCACAGATCGGAGTAAAGGGCCGATCCTGGCCCCTTACAACGTGATCAGCTGTCAGTCAATGACAGCTGATCATGTGATGTAAACAGAGCCGGTAATAACGCTGATAGCATGAGGAAGAAAAAAAAAGAAAAGCCGATTACCGTCTGGAGTAAACGGGACATCGGTCCCACACACTCCAGACCCACTGCTGCTAAGCAGTGCCCACCAGTGCCACCTACCAGTGCATATTAGTAGTACTAAGCAGTGCCCATCTGTGCCACCTATCAATGTCCACCAGTGCCACCTATCAATGCCCATCAGTGCTGCCAATGTCACCTACCAGTGCCGCCTCATCAGTGCAGCCTATCAGTGCCCATCAGCGCACATCAATGAAGGAGAAAAATAGGATTTTTTGACTTACCGTAAAATCCTTTTCTCTGAGTTCATTGACGGACGCAGCCTCTATTCATGACGTGTGGGTTATGCACCTTTCACTAGAAGTGGACTAGGCAGAACGTGGTTCAGCTAAAAGCAGACACAGCCCCTCCCAGGGGGCAGTCCTTACTTGGTATAACCCCTCCTGCCCTGCTAAGCAACTCAGTTCATAACAGAGAGAGCAACTCAGTTCGTAACAAGCAGTACAAACTCAAGCAAAGAGGGGTGGGTGCTGCATCCGTCAATGAACTCAGAGAAAAGGATTTTACGGTAAGTCAAAAAATCCTATTTTCTCTTTCGTTCATTGACGGACGCAGCCTCTATTCATGACGTGTGGGTACGTCCAAAAGTAGTGTCAAAATGAGGGGTGGGTAACGCAATAACTGTACCCAACAAGAGTTCTCCGGGAGGTGCCAGACGCGCCTCACACCACCGCCTGCAAAACTTTGCAGCCAAAAGCAGCATTCGAGGACGCTGTAATATCAACTCTGTAAAACTTAGAAAAGGTGTGCACCAAGGTCCAAGTAGCCACCTTGCACACCTGAGAAACTGACGCCTGATGTCGGAAAGCCCAGGACGTACTAATCGCCCTGGTAGAGTGAGCCGTGACCGGAAAGGGGGGCTCCTGGCTGAGAACAGCATACGCACGGGTCACCGTCTGTCATATCCAATAGGAAATAGTGGCAGACGAGGCCGCCAACCCCTTGCGCAGACCATCCAATTCGACAAAAAGCGCATCCGACCTCCGAAAGGAGGCCATGGCCGCCAGATACACCCGCAGAGCCCTAACCACATCCAGGGAGTGCAAAGAAACCTCCTTAGGATGAGATGGGCGCGGGCACAGCGAAGGGAGGACAATGTCCTCATTGATATGAAAATAAGAGACCACCTTCGGTAAGAAGGAAGGAGAAGGGCGCAAGACCGCCTTGTCCTTATGTAGGATCAAGTACGGAGACTTACAGGACAGAGCCGCCAGCTCAGACACCCGCCTGGCGGATGTAATAGCCACCAGGAAAGCCACTTTCTGCGAAAGCAGCTGCAGGGAAATTTCCCTGATATTTTCGAAAGGCGGCTTCTGAAGCACTGAGAGAACCAAATTAAGGTCCCATGGTGCCAAAGGCGACTGTACCTGGGGAGCGACATGACGAACCCCTGAACAAAGGTACGAAACAATGAATGCGTCGCCAACGGACGCTGAAAAAGAATCGCCACGGCAGAAACCTGTCCCTTGAGCGTGCTCAATGCCAGCTTGTGATCCAGGCCTTGCTGAAGGAAGGCCAACAACCGAGCCACTGAGAAAGAACGGGGGTTCCACCCCATCGCCTCACACCAGGCAATGTAAGCCTTCCAGGTGCGGTGATATCTTGCGTGAAGTGGACTTACGCGCCTTGAGCATAGTGGGGATCACTGAATCAGAGATTCCCCTATCCCTTAACACCTGGGACTCAATAGCCAGACCGTTAAAGCCAGCGAGGGTAAAGCAGGGTGCAAGATGGGGCCCTGTGACAGCAGATCTTTGCGAAGCGGGAGCCGCTAGGGAACGTCCACCACCATCCGCACCACGTCGACATACCAAGGACGCCGAGGCCAATCTGGCGCTACCAGAATGGATGGAATCCCCTCTGCCTCTATCCTGCGCAACAGGCGCGGGAGCAGCTTGAGAGGGGGAAAGGCATAGAGAAGCCGGTACCGAGACCACGGAGCCATGAGGGCATCCACAGCGACTGCCAACGGATCCCTCGTTCTGCTCACGAAGGCCTGCACCTTCCGATTGAGCTGGGACGCTAGTAGGTCCACGTCTGGCGTGCCCCACTTTTGACAAATCTGGCGGAACACTTCCGGGTGCAGGGACCACTCTCCCTGATCCAGCCTCTGGCGACTGAGGTAGTCCGCCTGCCAATTTTCGACGCCCAGAATGAAAACGGTGGAGATTGCCGGCACGTGAAGCTCTGCCCACCTCAGAATGTGGGCCACTTCAGACGCCGCTGCCGAGCTTCTCGTTCCACCCTGATGGTTCACGCAAGCCACAGCCGTGGCGTTGTCCGACTGGACCCGAACAGGCCGACCGTGAAACCTCCCCGACCAGTGGGAGAGGCAAAGCTTGATTGCTCGAAGTTCCAGCACATCGGGAGACGGGACTCCTCCGGGGACCAGTGACCCTGGGTCGACAACAGCCCCAAGATCCCTCCCCAGCCTGATAGGCTGGCATCTGTCGTGACCACTGTCCATTCCACGGGGAGGAACGACTTCCCCAGCCCCAAGGCCGGGGCCCGCAGCCAGGAGAGGGAAAATCGGGTCCGGCGATCCAACCTGATCACCTGATCCAGGTATAACAGAGACTTGTCCCACCGCAGCAGAATTGCCCGCTGTAGGGACCGGGTGTGACTCTGGGCATACGGAACCGCCTCAAAAAGGTGGACACCATCAGCCCCAAAACCCTCATGCAAAACCTTAGGGAGGACTGCCACTGTGACAAAAGGGCCCGCACCGCTACTTGGAGCGTTAGCAACTTGGCGGACGGAAGAAACACCTTCGCCTGCTCCGTGTCCAGAACCAAGTCCAGATATTCCAAACGGCGTGACAGAGTTAGCACCGACTTCAAGAGATTAATCACCCAGCTGAAGTCCCGCAGGGAACTGAGGGCGATAGACACATTGGCCCTCAAGGCTTAGGCCGACTCCGCCTGCAGGAGAAGGTCGTCGAGATAGGCCACCACCGCTGTGCCCCTCTGCTGCAGCAGAGCCAGCACTGGAGCCAAGAGCTTGGTGAAGACCCGCGGAGCAGAGGCCAGACCGAACGGAAGGGCGGAGGCCAGACCGAATGGAAGGGCCACAAACTGGTAGTGGAGATCCCCCATCGCAAAGTGCAGAAAATGCTGGTGACGCGCACATATGGGCACGTGCAGATACGCGTCCTTGAACTCCAAGGAGGCCAGGAAGTCCCCCTGACGAAGCGCCGCCACCACAGAACGGACAGACTCCATTCTGAATTTCTGCTCCCTCACAAAGAGGTTGAGCGCCTTCAGGTCCAATACAGGCCTGACCCCATCCTTTTTCGGAACCACAAAAAGGTTTGAGTAAAAACCGCGGAAATTTTCCGCAGAGGGAACCAGAACAATCACCCACTGACGGAGCAGGACTTGCACGGCCCCCAACAGGGCCTGTCGTTGCCCTGGGGGGAGCCTCAGATTGGAGGCGAAGAACCTGTCCGGGGGCTGGGTATGGAACTCTATCTTGTACCCGGACGAAACCACCTTGCGCACCCAGATATCCGAGATGCGAGAGGTCCACGGGTCCGCGAACCGCAAGAGCCGTCCCCCCACCCGAAGAACGGGCGGGGGCGACCCATCATGCGGAGGACGACTTCTCCTCCGCCTTCTTGGCCTTACGCTGCCAGGGACACTTCTGGCTCCCCATGTTGGCCTTGGCGGGCTGAGAGCCCTTGCTCGATGTGCGAAGCGCACGAAAAAAACCTCTTCCGAGTAGAGAAAGAGGGGCCTGTCCTCCCTACCCCTTCTAGGTTCCAAGAGGAACGTACTCTTCCCCCCAGTGTAATCCTTAATGATCTCATCTCATCAAGGGAAGCCCCAAAAAGCCGACCGCCCTGGAAGGGCAGATCCGTCAGGCCCTTCTTTGACGCCTGGTCCCCCGACCAGCATCTAAGCCACAGCAGACGTCTTATAATGACTGCGAACATGGACAGCTTCGACAGCATGGGAGCCATGTCGAGGGCCACATCACAAAAAGGTACCCAAGGCCCTGTACAGCGGAGCCCCCCTCCGGTTCAGAGTCCTCTCCAGGAGGACGGGGTGGCCGTTTCCTTGCCACCCCACGGTCACGGATCGGCTCCACCCGGGAAAGAAATTCCTCCAGGATTGCCGTTAACCTATCAAGCGGAACCACAGGTCCCAGCGATCCCTGAGCCCCACCGGAGACCCCAGACAGGGAAGCACCCGCTTCAGCCGCCATTGCGCCACACCTGTAAGACACAGACCGGACCGGGCGCCCCACACCACCCCACAAGCTGCCGCACTAGGGTCCCAGAGGCACCCAGGAGGACTCACCACCGAGCCCACACCGACCCCGGGAGGTGCTGCCGCTAACGCTACTGATATCTGCCCGTGTCACCCTGCTGCTGCTCCGTGTCCCCGTGTAGGAAGCGCTCCGGACGGCACGTCGCCAAGACACCCAGGACCGCCCACCTAGCCAGCAAATCGGAGGCCAGCACACGGCGGACCATGCCAACATGGCCGCCGCGTGCACTAGACGCCGAAGCATGCGGCCGGCTACCGCAAAATGGCGGCTGCGAGTGCAACACACGGCCGGCCACAAGAAAATGGCGGCCAGATCACAGATAATACCGACCGCCGCACCGTCAGCGCACGCAGGGGAAACACAGCCAGCCAGCAGGGGAGAGCTACAGCCCCGAAGGTGGGGGGGGGGGGGGGGGGGGGGGGGA
>BLSH010247086.1:848470-860554 GCA_018402905.1 Glandirana rugosa
AACATAGGTTCAGCTAGGTAGGTGGACCACTCCACCACTCCGCACAGTTCCACCCACACATACACTTTCAATACCGCGAATGAGAAATGTTCATGGAAGTATTTCGTAAGTTATATGTCACGGAACGCTTTCATAAGCCGGGGGAAACTTGAAACGCTGGAAAACGGTGTAAAGTCCGAAGTTTGTATTTCTATATTTTGACAGTAAAAAACACTTCTTAGTTGTTGTTGACCCTGTGTTAGTACTTCACCTTGCTTTAAATAACCTATAAAGTTTGAAAAAATTGTTTATTTTTTGACTTTTTAACCCACACGTTTTAATAAGTCGGGGACTGAAAGTAAAGGGGCTGAATAATTTTGCACACCCAATTTTTCAGTTTTTTATTTGTTAAAAAAGTTTGAAATATCCAATAAATTTCGTTCCACTTCATGATTGTGTCCCAGTTGTTGTTGATTCTTCACAAAAAATGACAGTTTTATATCTTTATGTTTGAAGCCTGAAATGTGGCAAAAGGTCGCAAAGTTCAAAGGGGGCCGAATACTTTCGCAAGGCACTGTATATTGAATGCTTTATGAAGGTACTTGTAAAGAGTAAGCGCCATAACTTTCACATACACACCCACCTTGACACGCCTCACCACCTCACCAGGTGGATGGATCGACTTGGATACAATCAGCCTGCTCATAGATGGATGGAATCTCAGCTGTTCTCTGCTGAACTGACTGAGTTTAGAACCACCTATGGCTACGTTAATCCATTGACAAGATACTGAATTGAACAATCATATAAGTGCTGTGTGGGTCAAATAAGAGCAGGAGTCTAAACTAGAAACTCCATCTTATTTGTTAACAAAAGACACAGCAGAAGTTTTTAAAAATATGTGCTGGATAAATAATTAATCTAGAAGTCACTAAGCGACTAAATAAGTCACAGGGAATAAATAGGTAGTGCATTTACAATAATGGCTACAATCCAGCACCCAGCAGGTATCAGGATAACATTATTTAGAATAAACCATGTCCTCATTTCAGCAGTGCCTTGAAACAATTAAACATTACTGAAGTTACTCATTGAAGTTCTGCATAGAAACCAATCAGCTTCTAACCTCAGCTTGTTCAGTTAGGGCCACTTTCACACTTGTGCGACTTGTCCTGCAACTTGGGACTGCAAAGTCGCATGACAAGTCGTACCCCATGATTTCCCATGAGTACCATTCATATCTGTGCGACTTCAAAGTAGTCCCTGCACTACTTTGGTCCGACGTTGATGCGATTTGAGGTCCATAGACCTCAAGATAACACAGACACTGCTTAAAGTTGCATCAAAATTGTGGCAAAATCGTGCGACTTTTAAGTCGCACAAGTGTGAAAGGGTCCTTAAGCTTTGGCAATAAATCCTGAAAGCTGATTGGTTTCTATGCAGAAGTGAGCTTGATTTTGCACTCTTCAACTTTAATAAATAAACGGTGAACATCAAGGGGAAAGGAAAGCTGCTCCAGGTGAGTGTAATAGACTCCAAATGCTGGGTGGACGTCAGGTCCGTGAACCAATCGACACAAAATCCAAAGAGAAGGTAGACAGCACTCCAGTTGAATTGGAAGTCAATCTATTTTATTTTCCAAAACATGTGTAAACATCACAAATAGTCATGACAAGAACATGCCCACTGGCAGGTAGGTGACAGGGCACAAAAAGATTAACGCGTTTCACGGAACACAGTCTGCTTAATCATAATGAATAAACCCCTCCTGTTCTTTCACTTCCCATTTCAGCAGCCCCTTATGATGTTCACTTTCAAGCCTAATTAAAATTTTGTCTTTTGTACAGTCAAATTAAAGTGAAAATTTACCCTAAAATTACTCGAACATTAAACAGCCTTATAACCCATGTACCTTGATAACCCCATAAGTTTCATGGCCTTGCTGGTAAATGGTGATTTCTGCACTACCAAAGCATAAAGAGGGTACTTGTGTTATATGACCGATTAATGCACATACAGTAATTTTGGGGTGAACTTCCACTTTAATATGAAAAAGGTTACATGCAATGAAAAAAATGTTGCATTACACGGGTAAAAATAAATGTAGCCCTGCGACACTTCCTGGACGCGACCAGGGTAGTGATTCCCCAACACTGGAGATCAACAACCATGCCTTCCCTGGGGGATTGGGCGGACCATATTCGTAACCTGTTGGCTCAGGAAACTGGAAAGAATGAACAGTTTTCACTCACCTGGACTTCATGGTCCATGCTCCGCTATTCCTCGGAGTTTATCTCTTGGGCTGAAGGTGACCCAGATGCCATCACCTCATAGCCTAGTCAGAGTGGTCAGAGTGGTTCTTATCCCCAGTCCTTCTGTCTCCATTTTCCATTCCTTCCCTCTTTTTCATATATGCACCTCTATATGCTCTTTGAGCAATCGTTACGTAACATTCCTCCGTCCATTTTTGACAGTATGCAATCCCTACAGCATACCCTTTTCTAAAGCCTCGTACACACGGTGCGATGGTGGTACGACCGAACGGCCCAAATCGTATGTTGGCTGTAGTATCTCGCATACTGACATACACTGAGCGATCGTACAACCAAGCCGAACGTAGTGACGTGTTACGAGTGTATAACGAGGAAGTTCAGGTGCATGTCATTTGTGAATTAGGAACGTAGGTTTACACAAACGGACACTTCCGAGCGTTCCTGACTTCTGAGCATGCGTGTTTTGCACAGTACAACTTGTTGGACCAACTTCTCTGTACACACGATACAACGGTTGTACGACCGCATGTTGTACAACAAAAGTTTTCTAGTTTTCTCATCCAACTTCTGTTGTACGACCGCCGTACGTCGGCTGTTCTAATTGCGCATACGAACGGTATGATGATCGTACAACAATCGGTCCTACGACCGTTTTCATACGACTGTCGCACTGTGTGTATGGGCCTTAAGAGTAATAGTTTTTCAGTGTACTTCACAATGTCTTAATGATTCTTGTTCATATAACACCCATGACGTTGATGTTGGTGCTTTGCACGTTTAGATTTGTCCTGTTGTTTTCTATGTTTTGCATATTTGCTGCCTTTAGGATCTGCATTTATGAGCCTATCTCACCTTTTGAGAAATCCTACTTTCCGCAAGTTACATTATGCACAATACACTTTGTTTATTTTGCGATTATGCAAGCTTGTATTGGTCACTTTGCCAATAAAATATGATTGAACTAAAAAATAAATGTAGCTGTATTAAATAAATATACTAAGTAAATGAACTAAATTAATCTTTTAACATTTTGGCTCAAGTCAAGAGGTGCTATCAGTATACCAAAAGACATGGGGCACCAAGAGGTACCCTGCAGGGTAGAGTAGAGTTTGGCAACACACACATGCTAGCTAAAACATGTGTGATTCAAAGCAATGCAGTTAAACAGAGTTTAAAGTGTATGTTACCCTAAATAATTATTTTTGTTTTCTGTGTGTGTGTTCACATATGTGTATTTTTTAAATCAGCTTCCAGGTTTTTTTTTTATCAGAGCTTAACTGAAAAAACTGAAGCTAGAAGCTGATTGGCTACCATTCACAGCTGCACCAGATTTTGCACTCCCCAATTTTAGTACATCCCCCCCACCGTCTCTTATTTTACTTTTTCTATCTCAAGTACCAAGTTGATTATGCCAGTCACCTTTCTACTTTGTTTTAAACTGACCACACAAAGCACAAAGGCCGCTTTCTTTTCTGAATGGAGATCTTAAAGATGAAACATCAGGTCTGTATACTGTAGACCCCTGATATTTCACCTAGCCCCGCCCCCCCCCCCCCAATTGGGGCTTCTGAAGAAAAAAAAAAAAAGTGTAAACCCCCACTACTGACACCAGTGGCGGAACTACCAGGGTCACAAAGGTTGCCCTTGCAACCGGGCCCTGGCGTTCTGCCACCAAGCTTGGAGGGAGGAGCCCTGGCCGGGGGTCAGGGGGCCCTTCAAGGTCTCTTGCACTGGGGCCCTGAAGGTTCTAGTTATGCCACTGAGGAACTGGACACACTGCAAACACACATCATCCCTGTATTGGGTAGTTTGTTCAGCCTCCAGACCCCCAGACCAATCACAGCCTGCCTCTTGAACATGCCCCTTGCTCAAGCACAGCCTGCATCTTGCCTCTGGCTGAACAGACTACGGAATACAGGCACACTGCAGGGGGAAATTTACTAAAACTCAAGCACTCAGAATCGGGTGCAGCTGTGCAACGTAGCCAATCAGCTTCAGCTTGTTCAATTAAGCTTTGACAATAAAACTTGGATGCAGATTGGTGTCTATGCAGAGCTGCACCCAATTTCACTCTCCGGTTCTAATAAATCTCCCCCTATGTGTCTGCAGCACTGTGTTCTGTAACCCCACCCAGAACTTTTTAACTTTGTAAAAAGAGAAGAAAAACAATTTCTGAAACTAAACAAAAGCAGTTATGGTATTAGAAATGTCTAGAACATTCTTCACAATAAGCTTCTAAAGGTGCCTCAGAGAACATTAGCCTTTTCTAGCCATTAATAGAGTGAAAGTATGCTCTACGTATTATAGGCAAATAAGTTAATGCCATAACATGTGGATAGAATGCCCTTAGGTTTGCTCTTTTATGCATCTTTATTTGCCAATAGCACAGGCCTGGACTTATTATGTTAGGAGTCAGGTCAGGAGCCAAACCTTGGAGCTAGAAAAGAAGCTCATCACTGTAGTCAAATGTAAGCCAACTAAACAAATGCCATGCCGGATGTTGCTGGGTGTTTATCAGTGCCATGTTATAAAACACAGAATAATGCCCCAGTGTGAAGCGCACTGTCGTGCAAGCGCACCGTCCCAGTGTGAAAGCACTCTGGCTTTCACACTGGGGAGAATGGGGAGGGGGGTCTTCAGGCACTGTACAGACGCTATTTCTAGCACCACAGTGCCTGAAAAATGACCCAGTGTGAAAGGGGTCTTACATATACCCAGTGAAGTAACATAATTTGTACCTGCTTATCTGCAGTCTTCTCTTCTCTATATCCATTCAAAGTGCTGAATTATAAAGCTTGTCTGCGAGTTCAGAAAAAGGGGGCACATGGAAGACATCACATCCTGCAGAGTTCAGTGAGGAGAGCTCTGAGAGCGGATTGGTTGGAAGAGACACGCCCACCCCCCTTCCGCACAGGAACAGAGCTAAGGCTGTCAATCAGCTGGAGGTCTCTCCCTGTCACCATTTTATTCTTGGTGTCAGGAAAACTTGTCAGAATCAATGGACGGCACTTCCGAAGCGGCTGTACACTGCCTCAGAAGCGCCGAGCGGCAGCGCTTTTAACCCCCCAGCGCCCCGCTCCCACCTGCATAGCAGCACCAGAGCGCTGCTATAATAGCAGTAAAGGCGCCGCTAATTAGCGGCGCTTTAACTCTACCGCCCTCCCCGCCCCAGTGTGAAAGTTCCCTAAGGGTTTACAACCACTTTAAATGAGATCTAAAGTCACTGCATGCACTTTCATTGTATAAGACCAGCATCATAATAACAATACAAACAATAGTTATTTTTGACAGTTTCAATATACATGACATGGATAATTTGCTTTCATATTTTGAGGGTGATGTCCATCTCTTTTCACATCTTTACATATTCCCTGCATGCTTTGCAGCTTTTCCTCTGCTCATACCTTTTATTTACTTCGGCCTGCCTTTTGGAATCCCATCCTCTTCAGTACTTCTGTAGTAAAGGGTTATTTTGGAAGGCAGGCTCTAAGAAACGTGTGCCACAGCAGTGCATATTTATTAATATAATAAATATGAGTTGCATAACTCACAGAATGAAATGTGTGGGATTCTTCAAAAAGTACAGTTTCAAACTTCAAGGCCTTTCAAATTATTATGCGTAGACCAGAAATAATGGAAATTCAATGTATAAATGAATATATTTAAAATCAGTGGCGTCAGTGGGAAGGATAGTCCCCCATCACTGGCGTCAGTAGGAGGGATAGTGCCCCATCATTGGCGTCAGTAGGAGGGATAGTGCCCCATCATTGGGAGGGATAGTGTCCCATCATTGCCGTCAGTGGGAGGGATAGTGCCCCATCATTGGGAGGGATAGTGTCCCATCATTGCCGTCAGTGGGAGGGATAGTGCCCCATCATTGGCGTCAGTTGGAGGGATAGTGCCCCATCATTGGCGTCAGTTGGAGGGATAGTGCCCCATCATTGGCGTCAGTGGGAGGGATAGTGCCCCATCATTGGCGTCAGTGGGAGGGATAGTGCCCCATCATTGGCGTCAGTGGGAGGGATAGTGCCCCATCATTGGCGTCAGAGGAAGAATTTATGTTCAATCATTTGTGTCAGTGGGAAGAATAATACCCCATTGCTGATGTCAGAGAGAGGAAGAGAGAGTGTCCCAAGGGCCTAATAAAAGCAAGCAAAAGGCCACATCAGGCACACAGGCCGCAGTTTGGAGACTACTGTTCTAGAACATTCCAAAAGTGAGCGTGTTACCCAGAATCTAGACACTGACATAAAAACATATGTGTGAACGTTGCCCAATAAAAAAACAAAAGGATACAGTTACTTGCCTCATGGTTGATAATTGTCCACCCGCATGATGATTCACTGTCACTAGAGTTTTCAGACATGTTTTTCTACAAAAAGGAAGAAGAAAAAAAAAAAAAAGGGATGTCAAGAATTGAGACAAACTTTCCTCTGGGCTCAAACAACAGGACCTGAAGAAGGTTAGAACACTTCAAAAAACAAAATGCACAAGGTACAGACGCAGTGTGCACTGCTGAGGACCATAAGTCCTTGTATACAGCCAGGGCCGGGACAAGGGGTGGGCAGGAGGGGGGCTGCCCTGGGCGTGACAGAGCAAGGGGCAGAGAATGAACCTAGGGTGTTACATCCATTCTAACGCATGCATTAATAATGGAGGCGGGGGCGCAGTTCCACATCCTTGCCCTGGGTGCTGGATGGATCTGTCCCAGGACTGTATACAGCAGTCGTGATGGAAAAGGAAGAGGATACAAAAACATCCAAAAACTCCTGCAGCTCCCATAACAGATTTTGGAAGGATCCACTCAGATGTAGAGAAAAGCACAAGCAGGGTGCTGGAGTTAGTAGAATTAAAGCAACAAAATGTATTGAACAATAGCACACTTACATGTTAAAAGCACTTTATCCAGCCTGAGGTGGAGCATGGAGAAACCATCAAACACCAAGGTGTACAAAAACTGTGGTCGATCATGCAGTAGAAAGTAGCATTGGAGCCCCAAATGAAAACACAAAGGCGGGCAGACCGGCGGCATCTACAGCCGCAAGCAGAGGCAGCTAGCTGTCAGATGCACTAGGTGATGTCGCATGTGGGCAGCCACTACGTGTTTCGGGGGCACCACCCCCTTTGTCAAGTTTGGCAAACGAAACCTAGTCTAAATACAATGTATGACGAGCACAGTGGTCCATAGGAATCTGTATTGACTAATTTTTAGGATATTGACAGCTGTGTCCTTAGTGTGACGTATAGTTGGTAAGGGGTTCTGTCTTGATCATATGGAATGTTCCACTATTCCTAATGGCATTGGCAAAACCGAAACATTGCATGACAGGTCAAAGTTGTTGCATCCCCACTGGTTGCAAACTTTGGCCGCACCCCTGAAACATGTAGTGGCCCACATCCTAGTGCAGTTAGCCGCCAGTCTGCCTGCCTTGGTGTTTCCATGTGCAGCTGCACTGCTACTGCATGATTGGCCACAGTTGCTGTACACCATGCTGTTTGATGGTTTCTCCATGTTCCACCTCAGGCAGGATAAAGTGCACTTAACATGTAAGTGTGCTATTGTTTAATAAATGGTTTTGCTTTAATTCTACTAACTCCAGCGTCCTGCTTGTGCTTTTCACTTCAAAAGACAAAAGTCCTCTTTGCCATCTATCAGAAGAGTTTGCTGAATGGCATTTTGTTCATTGTATTGAACCATTTGTCTTGCTAATGCCGCTGTTGATTTATGTTCCATTGCAAAGAAAGTATTACTTTTATGAAATATTCCCAAGTAACGAAGAGAGCGTTTTCCATTCCAACTAATGCAATTAAAAGGACAATCCAGACTGAAAAGCTGCCTAACAAAAAAAGATGCCATTACTTTACTCGGATATACAGTCAATGTTAGATGTATTTGTAAAGTGACTACCTAACAATTACAAAGCTAATTTAATTCAAACCACATGAATTCATAGAGCTGACCTTCTGGCTTCTAAGCCACAAGTGTCAACATGACCTATAGCTTCTTGGATGCAAGGCTGCAACCCTGATATTCTGAACACAATTCTTACATTTTATACAGCTCTGCAATGCCTTTCAAACTGTGAGATCTGAAAATTCTTCTATGCTTTTATCTAAATTGTCTTACCCCGCAGAGCTGTAATCACTGAGATGCAAGAGAAACAACTGAAGAAATACAAAGGAAGTGAGCTTCTTATTTCCTTCCCACATACAGAAACTGTCTTACAGAACACCGGTGATTTAAAGCCCAATTTGGGGCATGTTGTGTATTATTATTTTGCAGTCAGGCTGCATGACAAGTAAAGAATATGATCCCATGCATACAGGCGAAAAGAAAGACGCATTGTAGTGTTTTTCATTCTATGGATCTAAACACAGGTGCATTGTTGTCTATGGGACAACGCTGTGTAAAGATCCCGACTATAAAAATCAGTAAATTATTACATTCCTGTGCAAGAGGCCTATGGGCCTGTGTATTTAAAAGGATTCTAAAGGTACTTAAAAATAAAAAAAGCAAACATGTTATACTTACCTGCTCTGTGCAGTGGTTTTGCACAGAGCAGCCCCAATCCTCCTCTTCTCTGGTCCCCCAGCAGTGCTCCTAGCTCCACCCCCCTGCCAAGTGCCCTCAGAGCAAGCAGTTTCCTATGGGGGGTGCTCAAGCATGCTCACTCCTGAGCTGGCTCTGGGTGTCTAGTGACACACAAAGTGTGGCTCAGCCACGCCTGCCACTCCCTCCTCACTGACAGTGACTGACAGCAACAGGAGCCAAAGTCTCCTGCTGCTGACTCTTTGTCCAATGAGGAGAGAGAGCTGGGAGAGTTGTTGCTCTTGTGCACATTGCTGCATCAAGATTGGGCTCAGGAAAACATAAGGGAGGGGCTTGGGCTGCTTGCAGAAGGCTTTTTATCCTAATTAAAGCGCTAGTAAACCAACAACAATAAAATTGGGTCCTCCACCTGATCGGGTTATTTTTTTTACACTACATTGCTTATTACAGTGATGATCACAGTAATAAACAATCCGTAAAAAATACATTCATGAAACCTTGTGTACAACTGTAATTGGTCACACCTATCACATGGTACCACGTGATCGCTGTGACCAATCACATAGCTCACATGGTATTAAACACACAGTGGCCCAGTAATCAGCTGTGTCTGGTGGACCCAGCAGGTCACCGATCCCGCCACTGTGAGTTCTAGAGAGCACACACGAGCGCGTGATGTGGGAGGACATATGGGTACATCCACCCACATCACCGCTGCTCCCATATGGCCGTTTATGTACTATGGTACTATGATTATACACAGCGGGGGCTGATCTGCAGGTACCCAGAATTCCATGATCCTGATCATTAGGCAGAGAGCAAGAACGGCGATATGCCTATGTAAACAAAGCAGATCGCCGATCAGTAGGGAAGGCATAGATCCAGGGACATGGCTCAATACCTCCCCCTAGTAAAAGCAAGTGTTCCACAGTACACAAGCACTGGTTAGGCACACAGTTAACCCTTTTATCGCCCCTGATGTTAACCCTTTCCTGGCCAGTGTTATTAATACAATGACCATGCATATTTTTTTAGCACTGATCACTGTATTAGTGTCACTGGTCCCCCAAAAGTGCCACTTAGTGTCCGATTTGTCTGCCCCACTATCGCAGTCCCGCTAGAAGTCGCTGATCGCCGCCATAACTAGTAAAAAAAAAAAAAAAATCCATAAATATATTTCTTATATTTGTAGACACTTTAAAAAAAAAAAACGTTTGTGCAAACAAATCAATATACGCTTATTGGGATTTTTTTTTCACCAAAACTATGTAGCAGAATACAGATAAGCCCTACAGGGAAGAAAAGTGTGGATTTCAGATCTCCAGACCACTACACCAGCTGCGTGGGCACTGACAGCTCATCACCCACGGAGGCGAGCACGGGGGGGGGGGGGGGGGGGGACTAGGGGGGGGGATAATGTTGGTTCACCTTTTTTTCTGAAAATGGGAACTTACCCTTCAGCCCTGGTTCAGATATGTGCGATCTCAGAGATCGCATTTGATTCGCACCCGCACGGCAGGTGCCGATCACATGCGATCTCTCAGCGGGGCGAGTTCAGCCATACATTTGTATGGCTGAACTCGCACTAGATTCTAGGGCTGCAACTAACGATTATTTTCATAATCGATTCGTTGGCCGATTCTGGTTTCGATTAATCGGATAATAACCTCTTAAAAAAATAATTTAGCTAATAATATGTAAAGTTTACAAAAAAAAAAAAAAAAAAAAAGGCAGTTTATTCTTAAATATCTCCATTCAGTGGTAAATATAAATAACCAACAACATGGTTAGGGAGCAAACTCTCTAATCCACTCTGAGAATAACAGAAGCATATATAATAATAAATACACCTAGAAGTAGGATATACGGGCGTTTTAACTAGGAGTCAGACATGAAGCTATATGAAGGGTAGAAGGGAGATAGAAATCTTTTATAATAAAGTAGTACTAAAAGCTGAGCCTTTTCTCCATGGATATGATCATTTTAAATATAATGCACAATACTGGTAAACGTTTACTTTAAATGTAATTGTAATGCCTTCTATTACTTCCAGTCTATCAGTCTCCACCTTCTCTGCGTTCAGATTCTGATCTTCCCTGCACAGTCTTTAAAGTATTTTTTTTTTAACAACAAACATATTATACTTACCTGCTCTGTGTAATGGTTTTGCACAGAGTGGCCCTGGTTCTCCTCTTCTGGCTCCTCCTGCCTTCAGAGTGCCCCAATAGCAAGCTGCAAAGTATAGTATAGAGGGGGTCTCTATAGCAAGGTAAAAAAAAAATTCTGAATTTAGAAGCACTCACTTCCTGCCCAGGAATACACGTCCCATGATGCATTGCTCCTCACATTCACAAGCGCTCAGGCACTTACTGACATGTATGGACTGTGTACTGAGCTGTATGTGTGCTGCACTGTATTTCCTGATATGTAAACAAATAATGCATTCTGTATGCTGGCCAATTAGTCGATTATGAAAATAGTTGACAACTATTTTCATAATCAATTAGTTGTCTTTTTTCCCCGCATTAGAATCGCATCACATGGGTGTTCTCACCCATGCGATCCAATTCATGTGCCAGCTCACACTGCAATCTGTGAACAAAACTGGGGGTGTCACGAACTTTGTAATGATGCCCGCCAGCGGTTCGCAGAAGGCAGTGTGAACTACCTCCGGGAGTGATGCGATGCGGGAACCGTCTCTGTAATCGCGCTGGTCCCCACATCGCACATATCTGAACCAGGGCTTAAAGAGTAAATGTCTAGAAGAACCTCAGAACTGAACAAACAGCATCTGAGAGTCACAAGATTAACAAGCCATAGGAGGAGTCAACAAGTTGGTTTCTAAATACAGACTATAATTATATCACTGGAGGCTAAACTCTAACTCTGCACTCCTACAGAAAGCAGCTTCCATGGAGAGGGACATGTCCTAGCATCTTATACATACATATACTGAGAACGAATGCACCGATCTCAAATCAACTCGACTATTTTTTTCCTAACAGTGATGCAATAGCGTGAAATGAGCAGCATCCTTAAAGGGTAACTCCACATACACATAAAGTGGAGTTACCCTTTAAGGATACACAACATCTCCAGGTAGCCATATTGCATTGCAAGTTTACAGAACATTACAGCGTTGCAGATTGAAAAGGAAAAGTAATTTTTAATAACATTAAATTACAGTTTGACGTGTAGCAATTGTATAGGATATATATTTTTTTGCTAATATATATATATATATATATATATATATAGCAAAAAAATATATATATCCTATAC
>BLSH010247086.1:872390-892458 GCA_018402905.1 Glandirana rugosa
TGTCAAAACCAAAAAAAAACACCCGCATGTTGATGAAATTGTTGGTGTTGTATGTCCCCATATGTTACATGATAACTATATTTGTGTATGTGTGATTATGTGGTGTCCAACTTGACCCACCTGACCACAGAAAAAAAAAAATTGGAATGGCTGATACATTGATATACAAAAAAAAAAGTTTTAACAACCAACAAAAAACAAATATCGTGTTTTTTATTTTTGGGGTCACCACTAGTTTCTGGTGATTTTATTTCGAGATAAACACCCTTTATACCTGTTACAATAAACCCATGTCCGTGTTGCATGACTGAGTAATTGTCATTCAAAGTGTGAGAGCGCTGAAAGCTGAAAAATGGCCTGGACAGGAAGGGGGTTTTCGTGCCAGGTACTGTTGTGGTTAAACTGACAATTGCGACGCTGTACCCAAATAACATTGTCCATATTTCCCACAAATAGAGCTTTATTTTAGTGGTCTTTGATCACCACTGGGGTTTTTATTTTTTGTGCTATAAACAAAAAACAACCAACAATTTTGAAAAAAAAAACATATAGTTACATAGTCGGTAAGGTTAAAAAAAAAAAGACACCAGTCCACCCAGTTCAACCTGTGGTGTATTAGTGTGTATGTGTTTATATCAATAGTACATTGTATACCCCTGTATGTTGTGGTTGTTAAAGTAGTTGTACGCCCACAAAAAAAAACCAAAACTGTAAGGCAAAGGCATAATGAGCTAGTATGCACCGCATACTAGCTCATTATTAAATACTTACCTCAAAATGAAGAATCCACAGGGCAGCCCGGTTCTCGCTGAGGGAGCTGACATGTTCCCTCTGGAGTTCCTTCCGGGTTTGCAGCTCCGGCGCTGTGAGTGGCCGGAGCCGTGATGACGTCACTCCCGCGCATGCGCATAGGAGTCCTCTGTTCCGGCAAGGTCTGGCAGGATACCGTTGACATCAGTGGCTGCATGCAAGGTGAATATCTCCTAAACGGTACAGGTTTAGGAGATATTCATTTTACCTACAGGTAAGCCTTATTATAGGCTTACCTGTAGGTAAAAATGACCTACATGGGGATACAACCGCTTTAAGATGCCCAGCTAATAGTCATTTGAAACTATTCCACATCCTTACCACTCTGACCGCAAAGAACCCTCTACGCAGATTAAGGTTAAACCGCTTCTTTTCCAATTTCAATGAATGGCCACGTGTCTTTTTAAACTCCCTCCCACTGAAAAGTTTTTTCCCTATGCTGGGGTTTACCAGTAAGGTATTTGTACATCGCTATCATATTTCCTCTCAAGCGTTTCCTCTCCAGAGAGAATACGTTCAATGCTTGTAATCTTTGCCCATAACTAACATCCTCCATTCCCTTAACCACTTCAGCCCCGGAAGGATTTCCCATTTTAGGACCAGAGCACTTTTTGCGATTCAGCACTGCGTTGCTTTAACTGACAATTGGACCAGAATTGGACAGCATACTCAAGATGCGGCCGAACCAGCATCTTGTAGAGTGGGATAATTATCATTTTATCTCTGGAGTGAATCTCTTTTTAATGCATGCCAATATTCTGTTAGCTTTGCTTGCAGCAGCCTGGCATTGCATGCCATTGCTGAGCCTGTCATCTACTAGGATCCCCAGGTCATTTTCCATCCTAGATTCTCCCAGAGGTTCTTCCCCTAGTGAGTAACTTGTGTTCGTATTTTTAGCACCCAAATGCAGTGGCGGCTTTTTTTTGGGGGGGTGGGGCGGCAATCAAACCCCCCCCCCCCCGTCTGCTCGCCAGCCCCGCACTTACCCCATCCAGGTCGCGGGTGGCTTCCACGGCTTCTCCTTCTGGCCAAGTGGGTGGGCTTGGGGCACAGTGCTCTGCGCCCCGAGCCCAACCTTTTTGAAGCCAATTATAGCCTCCGGTTCCAATCATGTGCTTCACACAAAAAAACCTCATAGAACTCTGTGCATCCAGTGCCCCGCATGGAAATTAGGGGCTGGCACATAGAGATTAGTGGCGGTGCCCCTGCACCCCTTATGGACAGGCCGCTGCTGCCCAAATGCATTACTTTACATTCTTCATCATTAGTGTTACTAAACTCAAAAAAAAATTAAATTAAATTAAAATAAAAAACATGTTATACTTACCTGCTCTGTGCAGTGGTATTGCTCAGAGTGGCCCGACCCTCCTCTTCTGGAGTCCCTGACTGCAATCTTGTGTCCTCCTCTTTTTTTGGCTTGACCACCATAGCCAGCTGCTGGCTATGGTGAGAGGCGGTCCCTGCACTCCCGAGCTGTGTGTCTATGGAGGCCAGCCCCCACATCCTCTGATTGACAGCAGCAAGAGCCAATTGCTCCTGCTGCTGCTTGATTGCTGTGTGAAGAGGAAGTAAGGGGAGAAAAGATGTAGCCATGCACAGCGCTGATCTATTCTCCCCTCTTCCCCTTCACACAGGGAAGTGGGGGAACAGGGACACTGAAAACGTTTTTTTACCTTAATGCAAACAATGCATTAAGGTAAAAAACGTTTTTAGGTTTAGTAACACTTTAAATCTCATTTTCCATGTTGTTGCCCATCACTTTATTTTACTTAGGTTGTCTTGTAAGCTTTCCACATCCAGCGCAAAACACTATTTTTTTTTCTTTCTGCTATAAAACACATCCAATAAACAAAATGCAAAAAATCTAATTTCTTCATCAATTTAGGTCAATATGTATTCTGCTACATATTTTTGGTAAAAAATTCCGATAAACGTATATTGATTGGTTTACACAAAAGTCATAGCGTCTACAAACTATGGGATATTTTTATGGAATTTTTATTTATTTATTTCTTTTGCTAGTAATGGTGGCGATCAGCGACTTATAGCGGGACTGCGATATTGCAGCAGACAAATCAGATACCTAACTGACACATTTGATACATTTTGGGGACCAGTGACACTAATACAGTGATCAGTGCTAAGAATATGCATGGTCACTGTACTAATGACACTGGCAGGGAAGGGGTTAACATCAGGGGCGATCAAAGGGTTAAATTTGTTCCTAGGGAGTGCTTGCTAACTGTAAGGGAGGTGCTTGTAATAGTGGAAGGCATGGATCAGTGTTCCTGCTTTACAGAGACACAGGATGCATGCCTTCTGTACTGACAGAACGGCAATCTGCCTTGTTTTCGAGACCTGCTATGTAAAATCACAGCAGGAGCGAGCCACCGGTGGCACGCCCTGGTGCCCGATACCCGGAAGTGCAAGATCACATATATATACAGTATATGTGCTATGGGGCTGTCAGCAAGTGATTAACATATGCATGTTGCCAGAATGTGCATTTTTTGGTGCAATACACATAGGGAATTGGTTGGCCTACGCACAACATATGCACCAACAAAGGCTCCCACAGCTTTTTGGGCATTGAGATTTGCACTTTTTTCTACCATGCGTTTTTCCATGCTTGTGAAAAACACATTTGCTGGCTATATTTAAGGTGGCATTAAAGTGTTACTAAACCCACAAAAGTAAAATCAGTCTATAGTAAAGCATGCTTGTTATACTCACAGTGGAACCTAAGGGGTTAATCCTGCGAATTGTGTAAAAAGGCTGTTTGACCCTGTCTTCTCTGATCCTCCGCTTCTTTTACTCCCCCCAATCCATCTCCTGATACTACAGAGCCTTGGGGGCAAGCTGCACATGCTCAGTTTGGTGTGTACTGCTAGAGAGTTCTTTTTTTGGAAGAGTTAATCAACACTGTCTAGAAAGAGGGTAAGGGGTCATGCAGCCTCATAGGACTGTCAGAGTGGAATGAAAACTCCTACAAGCTTTAAAGCTTGATGTAAACTCCTATAGGTTTACTTCCTCTTAATCACCTGCAATGTACAAGCATAATAGGCTAGTATGCATCGCATACCAGCCTAATATGTGCCACTTACCTGCCATGGACGCTCGTGCTGTACCCACAGCAGGGAGCATCCATCTTCGCCCCTCTTCCTTCTGAGGCCGCAAACTCTGGCTCTGTGACTGGCGGAGTCGCGTGACGTCACTCCCGCGCATGTGCATGGGAGCCGCCAATCGTGGCACGCTTTCAGTGAAGAAACGGCATGGAGGCCGTTTCTTCACTGCACATGCCAGTATAGCTTATATCTCACATTTTGAACATGTTACATGTTCCAGCTCCTGCCTCCTCGCCCCCCGATCCCCCCCCCCCCATCCTGTGATAGCAAAGCAGTGCGGGGCTCTGCCAAAACATGCATGTCATTCATTCACAGAATTCTGCAAATGAATGTAGTACAAATACTGTCGTCCAACACATGGCTGACGGATTGTAGTTCTCAATGAACTTCAAGCGCGCTGGTGAGTATTCTATGTAGTGCATTGATTCTTTCTGTCATTCAGTAACTGCCTGCCCATATCGGAGGTACGGGTAGACAGTGTACTGAGTGTCTGCAGGATCCTGGCATTGCTTTAACGGGTGCAATGCTTTATAGTCTCCAGTGTAAAAAAAAAAACAATAAATGTACTTTTTTTTTTACCTGCAAAAAGATGTGCATATAGATTTTTTTTTTTTATATAAAAGAAGCATTTATCCTTTAATGTTTTCCCTGCATTAGGGTAAAAAATGGCCCACTAGTTGTATCGCCACCTTACCGCCCTATATACTTCCCTGAGTCCTATCTCGATCCAGTGCTGTGCCCGCCTGCAGTGGCACTGGTCTCTCCCTCTCTCTCCTCACAGACTCAGAAACAGCAGCGTGAGCCATGCTGTCAATCAAATCCTGTGAGGCAGGAGCTGGGCTGAGCTGCATTGTGTGTGTCAATGGACACACACAGCCCAGCTCAGGAGCAACCCCGCAGGTGTGCCACTGATGCTGATGGTGCGCAGAGCCTGATGGGAAAGTAGTTCCCCCTCAGGTCCACTCTCTTCTTGTGGTTGACAGCAGGCAGTGGGTGGATTCTGTAGCCAAAAGCTGGCTATCTATTGGCTATGGATCCATCTACTGCCGGCTGTCAGTCACAAGGGGGGCAGACCTGATGGAGAACTAGCGTCTCAGCTTCTCCATCCAGCTCCACCCACCCAGCCACAAAACCCCTCCCCCCAAGTGCTATCTGCATGACAGCTTCAGCAGCAGTGCACCGCCACATAAATTGCATGCCCCAGATTCATGTAGCTGTTTACAACAGTTGCAGTGCAATGTAGCCTAACACATCAATTGCAGGTTGAAGTGTTAAAGTATATGTAAAGCCAAAATGTATTTTTCTTTAGTTTTGGACAGAATAAGAAAGAGTTACCACCCCTGTCAGGTTATTTTGTGGCACCTTTTTGCCATTGGGGAAATGTCCCCTTACTTCTTGTCCTGGAGACACAACAGGAAGATATCCCCCAACGTGTGGAGCATTCACATTTAGGCTGGGTTCACACTATTGCGAATTGGATGTGGATTTCCCCGCATCTCATTCTCATGTCAGGAGATTGCACAGGGGTCCGGTGTGTCTTCTGGTCCATTTCAGATCCAAATTCAGCCAAAAATTTGGGCTGAAATTTGACCTGAAACGGTGAACAGGGACGCACCAGACCCCTGCTGAGAGCCTCTCCGTGCTGCAGTGTGAACCCAGCCTTAGAGAGATGTCTCCATTAGAAGATTTCCCCTTACTTCTTGTCCTGGGGAAAGCTGTGTAATTTTGAATTTCACCTCACTTTCTTTCTTGGTGACATTGATCACCAGTACAAATTTGTAAATCTCCCCAAATGGGGAAAAAGACAACAATAAAAACTTGACAGAAGTTCTAACCCTTCCCCACTCTCTCCAAAACAAAAAAAAAAGCAAAAAAAGATTTTTGAATAGAGATACACTTTAAAGGGTAGGTGGTTGTGTTTATATGTTCTATTATCAGGGCTTCTTTAAGAAATTATCTAAACTAGCGGTGCTCAGCTTGAAAATTATAGTCCATAAGTGTGGCCCCTGACACTTTAAGCATGCATTGGGGTCAGTGGTCGTAATAATAACCCCCAGCATTGGTGTCAGTGGCTGCAATAATAACCTCCAGCATTGGTGTCAGTGGCCACGATATTAAACTTCACATTGGTGTCAAACACCGCGATAATAACCCCCATCACTGGTGTCAGTGATTACAGTAATAACGTCAGCATTGGTTTTAGTGGCTACAATAATAACTCTTAGCAGTTGAGTCAATGGTCACAAAAAAGAATACTCATAAGATCAATATCACGTATGATTTAATAGTTGAGGAGATACAGTATCTCACAAAAGTGAGTACACCCCTCACATTTTTTTAAATATTTTATTATATCTTTTCATGTGACAACACTGAAGAAATGACACTTTGCTACAATGTAAAGTAGTGAGTGTACAGCTTGTATAACTGTGTAAATTTGCTGTCCCCTCAAAATTACTCAACACACAGCCATTAATGTCTAAATTGCTGGCAACAAAAATGAGTACACCCCTAAGTGAAAATGTCCAAATTGGGCCCAAAGTGTCAATATTTTGTGTGGCCGCCATTATTTTCCAGCACTGCCTTAAGAGTTATGGGCATGCAGTTCACCAGAGATTCACAGTTTGCCAATGGAGTCCTCTTCTACTCCTCCATGACGACATCATGGAGCTGGTGGATGTTAGAGATATTGCGTTCTTCCACTTTCCATTTGAGGATGCCCCACAGATGCTCAATAGGGTTTAGGTCTGGAGAGCAACATGCTTGGCCAGTCCATCACCTTTACCCTCAGCTTCTTTAGCAAGGCAGTGGTCATCTTGGAGATGTGTTTGTGGTCGTTATCATGTTGGAATTCTGCCCTGTGGCCCAGTCTCCTAAGTGAAGGGATCATGCTCTGCTTCAGTATGTCACAGTACATGTTGGCATTCATGGTTCCCTCGATGAACTGTAGCTCCCCAGTGCCGGCAGCACTCATGCAGCCCCAGTAATTCATGTCCTTAGTCTGCTTGTCTTCAACAAACTGTTTGCAGGCTTTCTTGTGCATCATCTTTAGAAGAGGCTTTCTTCTGGGGTGACAGCCATGCAGACCAATTTGATGCAGTGTGAGGCGTATGGTCTGAGCACTGACACGCTGACCCCCGACCCATTCAACCTCTGCAGCAATGCTGGCAGCACATATGTCTATTTCCCAAAGACAACCTCTGGATATGACGCGGAGCATGTGTACTCAACTTCTTTGGTTGACCATGACGAGGCCTGTTCTGAGTGGAACCTGTCCTGTTAAACCATTGTTTGGTCTTTGCCACCATGCTTCAGCTCAGTTTCAGGGTCTTGGCAATCTTCTTAATACATAGGCCATCTTTATGTAGAGTTACAATTCTTTTTTTCAGATCCTCAGAGAGTTCTTTGCCATGAGGTGCCATGATGAATTACTAGTGACCAGTATGAGAGAGTGAGAGCGATAACACCAAATTTAACACACCTGCTCCCCATTCACACCTGAGACCTTGTAACACTATTGAGTCACATGACACTGGGGAGGTAAAATGTCTAATTGGGCCCAATTTTTGAACATTTTCACTTAGGGGTGTACTCACTTTTGTTTAGACATTAATGGCTGTGTGTTGAGTTATTTTGAGGGGACAGCAAATTTACACTGTTATACAAGCTGTACACTCACTACTTTACATTGTAGCAAAGTGTCATTTCTTCAGTGTTGTCACATGAAAAGATATAAGAAAATATTTACAAAAATGTGAGGGGTGTACTCACTTTTGTGAGATACTGTAGGTGGCATGCCATATATGCATAATCAAATGTTCACATTGGCATCATCCCTGAAATAGTTGCAAATCATCATGGGTAACCTGGGGTGGGACTTTAAATATGCCAAATGAGAACATATGACTGCAAAAATGGGTAAAATTTCATATGGATTTTATTGTAGTTTAACAAATCCATAAAATATGTTGAAAACATATCATTAAAAAGGACATAAGTAAAAATTATAAACCCTTAGAGATAATGAATCGTCACATGCACGTGTCAGATGGTCTATGTGTTATGCGGGTTCCCCCGCTTCTTCAGGACCAGGCATGTAAGATACAAGTAGTGTGTTGTACTCAGTGTCCAACCAATGCAATAGCAGAGGGGACACTAGAAGAAAGGGGAGTAATCCATATAGCACATAAAGGGGAAAAAAACAGGGGGTGTCTCAAGGTAAAATCGCCCACTGGTCCATGAAATGAACAACGGATCTTGTTACAAGCTGGGGGTTGAGGGAGAGCTCAAAAGGGAACCATATGTATATGGATGAATCAGACGGGTGCATAAAGCAAATGAGTCGACCCAGACAGAGAAAGCATTCCCTTCCCAGCAGATAAAACTCGCTTAAACTTTAATGGCCATATCAAAGGATCATCAACATATAAGACCACATGACAGATGCAAGTCCATGTCCCCTCATTTGCATTACTTGCCTGAGGGGATATTTGGAATATTGTGTATGATGTCTATCAAATCGTGATTTTGCTCTGTGCAGTAATATGTTGGTTGTTGGATTGTAAAACCGATTCATTGATATAATCAGAAAAATTATATTAAGGCCTAATTGCAATCAAAATAAAAAAAAATTACCACAAGGGACAGTCACTATGATGTTTCCCTTGTGCTGATGCCTCTTGTGTTAGGTGAAATCTTCCTCTGTCCATGAACAACTACCACCTGCCACCATAATCTTCCGGTGCAGTGGGGGTTAATAGAACTAAGGGTCTGCCACAGACTCTCATCAAAAGACCCTAACTATGCCTGCCCTTTCTGCCCGGTTTACTATTGTAGTCTCTGACACTGATGCTTAAAATGGTAGTAAACTCAATAGTATTACTTCACTGCATTAAAATCATTAAAAATCAATGTATATGTTCCTCTTTTTACATTTTTGTCTAACCTGTGCCGTTCTGTTGCAGTCCAGCCAGGATCAATGCAATGATTGTCATTGGTGCATGCGCACATTTGTGGGCACACACGGCATGCTCTGTGTGCCATCTCTCCATTCCGGCGAATGCCATGCCTTCGTAATCTACTCTCTGTGGCATTGCATTGCAATCCCATGAGAGTACAGCCCTATGCACAGCTTTCTGGTGCCGGATCGAATATCACTCCAATTACAACAAGAAAGGGTGGAGGTTTTACAGTGTACAGATTCAGTAGAGAACAGTAGAAATGGAACCAAGGGGGTTAATTTATCAGGCGGAAGAAAAAGGAGATAGGAGACCACCACCATCACCGCACACACTGCCTCTTACCCCTTAAGGTGGACCCTCATCACGGGGGTCATTTAGGCATGTAGTAAGATATACTTATTCCAGTGGCAGCACTCCACACCTCTATTAGATCCACTCCTCTCACTGGACCACCTTAGAGCACATCACATGTGGAAGAAAACAGACGCACAATCCATAGCGCAACACGAAACCACGCCCCAAGTATTGTTGTAGGAGGGTAAATTTTGGGGGGGAGAGGGGTTGCTATAAATAGTGTTTGGGGGGAATTTGTGCTGGGAGGGGGAGATTAATTGCAGTGGAGGGGTAGAGGATTTGTGCTAGGAAGGGTGAATTTTTTTGGGGGGGGGGCAGATTTGTACTGGGAGGAGCAGAAATTTCAGCTTTTGGGGGGGGGGGGGGTTCAGCAGGGGAGGCAGATTTGTACTCGGAGGAGAGGGAATTTATGCTAAGGGGATCTGACACATACATCTTGGGGGGGAGGGGGCGCAGTTTGGCATATTTGCCCTGGGCTCTAGATGACCTTGTCCAGGCACTGTTCAATAGTCTTAGACTCCTGGTCTGAGTCATCCACAATGTGTATGTGACTGCGGCTGGCTATGTGGGGCGTGCCCAAGACACAGTCCTTGGCACCAATTTTGCCCTCCACTCCTCCTCAGGTTCAGTGCACAGACTGTATGTAACTTCCTGCATTTCCCTTTGCATAATGGAAAATGTTGTTTTCTTTCCCCACACAGATATGATCTGCGGCAAAAGATTAAGTCCTCCTCCTGGCGCCAGGAAGGAGTACTCATTTCCAAGGATTTCATGGCGTCACTGGCACTAAAAATTTTAAATTGCAAAAAAAAATAAGTCACAATGATTTAAACTTTGTCAGAGTTTAGGGAGAGAGATATGCATTTGCAAAGTTAGCTAGATCTAACCTTTGCCAATCAAGTCTAATGGACAGACGGCGCCCGCTGCATAGTTCGGCTTATACTGGAGAAACAAATAGATGGGAGAGATATGCATTTGCAAAATTAGCTAGATCCAATCTAAGATTAATCTTCCCAGCTGGCCAGTCAGCTCAGAGTGTCCAGAGGCGGCTCTAGGCTTTGTGAGGCCTTAGGCACAACCTAGACATGAGGCCCCACTCACGCCCATAGTGGGAAAAATAATTCAAGCAATAAAAAAATGAACTTTACAAATTGCATATATTAAGAGCTTTAAAGTGCTGGTGTCAGTACTCTCTATCTCGGTGCTGGGGTCAGTGTCAAATTAGGCGGTTGCAAGGCCCCTGTGAGTGCGAGGCCTTAGGCGACCGCCTAATTTGCCTAATTAGAGAGCCGCCTCTGTCAGAGTTCATGTAAAACCATGACTCAAGTCACTTAGATGGCCCATCAACAGGGGGAGGAGCTGGCTTTGGAGTTTGGGCTTCATTTGTATGGTGGTGCATAGACCAGCATGTAAGATTTTAGAAAAAGGTCTGCATGGCATCATAGTAGGAGAAAGTCTCCTGAGGGAAGTGCTACAGGTAAGTATATCCTATTCAAAAAATGCTTAGCATAGTGAGAAGCCCCACTAAGTATACATTTACTATAAGTATGCTTATCTTTTTCCTAAATTTTCGTTACCTTGTAAAGGTTTTGTACCTGGAGTTATGCTGTCTATGCGCATTTGATATTGTGAGATGTTCTGGAATTATGGGATCTTTACACAATGCACAGCTCTGATAATGTTGGTTGGATAAAAAGAAATGACTTTGTATTTGATGATTAATATCTGAACAGTGCATTCTTCTCCTTCGGTGGTTATTATAGCAATGCATGTTGTTTCTTCTAAATTGAATGAAATTATTGATCAGCTGCCTATCAATTTTATTTCACAGATAAAAAACATGTCTTCCTTCAAGGGCCAAACGCCAGCTTCAGAAAATGACAAAGAGCAGGCCAAGGCAACTTGTACAAGTCCCGGTAATCCGGTATTCTCCTGTACAACAAATCCAAAGATCTCTTCCAGCAACGTATTCCAGGCCAAACCAGTGAGCATCCTGTTCAAAACAACCTCTGGTGAATATGGCGCCCTGCGTCCCACCTACGAGATGGCTCCATGTTATCACTACCCTGTGTCTCAGAAGTTTTCCGAACACCTGGGTACTTGTGGGATGTACCGGAATAACTCGCTAAACACGGCTGTCGATAGGAGCAGAATACATGATTGTATTAACCTGCACAACACTTTATAGCCAAGTGTAATAGCACAATAGCGAGATTGGTGATTGTAAACCTAAATACCAAGGTGTATGAAATATAATAACCAAAGAATGACTTCTGTAATAAAACATTTTGCTATACCTCACTTAGTTTGTCATTTTGAATAGAATAGGGAATGGTTAAAGAGATGTCCCTCCTCTTCCTGTCCTGTAGACACAACAAGAAGTGAGAGGTAATCTCTCCAAACTGAAGTAAATCACTTCTAATACAATTGTCACAGAAACAGGTGTCCCCATTGGAATATATACCTTCTATTTCTGTTCTGGTGACAACTCAAAATGTTCTTTTTTTCACTTCTAATGCAGTTGATAATGGTCACCAGACAGGGCCGAAACGGGGGGGGGGGCGGGTGACGTGCCCCAAGTGCTGCATCTAGAGGGGTGCTCCTAGGGGAACCACCCCACCTGCACCTGGTGCCACTGCCGCCCGATCAGGTCTAATGGACAGGTGGCACCCGCTGCATAGTTGGGCAAATACTAGAGAAACAAATAGAAGAAGGGAGACTGCACAGCACACAAGTGCTGAATCACTCTGCTTCTCCCGCCAGCCTGCCCGATAGAAAAGTATTCCTAAGCTATGCTTCAGCTACTGTTGCTATGTTGCTAAGCAGCAGTAGCTAAAGTGTACGTCGAATCAGTGGCAGCTGGTGAAATTTTAGACCCCTCGACACTTCTCATAAGCCCCACCCCTTAGATATTCCACCCATTGTGTAAGAAGTATACAGCCCAGCATCACCAGATGGGGGTATACAGCATCACCAGATAGGGGTATATACAGGCATCACCAGATAGCGGTATGCAGCGTCACTAGATAGCGGTATATACAGCATCACCAGAGAGCGTTATACAGCATCACTAGATAGGAGTATACAGGCATCACCAGAGAGCGGTATACAGCATCACTAGATAGCGGTATATACAGGCATCGCTAGAGCAATATATAAAGTGCATAGCACAAGTAGCACTTAAAAACAAAAAAATTATTTATAGTCCATCACATCTGATCGAAAACAAATATTCATAGGTCCATATAGTCCTTTCACCAGTCAGCGTACAAAGATCTTTATCCTTCTTTTCACCACACCATGTAACAAAGACAGGTGCACCCCCACCCACATAGATTTGCACTCACCAGAGCAATGTGCCTTGTATTCTCATGCTCGGCAAAAACAGCATATGCAGACTCATACACAAGACGATCCTAGGTGATCTTCCTCCATCAGATGTCCCAAAAAGGGTCAATAGAGCTCCAGGGATTAACAGCAGGAGAAAAATAAAGAAAAGCTCCACATCATGCGTTAAAGTTTAAAACACAGCTTTATTCCCAAATCTCCCTTCACACATTGTACTCACAGACATATCATGTCACGCTAGCGCTGAATAGGAGAAGTACCGGACAGCGGATGATTAAGCGTTCCACACCGACTCTCAGTACCGGGACAGTCCTCACCCGACCAGCAGAGAAGAGCGTCCCTCCTGTTCATGCCAGCTCCCACACACCGGGTTGCCGTGTAGCTGTGTCAGATGTGTTTAGGAGTATACAGGCATTACTAGATAGCGGTATACAGCATCACTAGATAGGGGTATACAGGCAATACTAGATAGCGGTATACAGCATCACTAGATAGCAGTATACAGGCATCACCAGATAGCGGTATACAGCATCACCAGATAGGGGTATAAATAGGCATCACCAGATAGCGGAATACAGCATCACTAGATAGGAGTATACAGGCATCACCAGATAGCGGTATACAGCATCACAAATAGGGGTATATACAGGCATCACCAGATAGTGGTATACAGCATCACTAGATAGGAGTATACAGGCATCACCAGATAGCGGTATACAGCATCACTAGATAGGGGTATATACAGGCATCACCAGATAGTGGTATACAGCATCACTAGATAGGAGTATACAGGCATCACCAGGTAGTGGTATACAGCATCACCAGTTAGAAGTATACATCATTACTAGATAGCGGTACACAGCATCACTAGATAGGGGTATACAGGCATTACAAGATAGCGATATGCAGCATCACTAGATAGGGGTATACAGGCATTACTAGATAGCGGTATACAGCATCACTAGATATCAGTATATACAGGCATCAGGAGATAGTGGTATACAGCATCACTAGATAGTGGAATGAACAGGCATCACCAGATAGCGGTATACAGCATCACTAGATAGCAGTATGAACAGGCATCACCAGATAGCGGTATACAGCATCACTAGATAGCGGTATATACAGGCATCACCAAATAGCAGTATACAGCATCACTAGATAGTGGAATATACAGGCAACACCAGATAGCAGTATACAGGCATCACCAGATAGCGGTATACAACATCACTAGATATATACAGTCGTCACAAGATAGCAGTATACAGCATCACTAGATAGGAGTATACAGGCATTACTAGATAGGGGTATACAGGCATTACTAGATAGCGGTATACAGCATCACTAGATAGGGGTATACAGGCATTAGTAGATAGCGGTATAGAGCATCACTAGATAGGGGTATACAGGCATTACTAGATAGGAGTATACACTGCAATGGTAGCTCCCCAACAACCCCCAGCTCTCAGTCTTGAGGGGGAGCCGTGACAGCAACCCTGCTTCCCCCCACAGGAGGTCCAGCACTTACCGCCGTCCGCTGGGCTGCGTGTGGCGGGCCGCGGGTGTCCTCTTTCTTAGTGTAGGCCAGACAGCAGCGGCGGCTCCTTCTCTGTCTGTGCCTCACCGTCCTCACAGACCTGGCTCCTGATTGGCGAGGAGGTACTGCAGTGTGAAAATAGCTATTAGAGCCTCCAGCTCTAGTCAGGTGCTTAAAAAAAAAAACTCTCCCGCCCCTGCCATAGGAATCCATGTGTCCGGCATCCTAAAAGGGGCCGGGCACATGGATAGGAGGGAGGCGGCAGGTATAGGGGGCCCTTAATGCATGGGCCGACACCGTCCTCACAGACCTGGCTCCTGATTGGCGAGGAGGTACTGCAGTGTGAAAATAGCTGTTAGAGCCTCCAGCTCTAGTCAGGTGCTTAAAAAAAAAAACCCTCCCGCCCCTGCCATAGGAATCCATGTGTCCGGCATCCTAAAAGGGGCCGGGCACATGGATAGGAGGGAGGCGGCAGGTATAGGGGGCCCTTAATGCATGGGCCGACACTGTCGGGAATGCATTTCTATTGGGCAGGCGGGAGGAGTGAAGTGCGCTGTGCGGTCCCGCTCCTTCTACTTGTTTCTCCAGTATTTGCCAAACTATGCGAGTGCTGCCTGCCCATTAGACTTGATCAGGTGGCAGTGACACCCTTAGAATGGCGGCACCCCCAGCAGAGTGCTGGATTGCTGTGAGGTCTCGCTCCTGGTCCTGCCCAGTGCCCAAACAGCCTATGCCTTTTCTCAGTGAGGCATCCCAGCTACAGTTTAAATGGGAGAGCCTGTCTGAAGCTGGAAGGCATTTATTAGGACTATGAGAGGTGGTTTGTGCGCAGAAGGCCCTGGACTAGGAAGGCTAGGGGTGCAGAGAAGGCACTGGATGAGGGGGGTGGTGCAGTGGAGTCCCCTGACTAGAAAAGAGGAGTTGGTATGTCAAAGGATTGGGGGGGGCAGAGGAGGCCATGGACTGGGGGGGGGTGCAGAGGAGGCCATGGACTGGGGGGGGGGGTGCATATGAGGCCCTGGACTAGGAGGGCAGTGCGGAGGAGGCCCTGGACTGGGGGGTTGGTGGAGCAAAGGGCCTGGTTTAGGGGGGTGGGGTTGGTGCGGCAATGTTGGTGGATAGGGGGGGTACAAGGGAGATACTGGAGTAGGTGAGGGGGTGTCTGGAGGTCCCACATTAGAAGAGGGAGTGTCTGGAGCTCCCGGACTAGGAGAGGGGGATCATGGAGGTCCTGGACTAGAACTGTGGGTGTCAGGAGGTCCTGGACTAAGAGAGGGGGATTGTGGAGGCCCTGAAGTAGGAAAGAGGTGCCTGAGGGACCTGCTAGATTCAGGGAGAAAGAGTCCAGGCCTAAAGCCTCGGTTGAGGAAGAGTCTACCTGGGCCCTGGAGGGTGATCCTGGAGCCAGTGAGTTCACATGCAATGGGGACATTTATCAGTTATCGCAAGGAATGCCACACAGGAGCGGAGAGATAGGTTGTGTGACAAATTAATTAATTAACTGACACCTCCTCTTTCCTGCTATCTGACCCACATGGCAATTAGGCCTCATTCACATGGAGCAAAATGCGTCCATGCCCCGTGTGGTGGCCGTGCACTGCATGGTGATGCATGGTGTTCTGTGCATCACTGTGCAAGCAGTGCAACCAAAGTCAATTTGGACGCAGCAGCTGCATGGGCATAGTCGCATGCCAAAATTTGACATGCGGGCAGGAAGGGATGCATGTATCCGAATGCATAGTGTCTGCATTCAGATCTGTGCAACCACTTCTATGGGTAAAGCTCTGAGGTGGATGCAGAGTCAGCAAAAAAGTGGCTCAGTATACAGAACGTGTCTCAGAGCCTGTCTGAATGAGCCCTTAGGGAATTTATCAAAAGCAGAGCAGCCAGAATCTGGAGCAGCTGTGCATGTCAACCAATCATACCATATTCATAGCTTTCATTTTCAAAGCTTAACTGAACAAGCTGAAGATAGAAGCTGATTGATTGCCATACATGGCTGCTCCAGATTCTGACTGCACCAGTTTTGATAAATTCCCCTCACTGTTTTACATTTCATGCTCCTGACTACTGTATTTAAAGTACATCACGTTCTTGGTTAAGGCTCACTGTGTGTAGAAAAGGATATGTAATAGAACAGTTTTATTAAAATTAGTGTACTGAGGTTTGTACATGTCTGTTACATACTTGTGGCAAAGTCACTAAAGCATACTGTGTGTCCCTCTAAGCCCCTCCCACTGTTGATGCAATCTGACCACACCCACGGTCTTGGTGCGGCGTGCTGCTATATTGCCACACACCACTTTTCTTAAAGAGAGGTTGGGGGGAGGGGGGTGAAAAAAATGACTAGCCCCAGGTGCCAGATATGCTAACTCCCTAAGCAAAATGTTTTGGCTTTTGTTACAATTTAAGGGATCTAATTTTAAAAAAACTGCCTTAGCATTCACACAACTGTCATGGATAATCAGCCTTAATGTTTCTAATATGTTTATTTCCTATGATCCTCAGCTCCATCTATTGGCCATAGAGCAGTACTTTCCCAAAATACCGCAATGAGGAAAATATTACATTATGGCCACTAGATGGAGCTGATGATCCTAGGAAATACACAGATTAGACACATTAGGTTTATTATTTGTGACGGCTGTGCAAATATTCACTCTAACCTGAATGATTTGAGAAATGAGATTGAAATGTAACTGGAAACATGTGTTTCTGTTTGCACCTGGGTACCTTCTTTGTTTAATAGAGCCAAAACCTCTGAGCTATGTCCCCCGATGCAGAAACACGCATCTGGATCAGGCATATTTATAAAGTAGTGAATATGACATTCAACAAACATTCACTGCAAGTGCATCAATCACTGTAATTTAAAACACATGCATCAGGAAGGTTCATCTGCAGTGAATATATTCACTGCAATATACGTTCCTTAGTTAGTCTGAACACTTCCTTATGAATGTGAAAAATGTTAACAATAGTCAGTTATAGCAAATAAATGTACATTTATAGGGGCACATACAAGGCCTACCAACAAAAAAAATGTCATTCTTGCATATATTATCTGCACTTGGCTGTTGCTAATCCCCATAGCCGTCAGTCATTTTTTTTAGCTCAGAAGCCTGCAGGCCTATATGTTCAATAGTTACAGCATTGCCCTTTCTGTAGCCTTACGTACACATCAGGGATAAGCTCAGGTGTGTTCTGAGCTATCCCACCAGGAATCGGACACTGAATTGTAATGTCAATTATAAGTGGCAGAGGCATTCTCCAACCTGCACATAAACAAGGGTGCGCATATGCGTGGCGGTGGGCAGGAATGCCTTGGCCACTTATGATTGGCAGAGTGCATTGTCAGCTTCATGGCAGTCCTAATGTGATGGGCGCACAGATACCGATGATCGCCCTTAATGTAGACGGTGCATTAGGACTTTAGGACCAGTGACTATGTCTGTGTAGCTGCTGCCTCTTAATAGACCTCAATGGGCTGCCTGCACACAGCACTTGGAGGCTAGAGAGGCGCTGAAGAAATGCAGCCTGTTCACGATATGCGGGCCTCAGTGCCATGTGAACAGTGGTGGCTGGTGTATGAGGGGCGCTTGGGCGCCGCCTCCCCACCGGCTAAATAAGAAAAAAAAAACAGTCAGCCCTGCCCCCCTGCAGGTGGCGCCGGTACATTGACTTTTTTTTTTGGCTCCTTGGCTGTCACCTGACAACCAAGTAGTGAGCCTATGGGTCAGCTATGTGGGTGCGCTGAACAGCCGCACACGCATAGCCTGATTGCCTGCCCTGAGCCTGCGGCTAAGTGTGATTGGATGCGGTGGCCGGGAGCGGGTCACTGTGGCAGCGGACGTTACTCCGGCTCCCCAGAGACCCTGACTGCCCATTGACCGTCCGATGATGAGGGACAGCCTGCTTCTCCGCATGCCGATCTCTGCAGACTCACAGCCCGCTTCTCCGCATGCCGAACTCTGCAACAATCCTGCCTGCCTGCCTATTGGATGGGGTAAGTGCGGGACTTGTCCCGACCTCGAGGGGGGGGTCTCTGCAATGTACCCCCCACCTGTGTCACTGGCTACATAACTGCCCCCACCTGTGATACTGGCTGCATAACTGCCCCCACCTGTGATACTGGCTGTATAACTGCCCCCATCTGGGATACTGGCTGCATAAATGCCCCCACCTGTGTCACTGGCTGCAAACTGCCCCCACCTGTGATACTGGCTGCATAACTGCCCCCCACCTGTGATACTGGCTGCATATACTGTGTCCTGTGATGCTGTGCTGTATACTGTGTCCTGTGATACTGAGCTGTATACTGTGTCCTGTGATGCTGGGGCTGTATACTGTGTCCTGTGGTGCGGGGCTGTATACTGTGTCCTGTGATGCTGAGCTGTATACTGTGTCCTGTGATGCTCAACTGTATACTGTGTCCTGTGGTGCGGGGCTGTATACTGTGTCCTGTGATGCTGAGCTGTATACTGTGCCCTGTGATGCTGAGCTGTATACTGTGTCCTGTAATGCTCAACTGTATACTGTGTCCTGTGATGCTGAGCTGTATACTGTGTTCTGTGATGCTGAGCTGTATACTGTGTCTTGTGATGCTGAGCTGTGTACTCCTGACACAATATGTGGAATACAGGGGACGGAGTGGGTGGATTCTATAAGAGGTGGGGCTTATTAGAAGTAGGGAGTCAAAAAGGAAGGGCGGGGCCTGGCACCCTCCCCCCCCCCATCCTAAAACTTCAGCCGCCACTGCATGTGAACAAGGGCGTGGTCTAATCATCACAAACGTCACTTCCGGTTTTTGAATTGCCAGGAGAACGCAGGAGACACGGCGTCTCCCTTTTATGGAAATTGTAGCCGTTTTTATATTTATTCGTGTTTTATCCCTGTATTGCTGCTTTTGTTGATAGTTTTTTAAAAATAAAGTAACAATATTGCACAAGATCGGGATTTTTTATATATTTTTATGGCACGAATCTTGGGAATGGAGACAAATTAAGGAGACCTGGATACCAGGAACACACGGACCGGGAGGAACGCCATCCCTAGAGCACACAGGGGGAGCTGTGCAAAATCTCCCAAAGCGTGGACCCCTTGAGTGGGGAACGTTTTTCCGGTAAGCAGGCACCCAGGGTTATGTGGGGAGCACCTGATACAAAGCCGAGAGAAATACAGCACAAGTCACTTTAAATGAACACCATATGAAATCTAGGTGAAGATTAGTTTTTGGAAAACCACTGTTGTCTTACCCCGAATATCACGGAGGATTCGGTTATTATTTCTACACTTTTCAGGAGAAGATTTTATACTGTTTTACTAAACCAATCGGACTTCTGTCATTTACATAAACTATTGAATTTTTATTATTTTTTATTTTTTATTTTTTATTTTATTATTATTTTTTGGGTTAACACAGTTGTGCCTTTACACTCTTAGACTCTTTATTGTATTTTATGTACTCACAGGAATATACATATGCTAGAACCGTTTATTTAAATATTCACATGAAAAAGCACCCACACACATATTAAGTCTATGTTTGAATACACATTTTTTACCATTTTTACATTTTACTCACCAGACATATTAAAACCAACACATATAGATATATACGATTGATTCCAGCCGACACAGCTTCACTACAATCGGGGGTCTATGAGAATATTCTCCCTCGTTTTTTGCCACACCTTTTTTCGTATTTTATTATTTTAATTTTTTTCACCAGCACGCTGGAAATTAGTTGGTCACAGACATTACCTATTTTTTAATTTCAAAAAAAGAGAGCAGCGCCACAACCACCTTAATACTACCATATTATTCTTACTACCCATCCCTGGGTGAGTTCGGTGGAGGCAGCAGCTCTCAGAGCATATTCACATCCGTTTGCGCGGAACATACCACATTTTCATTTCAACCTAACCTGCTTG
>BLSH010247086.1:896609-910124 GCA_018402905.1 Glandirana rugosa
GGGCCGTCACAGGCGGGGATGACGGCCCGGAAACGGCTCCTATACTATGGGGGGACAGAGGACGCTATGCTATGGGGGGGACAGAGGATGCTATGGGGGAGACATAGGCGACTGGAGCGGAAGTACCCGAAAAAATCGGGTATCCCCACCTCCCCTCCTCCCCAAAAGCTCTGTTACAGCATCCGGAGCTGGGGAGGAGGACTTAAAGCGGAAGTTCCACTTTTGGGTGGAACTCCGCTTTAAAGCGGTTGTCTACCCAATTTTACTACTTTTACCTACAGGTAAGCCTATAATAAGGCTTACCTGTAGGTAAAATGAATATCCCCTAAACCTGTACGGTTTAGGAGATATTCCCTCTCCAAAATGCTTTGGAGTTACGGCGAATGCGCTATTGTATGTCACGGCGCATGAGCCGTGTATGTCTCGGCAAAGGCCCGGCAGTAGGGGCGGACACTGCCGGGGAGACGGGTCCCGCGCGCATGCGCGGGAGTGACATCTCGAGGCTCCGGCCAGTCGCAGCGCCGGAGCCGTGTACCCGGAAGCAAGGTCCGGGGGAAGATGTCCGCTCCCACAGAGTGGACCGAGCAGCCCGGTCGGATCTTCGTTTCAAGGTAAGTATTTCTAGGCCACAAATAAAAGGATAATCTTTCTGTTCAACACAACTAAACAAGTCTTAGCACATTCATGAAAATCTCCAACATTTCATTTCTCAGAAGTTAAGAGCAGACTAAAACTGTCCATACCGTTGTGCGAATTTAGCAGGTTCCTGTTGAAATTTGCTCCATGTGGTTGAATTGATAGAAGCTGTACTATCAATTCCCACTAGGGAAATTGCTCTATGACTGGAGGACAGGTAAATGAATAAAAGGTCCACCTCCTCCAGTCATAGACATCAAAACTTTCCAGAAATTCTGAGGCCATGGGAAAAAAAAAATTCCCAGTTTTTTCAATTTTGGAAAAAAAATCTGTGAAATCAGCGTGCAATAGTTTTACAAATTGAAAGTCGTTTTGTTACACTGGGAAGGTGAAATTCCATGTATATAAAAGTATTATGGTTGAAATAAAAGTACAGCTTATTCAGTAAATAAACTAAACTTGCTTTTTAAGATTGGACTGTATAAAGTGGGTAAAATAAGTATTGAACACGCCATTATTTTTCTAGGTAAATATATTTTTAAAGGTGCTATTGACATGAAATGTTCACCACATGTTGGTAACAACCCATGCAATCCATACATACAAGGAAACCAAAACAAATAAATTCAGAAATGAAGTTATGTGCAATAAAATGGAATGACACAGGGAAAAACTATTGAACACATGAAGAAAGGGAGGTGCAAAAACAAAGAGCTCTCTCAAGATCTTTGCAACCTTATTGTTGCAAAATAGCAAAATATACTGATGGCATTGATTACATTGTCGGGGCCATATTCCCGAAGTGGAAAGAACATGATTTCACCATAAACCGGCCATGACCAGGTGCTCCTCACAAGATTTCTGAGAGTGGAGTGAAAAGAATTATCAGAAGAGTTGTCCAAGAGCTAGGGACCACTTGTGGAGAGCTTCAAATAGACCTGGAATTAGCAGGTACAATTGTTTTAAAGAAAATAAGTTATACACTTGACCGCCATGGTTTGTATGCACGTTCACCACGCAAGACTGAAGAAAAAGCATGTTGAAGCTTGTTTAAAGTTTGCTGCACAACATTTAGACAAGCCTCTGAAATACTGGGATAATATAGTCTGGTCAGATGAGACTATAATTGAACTCTTTGGATGCCATAATACACCCCAAGTTTGGATTTCAAATGGCACTGCACATCACCCCAAAAACATTTTCATTAATTGACAATGCTGATCCAGAAGCATACAGTCAGGCCCATAAATATTGGGACATCAACACAATCCTAATCTTTTTGGCTCTATACACCACTACAATTGATTTGAAATGAAAGAAACAAGATGTGTTTCAACTGCAGACTTTCAGCTTTAATTTGAGGGTATTTACATCCAAATCAGGTGAACGGTGCAGGAATTACAACAGTTTGTATATGTGCCTCCCACTTTTTAAGGGACCGATCAAATTTTAATAAAACTTTCACTTTTTATTACTTGGTTGCAAATCCTTTGCAGTCAATTACAGCCTGAAGTCTGGAATGCATAGACATCACCAGACGCTGGGTTTCATTCCTGGTGATGCTCTGTCAGGCCTCTACTGCAACTGTCTTCAGTTCCTGCTTGTTCTTGAGGCATTTTCCCTTCAGTTTTGTCTTCAGCAAGTGAAATGCATGCTCAATCGGATTCAGGTCAGGTGATTGACTTGGCCATTGCATAACATTCCACTTCTTTCCCTTAAAAAACTCTTTGGTTGCTTTCGCAGTATGCTTCGGGTCATTGTCCATCTGCACTGTGAAGCTCCGTCCAATGAGTTCTGAAGCATTTGGCTGAATATGAGCAGATAATATTGCCCGAAACACTTCAGAATTCATCCTGCTGCTTTTGTCAGCAGTCACATCATCAATAAATACAAGAGAACCAGTTCCATTGGCAGCCATATATGCCCACGCCATGACACTACCACCACCATGCTTCACTGATGAGGTGGTATGCTTTGGACCACGAGCAGTTCCTTTCCTTCTCCATACTCTTCTCTTCCCATCACTCTGCTACAAGTTGATCTTGGTCTCGTCTGTTCATAGGATGTTGTTCCAGAACTGTGAAGGCTTTTTTAGATGTTGTTTGGCAAACTCTAATCTGGCCTTCCTGTTTTTAAAGGCTCACCAATGGTTTACATCTTGTGGTGAACCCTCTGTATTCACTCTGGTGAAGTCTTCTCTTGATTGTTGACTTTGACACACATACACCTACCTCCTGGAGAGTGTTCTTGATCTGGCCAACTGTTGAGAAGGGTGTTTTTTTCACCAGGGAAAGAATTCTTCGGTCATCCACCAGAGTTGTTTTCCGTGGTCTTCTGGGCCTTTTGGTGTTGCTGAGCTCACTGGTGCGTTCTTTCTTTTTAAGGATGTTCCAAACAGTTGATTTGGCCACACCTAATGTTTTTGCTATCTCTCTGATGGGTTTGTTTTGTTTTTTCAGCCTAATGATGGCTTGCTTCTCTGATAGTGACAGCTCTTTGGATCTCATATTGAGAGTTGACAGCAACAGATTCCAAATGCAAATAGCACACTTGAAATGAACTCTGGACCTTTTATCTGCTCCTTGTAAATGGGATAATGAGGGAATAACACACACCTGGCCATGGAACAGCTGAGCAGCCAATTGTCCCATTACTTTTGGTCCCTTAAAAAGTGGGAGGCACATATACAATGTAATTCCTACACCGTTTACCTGATTTGGATGTAAATAACCTCAAATTAAAGCTGAAAGTCTGCAGTTAAAACACATTTTGTTTGTTTCATTTCAAATCCATTGTGGTGGTGTATAGAGCCAAAAAGATTAGAATTGTGTTGATGTCCCAATATTTATGGACCTGACTGTATATTGCTCTATGAAGAGTTTGATGAATGTTCTCTTAATTTCCAGGTATCATTTTCTCTATAAATTAAGGGATTTTGTATTTTTGGGAGGCTGTGGTTTGTGACACTTCCTTACTTGAAGATGCTGCTGGTGAAGAAACACTTTCTGATGATCCAGAAGCAGCAGAAAGTGTTTCTGGAATGAGCGTTCTGGAGGGAAAAGCTACTCACACTTTCATTATGGTCCTCATCACTCATCATTTCATTCCATTAAGTATTTTTTAATGTCTTTAGGGCACCTCTGGCATACAAGGATGTGTTTTGTCATACTTGTAGCATTTGGAAAAGTATATTTCTTCTCACAATATTTGCATATTGCAGCTTTGCTCTCGGCAGAAATTGCACTGTGGAAATGTTTCCAAACTCTAGATGTTGGTCTCACCATTTTAACGAGAGGAGGAAAAGAAAAATCAATCTACTTAGCAGACTATAGGTCAACACTATGCTATGATGAGAACATTAAAGCGGCTGCATGCCCTGAAAAAACAGAAACCTGTAAGGCAAAGGCATAATGAGCTAGCGTGTACCACATACTATCTTATTATGAAATACTTACCTTAGAACGAAACGCCCGCACTGCCTCCTGGTCACCGCTAAGGGAGTGGGTACGTTTTCTCAGTGTTTCTTCTGGGTTCGTGGCTCTGGCGCTGTGAGTGGGACGGGCGTGCGCAATTCGTGCGGGAGTCCTCCCTTCCGGCAAGGTCTGGCACCATCTGCCAGACCTTCAGAGCGCATGCGCCGCTGAAGCCAGCGGCTGCATGCAAGGTGAATATCTCCTAAATGGTACACGTTTAGAAGATATTCATTTTACCTACAGGTAAGCCTATAATAAGGCTAGTAAAAATGTGCTTTAATAGGAACAATTTCAAGGTTATAAAGATAACAGACAGATGTACCCTCTTACCTATCTATTAAAGCCTGAGAGGACAAACTATCATCTACTGTATCCCAACAATCACCCAACTGTAGTAGGTACAAGATGGAGCCAATAAGCAAACTAAACTGGAGACTTTCCCCTGCAGTGCCCCCGAATGGCAGAAATGCATATTTATCTTGTTTGAGAACTGCATCGAGAAGTACAGTCTTACTTGAATTGTGATACAGGATTTGCTCGTCTTCAGCTGAGAGAACATGCAATAATTTAAGACTACATAAAGTCTCAGAAATCTTTCATTAAGGTCTTCATGTTATATAGTTTGAATATAATGTAATAGATACATTATTTATTATTGTAAAAGAACATATACCACACTTTTTTTTTCAATTTTTCCAGAAAAAAACAAAATATGCTTGGAAAAAATGTTTTTTTTTCCCAATTTTTCAGTTTTTTTGGGGGGCCTTCCTATCTCTATCCAGTTATAGAGCGCTTTTCACTGTGGGAACTGATTTACAGCTTCCATGAATGGAGAAGGGGGTGGGCATAGTCAGCCCTTTTGGCGAGTGCCCGTGACAGGTGGAGCTGCTGTTATTAACCCCCACAGCACCCGAAGATCACAGTTGCGTGGTATCGAGGGGGGGGCTTTTGGGATGAAGATTTCAGGAAACGGATCAGCCATTAGCACAAGGGACAATCGTCATTCATGTAAGTACTGTCCCTGCTGCCAATTTAAACAAAACACCGCAACTTTAGTGTGTATTTCTGTATCTTCACTTCTGCCACCGAATTGGAATAATATCTAATTTATATTTGTTACCTGTTCCCATTCAGATAACATTAAAAAATATTTGGAAATCACTGCCTACCTTTTACATTTTTTCTTTTGCTGATTGAAACAGACTCCCTCCAGAGGTGGTTTTGGTCAGCACGGTTAATTGCTTTAAAAAAGGCCTGGATTCTTTCCTTAATGTAAATAATATAACTGGGTACTAACATTTTTAGGTAAGGTTGATCCAGGGTGAATCCGATTGCCTCTCGGGGAATAGGGAAGGAATTTTTTTCCCACGTTATAGCAAATTGGATCCATGCTTTGCTGGGGTTTTTTGCCTTCCTCTGGATCAACTGTGGGTGAAGGATTGCATATGGGATTATTTGGTTATATACAGTATATATAAATGTTTTTTTGTTTTTTTTTTTTTTTGGTTGAACTAGATGTGTCTTTTTTCAACCTGACCAACTATGTAACTATGTAAACATCCCTATCTATGTAATATTAAACCCTAAGCGTACCAAAAATAAATAAATAATTACAGGGGACATTACTTACCTTCAATGTGACGTGTCCCTTGTGCTTGTATTTTAGGTCAGCAAAAATATTCTGCCCTCCAATGCACCCCCCCACCACCACCACCACCACCACCATTGTAATCTTCTGGTGCGCCATGGGTTGATTGAACTGATGAGCTGTCATTGACACTCATCAAGAGAGTCTGTCTGTTCCACCAAGTTCCTCTATTTATAGAAGCTGTACTACAGCTTCTATGAATGGAGGACGGGTGAATAATTGATACCTCCAGCCCCTCCATTCATAGATCATGTTTCATTCACAGAAGCTATAATATGGATTCTGCGACCGGAGAAGCTGGAAGGAAAGGACTAGAACAGTTGGGGACTCTTGATGCATGCAAGTGACAGCTCCTCACTTCTATTAACCCCACTCTACCAGCACAACCAACTGTGACAGTTATCATTGACAGCATGCTATGAATGTAAGGCTGGGTTCATACGAACACCAGAGCGGCTCACAGCAGGGGTCTGATGTGTCCCTGTTCTCTGTTTCAGGGACAAATTAGGGCAGAATTGTTGCCTGAATTCGGCCATGAAATGGAGCCAAAGACGCATAGGACCCCTGTGCAAGCCGCTCCGCAGCCGCCACGGAGATGTGTGAACCGGCTCCATTGAGAGCCGGTCACAATCTCCTGTCATGCTAATTGGATGCGGGGAAATCCGCATTCAGTTCGCACTAGTGTGAACCCAGCCTGTTTTGTGAAACAGTTAAATCAATAGGTTTAGTTCCGCTTGAATGAACTTTTTCTCTTATTCCAAAATCTGTCCCCTATTTCCACATTGTAAGCTATTGTGAATTAATCAAGGTGCCTATAAAGTCATATGTAAGATCCATAATCCTGCTACAAAGAAACTGCTAAGAAGGCAAGAAATATTTTTTTCATTAGTTTTAGGTATGCTCTGGGAATAAGCACAAATAACAAATATACAGTATAATGTTGGTTTCTTACATTTGACTGCAAAGGTGCAAATACACCCTTTACATATACACTAAATTACCAAAAGTACTGGGACGACTGCCTTTACATGCGCATGGACTTTTATGGCATCCCAGTCTTATGCCTCGTACACACGGTGCAACGGTCGTACGAGCGCACGTTCAACTTTTGCCCAAAATCGGCTGTTGTGTCTAGCGTACTGACAGTATCAAGAGTCAAGTAATCGTTCAACGAAGCAGAACGCAGTGACGTGTTACGAGCGTCTAAAGAGGAAGCTCAGGTGAATGTGATTTGTGAATTAGGAACGTAGGTTTACTGGAACTGACACTTCCGGCCATTCCTGACTTCTGAGCATGCGTGTTTTGCACGTACATCTTTTGTTGGGCCAACTTCTGTATACACGAGTCAACAGTCGTACAACGGTTTGTTGGGCAACAAAAGTTTTCTAGTTTGCTGAGCCAACTTCTGTTGTACGACTGTTGAACATCGGCTGTTGTAATCACGCGTACTAACGGTCGAATTATCGTACAACAAGCTGTTGTAAAGCCTCGTCCACACGGGACGACGATTGTATTTACGATCGTCTCAAATCGTATGTCGGATAATGTAACTTGCATACTGACTGCACTACACGATCGTACGACCACAGAAAGAACGTTCAGGTGCATGTAATTAGCATCCGGCCATTCCTGACTTCTGAGCATGTGTGTTTTGCACAATACACCTTGTTGCACCAACTGCTCTGTACACACGATACAAAGGTCGTATGACCGCTTGTTGGTACGACCAAGTTTCTAGTCTGCTCATACAACTCCCCTTGAACGACCGTCGTATGTCAGCTGTTCTAATCGCGCATACGAACGATCGATTTCGCATACAACGGTCGTTCATACGACCTGTTGTATACGATCGTCGTCCTGTGTGTACGAGGCTTAAGACTGTTGTACAACCGTTGCATCGTGTGTACGGGCCCATGAGTCTGTAGGGTTCATTATTGAGTTGGTCCACCCTTTGCAACCATAACAGCTTCAACTCTTCTGAGAAGGCTGTCCACAAGATTTAAGAGTGTGTCTATGGGAATGCTTGACCATTCTTCCAGAACCGCATTTGTGAGCTCAGGCACTGATGTGGACGAGAAGGCCTGGCTCGCAGTCTCTGCTTTAATTCATCCTAAAGGTGTCCTATCGGGTTGAGGTCAGGACTCTGTGCAGGGTCCATAAAGACATGGATGAACGAGTTTGGTGTGGAGAACTTGACCAGCCTGCACAGAATCCTGACCTCAACCTGATAGAACACCTTTGACTTGAATTAGAGTGGAGACTGCAAGCCAGGCCTTCTCGTTCACATCAGTGCCTAACCTCACAAGTGCGCTTCTGGAAGGATGGTCAAACCTTCCCATAGACACTCCTAAACCTTGTGGACAGCCTTCCCAGAAGAGCTGAAGCTGTTATAGCTGCAAAGGGTGGGCCAACTCAATATTGAACCCTACAGACTAAGACTGGGATGCCATTAAAGATAATGTGCGTGTAAAGGCAGGCATCACAATACTTTTGGTAATATAGTTTAATAGTGATCAGGCAAGGTTTTTAGTGTGATACTCAATCCCTTTTTCATTCAAACGCAGTGCTGTTTGCTGCAAAATAGACACTGGATTGTCTTCTCATCTGGACAAAAACAGCCAGATTCGTAGATCATCTTCTAATGTCTATGGACAACGTAAAGGGTAACTCCTCTTTTGTGAAATTTATATATACAGTATCTCACAAAAGTGAGTACAACCCTCACATTTTTGTAAATATATTATTATATCTTTTAATGCGACAATGAAGAAATGACACTTTGCTACAATGTAAAGTAGTGAGTATACAGCTTGTATAACCGTGTGAATTTGCTGTCCCCTCAAAATAACTCAACACACAGCCATTAATCTCTAAACCACTGGCAACAAAAGTTAGTACACACCTAAGTGAAAATGTCCAAATTGGGCCTAATTAGCCATTTTCCCTCCCGGGTGTCATGTGACTCATTAGTGTTACAAGGACTCAGGTGTGAATGGGGAGCAGGTGTGTTAAATTTGGTGTTATCACTCTCACTCTCTCATACTGGTCACTGGAAGTTCAACATGGCACCTCATGGCAAAGAAATCTCTGAAGAGAATTGTTGCTCTACATAAAGATGGCCTAGGCTATAAGAAGATTGCCAAGATCCTGAAACTGAGCTGCAGCACAGTGGCCAAGACTATACAGCAGTTTAACAGGACAGGTTCCACTCAGAACAGGTGCTCAGTGTCATATTCAGAAGTTGTCTTTGGGAAATAGACGTATGGGTGCTACCAGCTTTGCTGCAGAGGTGGAAGGGGTGGGGGGGTTAGCCTGTCAGTGCTCAGACCATACGCCGCACACTGCATCAAATTGGTCTACATGGCTGTCATCCCAGAAGGAAGCCTCTACTAAAGATGATGCACAAGAAAGCCCGCAAACAGTTTGCTGAAGACAAGCAGACTAAGGACATGGATTACTGGAACCATGCCCTGTGGTCTAATACCAAGATAAACTTATTGGGTTCAGATGGTGTCAAGCGAGTGTGGCGGCAACCAGGTGAGGAGTACAAAGACAAGTGTGTCTTGCCTACAGTCAAGCATGGTGGTGGAAGTGTCATGGTCTGGGGCTGCATGAGTGCTGCCGGCACTGGGGAGCTACAGTTCATTGAGGGAACCATGAATGCCAACATGTACTGTGAAATACTGAAGCAGAGCATGATCCCCTCCCTTCGACCCCAAACACACCTCCAAGACGGCCACTGCCTTGCTAAAGAAGATGAGGGTAAATGTGATGGACTGTCAAGCATGTCTCCAGACCTAAACCCTATTGAGCATCTTTGGGGCATCCTCAAATGGAAGGTGGAAGAGCACAAGGTCTCTAACATCCACCAGCTCATTGATGTCGTCATGGAGGAGTGGAAGAGGACTCCAGTGGCAACCTGTGAAGCTCTGGTGAACTCCATGCCCAAGAGGGTTAAGGCAGTGCTGGAAAAAGAATGGTGGCCACACAAAATATTGACACTTTGGGCCCAATTTGGACATTTTCACGTAGAGGTGTACTCACTTTTGTTGCCAGCAGTTTAGACATTAATGGCTGTTTGTTGAGTTATTTTAAGGGGACAGCAAATTTGCACTGTTATACAAGCTGCACACTCACTACATTACATTGTAGCAATGTGTAATTTCTTCAGTGTTGTCACATGAAAAGATATAATAAAATATTTACAAAAATGTGAGGGGTGTACTCACTTTTGTGAGATACTGTATATCCACTTGCCGACCGCCTCACGTAGGAGTATGGCGGGAGAGCGGCTCTCCTGCCCTGGATCATGTATCCAATATCCGATCCAGCTCTTCTGGGAAGGGATTGTGCACATGGGTACCCGCCGTCCAGCCGTGCTGTGATTAGTCCTGAATAGGATGACAGGACAGAGCTCTGTGAATGGAAACAATACAAAGCTCTGTCCTGACAGTGGGGATGTACCGGGTCTTTGTTTCCCTGCAAAGCAGGGAATAAAAGCCAGCACATCCTTTATTAAAAACAGCACACAGTGAATTAGTGCAAGCACTGCTAGGCACACAGTTAACCCTTTGATTGCCTCTAGATGTTAGCCCCTTCCCAGCCAGTGTCATAAGTACTCTGATAGTGAATAATATTAGCACTGATCACTGTAATAGTGCCAATCGTTCCCACAAAGTGTCAAAAGTGTCAGTGTGAGATTGCCCACCATACTATCACAGTCCCCCTATAAGTCACTGATCACCGCCATTACTAATTTACTAGTATTAAAAAAAGAGTAAAATTTCCAGTATATATACCATAGTATGTAAACGCTATAACTTTTGCATAAACCAATCAACATACACTTATTGGGATTATTTTTTTTACCAAAAATATGTCGCAGAATACATTTTGGCCTACATTTATGAAGAAATTAGATTTTCTACATTGTTTTATTGGATATGCTTTATAGCAGAAAGCAAAAAAGTTTTTTATTTTTTTTAATCTTCAGTCTTTTTTAGCTTATATAATAAAAAAACGCAGAAGTGGTCAAATACCACCAAAAGAAAGCTTTATTTGTGTGAAAAAAAATTATATAATGTTTATGTGGGTATAGTGTTGTATGGCCACCCAATTGTCAGTTAAAGTAACGCAGATTACCCAGAGGGGATTGTTTTTTTTCTCAACAAAAGTGGAGTTACTCTTTAAGCCTAAATACTGGAAAAAGTGCTCTAATATGAAACTGAAAGATTTTTATTAAGCCAACGCTGAGAAGAAATATACAAAACAGCAGAAGGTTTTATTACAAATTAAGAGACATAAAAACACAAACCAAACATAAAGCCAGCAGCAATTAGTAAAAAGAAAAAAAAGAAGATAAAATGATACAAATATTTCATCATTCCTGATCTGAAACGGAGCCTTGGATAATGCATCGAATCTTTTGAGCATCAGATTTCAGACTGGGATTGGCAGGGTCAATCTTAAGGGCAGCTTCATAGTCTTCTAGACCTGTTAGATAGAAAATTATTGTTAATTCAACTTCCTATATTGTGTGCCTTAATCCACAATGTAACAGTAACACAAGATGTGACCAATATGCACCCTGAAGAGTGGAGACATACTGTATTTCCCCATTTATGGACACAGTTTGTAACATTTAATATTTTGCAGTCTTATCAGATTATTAGTGTGACCTGAGGGCCACATTCGGCTCGCTGTAAGATTTTATCTGGCCCACAGCAATTCTGATGTGAAGGGGGGCAGGGGGCATCTGTTGTGATAAGAGGCTTATGATGCCAAAGGGGGGACTCTTATGTGACTGGGGGCTTTGATTTGAAATGGAGATCTGAATGAGGACAAAATTAGAAATAGGCTTGATAAACTCAACATTAATAAGTCATCAGGACCAGATGCCTTGCACCCGAGGGTCCTTAAGGAACTCAGCCATTTTTCCTAGATAGACTTGTTCCTAATTTTTATGGACAGTCTACTGACTGGAATGCTAGCAGCTGATTGGAGAAAAGCCAATGTAGCACCAGTTTTTTTAAAAAAGGGCCAAAATATATCCCTGGGAACTACAGGCCAGTTAGCCTAACATCAATAGTCTGCAAGCTCTTGGAGGGGATGATAAGGGATTATGTACAAGATTTTAGTAATCAGAACCGTATCATTAGCAGTAATCAGCATGGATTCATGATTCATGGATTGGTTCTTGCCAGACCAATCTATTATATTAACTTTTATGAGGAGGTGAGCTGCCATCTAGATAAAAGAAGGCCGGTAGATGTGGTGTACCTGGATTTTGCAAAGGCATTCAATACAGTTCCCCATAAATATTTACTGTACAAACTAAGGTCGGTCGGCATGGATCAAAGGGTGAGTACATGGATTGAAAACTGGCTATGGGGGCGAGTCCAGAGGGTGGTGATAAATGGGGAGTACTCCGAATGCTCTGGTGTGGAAAAGTGGGGTTCCCCAGGGTTGTATCCTGGGACCAATCCTATTTAATTTATTCATAAGCGAACTGGAGGATGGGATAAACAGCTCAATTTCAGTTTTTGCTAACGATACAAAGCTAAGCAGGGCAATAACTCCCACGCAAGATGTGGAAACCTTGCAAGAAGATCTAAACAAATTAATGGGATGGGCAACTACATGGCAAATGAGGTTTAATGTTGGAAAATGTAAAATACATGTGCGCGCCAAAAATATGAACACATTTTACGCGCTAGGAGGAGAACCTCTGGGGGAATCTAGGATGGAAAAGGACCCGGGGGTCCTAGTAGATGCCAGGCTCAGCAATGGCATGCAATGCCAGGCTGCTGCAAGCAAAGCCAACGGAATATTGGCATGCATTAGAAAGGGGATTAACTAAAGATAAAACTATAATGCTCCCACTCTACAAGACTCTGGTCCGGCCGCATGTTGAGTATGCCATCCAATTCTGGGCACCAGTTCTCAGGAGGGATGTGCTGGAATTGGAGAGGGTCCAGAGAAGGGCAACAAAATGAATAAAGGGACTGGAGGATATCAGCTATGAGGAAAGACTACAAACATATTCTCTCTGGAGAAAAGACGCTTGAGAGGGGATATGATTTCAATGTATAAAAACTGTACTGGTGACCCTACTATAGGGAAAAAGCTTTTCAGTGAAAGGGAATTTAAAAAGACATGCAGCCATTCACTAAAATTAGAAGAAAAGCGGTTTAACCTTAAACTGCGTAGAGGGTTCTTTAATGTATGAATGGTAAGAATGTGGAATTCCCTTCCACAAGCAGTGGTTTCAGCAGGGAGCATCGATAATTTCAAAAAATGATTAGATGGGTACCTTAACCACTTCAGCCCCGGAAGGTTTTGCAGCTTTAGGACCAGAGCACTTTTTGCGATTCGGCACTGCGTCGCTTTAACGGACAATTGCGTGGTCGTGCGACGTTGTACCCAAACGAAATTTGCGTCCTTTTTTTCCCACAAATAGAGCTTTCTTTTGGTGGTATTTGATCGCCTCTGCGTCATTTCTTATCGCCGCTATAAACAAAAGAAGAGCGACCATTTTGCAAAAAAACCCAAATTTCTTACTTTTTGCTAAAATTCAAATCCAAAAAAAAAATATAAAAAAAAATTTTTTTTCACCGTTTTTGGCCGATTCATATTCTTCCTCATATTTGCGATAAAAAAAAATCGCAATCGGCGTTTATTGATTGGTTTGCGCAAAAGTGGCCGCGTTTACGGATGATGAGAATTCATTTCTGGGGTTTTTATTTTTTTTTATTTTTT
>BLSH010247086.1:910134-935708 GCA_018402905.1 Glandirana rugosa
AAGGGGTGGCGCGCGGCACAAAAATGCCGCCGTCACCCCCTCGGGACGCCCTTAGCGACATTTATTTGCCGCTAAGGGTAAAACCGGTGGTCCCCCGCGCGCGCGGCGTGAGGACTCCTCACACGGGCGCCGAGCCCGCCTGGGCTACAGGCGGCCGCTCGGCGCTACTCGCCGATGTCTCGTTTCTTGCCCCTTGGCGGCTACATTTGTGCCGCCAAAGGGCGGGACAGTCACCCCGTACTCTCTAGATGACTAGGGACAGTGACCCTAGTCAATCTAGACCGTGTTTACATCGGCGGTTCCCCGTTCTTTGCTCTGTAGCCGCTCATCGCGGCTCGCCGGCGGACATCGGGTCCGCCCGAGCCGCGGGCACACTCCTCAGGAGTGCGGCGCGCGCGCCCCCTGGTGGCCAAAATGGGAATCGCCGTTTATTTACAGCGATTCCCGCAGGGCTCCCCCACTGCCGCCGTAAAAACACGGCGCGCGGTGGGGAACCGGTTAACGACCACAATATACAGGGGTATACAATGTACTATTAACATATAAGCACACACACAGGTTGGACTGGATGGACTTGTGTCTTTTTCCAACCTTACCAACTATGTAACTTTGATGTGGAATGTGTGCTCTGAAGTCATGGGGGCACTTTTATTGTGAAATGGGGACTCTGATATCATGGGGGGGTTCTGATGCAAAAGGGGGGGCTGATCTTCTCAGCTGCAAATATCTTTAAAATATACAACATGGCCCTGGTACTGAAAAGATTGGAGACCCCTGGTCTAGGGGAACAAGAAAAAGAAGATTCACTTACCTGATCCCAGTGGCGACCTGTCCATTAGGGGAGCACGGGTGCTGCCCCCCGTCCATGCGTCAGTCCCCCTAATCTAGATGCAGGGGGCCGGACGCATGGATTCCATTTGGGGGGGGGGGTTTTGAAGCACATTATTAGAGCCAGATGCTCTAACAGGCTTCAACATTCCTGTAATAAACCAGTATACGCAGACCTCTGATAACCTGCATACGTTTGGATAAAGGCTGTGTAAACCAAAAGTACTAGTCTTTGTTTCCTAGGTGTTGCAGCTCTCTCCAAAACCCACTGGGTGGTGGTATAAAATCTGCAGCAAAGAAAAAGAAAGGAGAGAGCGCACAGCCGCCCTAGTGTTTTACCATTTATTATACCAGATATAGATAGACAACAAAGGTTGCACTCACAAGGGAAGACTTTGGCATGGCAAGCAAAGCCCAAATGGGAGAAATCCTCTCCAAGCCAATCAACACCCGATCAGATGGTTCCCGGCTCTGGGGGAGACTGAAGGTTGAAGCCGCAGGGTCCCACTGAACAGCTTTCTACATGACCTGAAGAAGGAGGCCACGCCTCCGAAACATGTAGTCAGTTTCACACCTCTAGCTTGGGACACTGCTTGGCGATATTGTCCCGCTGCCCATTACGGCCGAGACTCACGTGATATTGGCTGGTCCAGGCTTATACGCGGCTGTAGAGAGCTACTCTGTAGAGAGCTGTGTAGAATGCAGGAACTGGATTGTTAGGGCCACATTCTGCTTGGGTCTGCACTGAGACTGATCTCTGAGCAAGAGGTCATCCAGGTATCCCATTATTAGGACCCCTCGTGACCTTATAAGGCCCAGCACTGGAGCCAGAATCTTTATGAAGATTCAGGGAGCTGTTGCGATCCTGAACAGCAGAGCCAGAAACTGGTAGTGTTGTTCTTCTATCGCAAAATGCAAAAACCTCTGATGAGGTAGAAAAACTGGCACATGCAAATATGCATCCTTGAAGTCTAATGATGCCAAAAGATCTCCTTCCTGGAGCGAGGCAATAACTGAGCGGATTGATTCCATGCAGAAAGGCCGTACCACAAGATATTGGTTTAGGGCCTTGAGATCTAGAATAGGCCTTACCTCCCCGTTTGGCTTCAGGACCGTGAATAGGTCTGAGTGGAAACCTGTGTCCCTCTCGGTTGTTGGTACCTCTTCAATAACGCCTTGCAGGATCAAGTGGTCTAGCGCTTGAAACATACCTCCACTCTTTACAGGATCCGTAGGTACTCTGCATCTTAGGGATCTTACAGGGGGATAAGCTTGGAAATCCAGCTTGTATCCGTGGGACACTGTGGTGACAATCCACTTGTCCTGGACCAGCACCTCCCATACACTTGCAAAGTGTAACAACCTTCTCCCCACCTGTACGAGTGGGGGCGCCCCTTCACAAGGAGGGATTGGTGGCAGGCTTGACCTTCTGGGTCCAAGGCTTTTTCTGACCTTGACCCTGCTGGTTTCCTCTGGATTCAGACTCTTGTGGCCGTCAAGACCGCCTAGGGCTGGTAAAATCTGAGGAACCAGAAGCTTAACCCCTGAAGGAGGGACACTTGGCCGTCTTTTTTTACCGGTAGAAGTAAACTCTTACCTCCAGACATGTTTTTAATATACTTGTCAAGGTCTTCCCCAATAGGTGTTCGCCATGAAAGGGGAACTCTGTTAGCAATTTCTTACAGGGAAGTTCAGCTGACCAGGTCTTTAGCCACACAATCCTGCGTATAAGCACGGATAATAAAGCCAACCGGGATATTTGCTGTATTGAGTCTTGCATCCACAGCAAAACATAGACCCTGGTATATATCCATGAACTCTTCATCCAGCACTCTCTCTCCACTGGGTCTCTCAGCCTGATCCTTTAAGGCCTGGCATACCCCAATTGCTGCTACAGCAGGTTTGATTGCAGAGCCAGCCAAGGAACAAAGAGGCCTTTAATAAGGACTCCTGCTTTCTATCTGAGCATTATCAACAGGACAGGTCAGGGGTTTACTTAGGGATCCATCACGGTGGGCTTTGTCTGAAGGACCGGGTACCCTATAGTATGAGGGTCCACTCCCTTGGACCTGTACAGCACCCTGCAGGACCTTGGTTTTGGAATCCCAGGCTTTCCTGTATGCAGGGTCTAGCGCCACGTGTGGTTGCATTACAGGCAAAACCTCGCAAAATTCTTCTGTATTCTTAGCGAGGCCTGGGTACCATTTATCTTAGCTTTAGTAGCCATTTGAAATGGATCCGGCTAAGGCTGTCCCTGATTCTAAAAGAACCTGTGTGGGAACCAGCATAGAAGCTCCACAGAGCTGTCAAAGTGACCATCCACCTTCAAGACACTGGAGAAAAACCGGATTTGCCCCCAGGATGAGAGGGGTTCTATAGGGGGAAGTGTTAGACAAATGGCTGTTTCCTAAGTCTGTGCGCGCCAATGACGCCAAAACAGTCTATTTAACCGGCAGCAGATGCTGTCCGTTCTACAGCATTCCTGTGACCTGTGATCCCTCCAGCGTTTGTTCTGAGTAGACCTCCTGTTCCTGTGATCCCAGCTCCCCTTTTGGACTTTGCTGCTATCTGCCTGCCTTGACCTCGGACTGTGTACGACCACTCTTCTGCCTGTGCCCCTTTGTACTTCAGCTCCATGCACATTACCGAACCAGCCTGTACCCGACTACCCGTTTGCCTGATCCCTCTGTACTTCGCTGCCAGCCAGTTGCCAACCCAAACAGCACTACTATCCTTCAGCCTGCACAAGCTTCAATGGACTCATACCAACCAACAGAGACTTGTCCAGCCCTCGTGCCCCCCTGAGCTCCCTGTCTGCACTACCAGGGGCTCGCGAACCAGGGCCACAAAAGAGGTTGCCCCCACATAAGGCAAACTCAACCACCAGGTACGTGACAGCAACAAACAGCCATGTCTGAGTCTGCGCCAGGGCCCTCTCCCATGGATGAATTATGCGCACACCTCGCTGGTCTAACTCAAGCTGTGAAAAACCTGCAAGAGGGATACACCCACTTGGAGAATCAAGTACAGGATCTGGCAGCTCTAGGCCCTGCCAGCGGAGGGCAAGCGCCTCTGCATACTATAGTGACCCTGCCTACGGAGCCCAAGCCCGAGCGGTTTTCAGGGGACCACAGGAAGTTTCGGGCTTTCCGCCACTCATGCGAGTTGTATTTCTCTCTCCAGCCCCGAACCATTTCATTGGAAGCCACTAAAGTGGGTCTGGTGATCTCCCTTCTTTTGGATGAGCCTCAAGCCTGGGCCCATCGCCTGCTGGAGCAGAAAGCCCCTGAGACTACCACCTTGGACCGCTTCTTCCATGCGATGGCCCAATTATATAAGGACCCTCACCAGGCTGCCACTGGAGAAGCGGCACTTCACGCCCTCCAACAAGGTCGTCGCACCGCGGAGGAATATGTGTCTGAGTTCAGGTGCTGGAGCGCCGACACTGCCTGGAATGATGCCGCTCTCTGCTACCAGTTCAGGCTGGGACTCTCCGAACCCCTGAAGGATGAGCTGGCACGTGTTGGAGCGCCTCATACCTTGGACACCCTAATCAACCTGGTGATCCAAATTGACCGCCGTCTGCGGGAACGCAGGGGAGAAAAAATTACGGGGGTCGCTGCGACCCACCAGGATGCTCTCTCGATTGCCCAGTTACCCAGGGCCAAGCCCGGCCATTACTACTTCCCCCCTCCTCTCCACAAGACCACCCTGAGCCAATGCAGATTGGGCTCCTCCGACCATCCCTGTCTTCTGAGGAATGACAGAGGCGCATGGCTCTCAACCTGTGCCTCTACTGTGGGGGTGCAGGGCATATAGTAAGGAACTGCCCTGCCAAGGCCGGTAAGTGTGCACCGCCAGCTTCAGGAGAAGTACTATCATTACCGAGCCTCCAGTCTCATTTTATTCTCTTCATCTCTGCAGCTTCCCGTCGGGAGTATCCGAGTACCAGCCATCCTCGATTCGGGGGCCTGTAGTTGTTTTATCGACCTCTCCTTCGCCACCCAGCATAAGATCCCGCTCCGGCCCAAGGAACATCCAATTGGCCGTCAGGCCGATTATCAAGTCTGGCACAGTGACCCATGAGTCCCTTCCCCTGCTGGCCTGGACGGCACACGGCCATATGGAACTTCTACTGCTGGACGCCATTGCCTCTCCACTGTTTTCAGTGATCCTTGGCCTCTCATGGCTCCTCATTCACAATCCCTACATCAACTGGAACACGGGAGAGGTTCAGTTCCTGTCCCCATACTGTCTGAGCCACTGCCTCCAGTCGCCCCAAAGGGCATCACCAGCGCTACTCAGTCTTAATCCTGATCCAGACCAGGAAACTCGTCTTGCCATCCCTGAAGCATATCACGACTTCCTGGATGTTTTTAGTAAGAAAGGAGCTGACACTTTACCTCCACACAGGCCATACGATTGCCCAATAGATCTGCTACCTGGAACCGAGGTCCCTTTCGGCAGAATATTTCCTCTGTCTGAAGTGGAGCTAGTGGCCCTCAAGGCCTACCTAGAGGAAAACCTGCAAAAGGGCTTTATCCGACCCTCTACATTCCTGGCAGGAGCTGGGATCTTCTTTGTGGAGAAAAAGGACCACACTCTGCGGCCATGTATTGATTACAGGGATCTTAACAAGATCACGGTCAAGAACCGGTACCCTTTGCCCCTGGTCCCCGAGTTGTTCCAACGTCTTGGCTCTGCAGCAGTGTTCACCAAATTGGACCTTCATGGAGCCTATAACTTGATCCGGATTCGGGAGGGGGATGAATGGAAACCTTAACTCATTCTTAGTAGTCTACTTGGATGACATCCTCATATTCTCCCCCCCTTGGAAGAACATCGCAAGCACGTGAAGTGCACACTTAGCCGCCTACGGCAACATGGCTTGTATGCAAAAGCCAAAAAGTGCGCCTTTGAATGCACCAACATTTCCTTCCTGGGGGTTCCACATCTCCACTGGAGGCACTACGATGGATCCCCAGGTTTCCGCTATTCTTGAGTGGCCAACCCCGGCAGACAAGAAAGCAGTGCAGTTCTTTGTCGGGTTCGCTAATTTTTACAGAAAATTTATCCGAGGATTCTCTGTTGTCATCTCCCCGACAACCCAGTTAACCAAACACTCCCGGTTTGCCTGGGCCACCGAAGCACAAACAGCCTTCCAAACCCTGAAAAGGCTGTTCACATCAGCACCTATTCTGAAGCACCCCGACTCCACATTGCCCTACATCCTGGAAGTGGATGCCTCGGAAACCGCAGTCGGGGCAGTCTTGTCTCAAAGACGGGGACTTAAAGCTTCTCTACACCCCGTTGCCTTCTTTTCACAGAAGCGCTCTACCCCGGAGAGAAATTATGATGTAGGGGATAGAGAGCTTCTAGCCATTTAGTCCGCTCCCCAAGAGTGGCGCTATCTCCCGGAAGGAGCAGTACACCCAGTTTTGGTCTTCACAGACCACAAAAACGTAGAATATCTGCGGACTGCCAAGCGACTCAAGCCACGTCAGGCCTGTTGGGCCTTGTTCTTCTCTCGGTTTCAGTTGCATATCACCTACCAACCGGGATCCAAGAACGTTAAGCCAGATGCACTCTCCAGGATGTTCCATGAAACCGTGGCAGTATCTCCCCCTGACACTATTCTGCCTCCTCACAGCTTCTTGTTGGTCCAGGAGGACTTTCTAACCCAGATCAGGCAAACTTTAGCCGGCTCCACGGCTCCTGCTGACTCTGGACTTTCCATAAGAGAGGGGGTACCTGGATCTGTGTGCCTAAGGAGCTCCGTTTGACCTCCTTAGAACTTTGTCAGGACCATCACCTGGCTGGGCATTTCGGTAACCGCAAGACGGCAAAGCTACTGTCCTGGCCCCACATGAGTGAAGACTAAAAACTATGTGGGCGCCTGCCCAACTTGTGCCCAAAACAAAACGGAGAGAACCAAAGCCTGGGGTCTGTTAAACCCGCTACCCATCCCTGACCGTCCCTGGTCCCCGTGGATCTCATGGTGGAACTGCCCCCGTCTGCAGGCTTTACCCACCATCTTTGTGGTGGTCGACCGCCTCACAAAGATGGCACACTTCGTTCCAATGAAGGGTACACCCTCGGCTGCTGAAACCCCAAAATATTCATTAAGGAAGTGGTTCGTCTACATGGCATCCCAAGGAACATGGTGTCCGATAGAGGGGTGTAGTTCACATCCCGGGTCTGGAGGTCCCTGTGTTCCATCTTGGGCATTGAACTGGCCTTCTCATCTGCTTATCATCCGCAGTCTAATGGCTAAGACAGAAAGGACCAATCAGACCCTGGTGCAATACCTACTCATCCTACTCCCAGGATGACTGGGTCTCCTTGTTGCCGCTAGCTGAGTTTGCCTATAACAACTCTGTCCACTCCCCTACTAAGCAATTTCCGTTCTGGGCGAATCTCGGCTCCACCCTACATTTCTACCCAACCTGCTACCTGAGAGTCCAATCCCTGCCACACAAGAGATCACCCAGTTCCTGGAGAACAACAATAAACGGTTGCAGGAGACTCTGGCTCAGACTCAGGAGCACAACAAGAAAGTGTTTGACCAGAAGAGACGAGGAGAACTTGACCTACAGCCTTGGGACCAGGTCTGGTTGGCAACCACCAACTTAAGATTGTCTTCCCCGTCCAAGTAACTAGGGCCAAAGTACATAGGACCCCTCCTAGTAAAAAGGAAAATTAATAAAGTGGCCTACGAGCTCGACCTTCCTCCATCACTTCAGATCCACCCTGTATTCCATGTACACCTCCTCAAACCGGTTGCTAAGGATCTGTTTCCAGGGCGGAAGACCGCCCCACCTGAACCAGTGCTGGTGGACGGAGAGGAGGAGTTTGAGGTGGAGGCCATCCCTCGATTGTAGGAGAATAGCAGGGGTCACCCAGTTCCTTGTAAAGTGGAAGGGATACGGCACAGAAGAAAACTCGTGGGAACCGGAAAGCAACCTTCATGCTCCCAAACTTATCCGGACTTTTTTGAGAAACAACCCGGCCAAGAGAGCCTGTTTGGGCATCCGGAGGCTGCTCATTGGGGGGGGGGACAATGTTAGAGAAATGGCGATTTCCTGGGTCTGTGCGTGTTGGCGCGCTCCCGTGCGCGTTCGCTTGCACCCGTGCACCAAAACAGTCTATTTAACCGGACAGCACCATGCAGCAGATGCTGTCCGTTCTACAGCATTCCTGTGACCCGTGATCCCCCCAGCGTTTGTTCTGACAAGACTTCCTGTTCCTGTGACCCCGGCTCCCCTTTTGGACTTTGCTGCTATCTGCCTGCCTTGACCTCGGACTCTTTACGACCACTCTTCTGCCTGTGCCCCTTTGTACTTCAGCTGCCTGCATGCTACCGACCCAGCCTGTACCCGTTTGCCTGATCCCTCTGTACTTCGCTGCCAGCCAGTTGCCAACCCGGACCGCACTACTATCCTTCAGCGTGCACGAGCTTCACTGGACTCATACCAACCAACAGAGACTTGTCCAGCCCTCGTGCCCCCCTGCGCTCCCTGTCTGCACTACCAGGGGCTCGCGAACCAGGGCCAAAAGAGAGGTTGCCCCCACATAAGCCAGACTCAACCATCAGGTATGTGACAGGAAGACTTCCTGTCTAATTTGAATTACCAGTGTCTATTCACCTATAGGTGGCGTATAACCCATGAGGTAATGATTATATAGCCTGCTCTGTGTCTGTTGTATGAAAAAGAAATGAAAGTATAGTTTTTAGGTGGAGGCAGGATAACATTCTCTGAGAGAAAAGTTTTTAGGGTTCACCTAAAAGTGGACAGAGTAGGAGATAGTCGGAGCTAGTCGGACGATTGGGGTAGGGGATTCCAAAGGATGGGAGAGGCTTGGGATAAGTCCTGGAGGCATGTATGGGAGGAGGTGACAAGGGATCTAGAGAGCATGAGGGGTTGGGAGGAACGAAGAGGACAATTTGGTTGGTATTTTGAGACTAGGTTAGTGATATAGCTGGGGGCAGAGTTGCGGATACATTTGTAAGTTATTGTTAGTATTTTGAATTTCATTTGTTGGATGAGTGGCAGCCAATGGAAGGATTGGACAGAGAATGCTAGCAGACGCCGAGTGGTTTGTAAGGTTGGATAAGGCTCGCAGCAGCATTCATGATGGACTGAAGGGGGATAACCTAAAGGTAAGCCAATGAGGAGGGAGTTGCAGTAGTCAAGTCGAGAGATATCCAGGGAGTGAATGAGGAGCTTTGTGGTGTCATTAGTTAAGAAGGGGCGTATTTTGGAGATGTTGTGAAGGTTGAGGCGGCAAGCTTTGGAAAATGATTGGATGTGGGGCTGAAAGGAGAGTTCAGAGACCAGGATAACACCTAACACCCTTGCATACGTGGATGAGTTGATGGTTGTGCCATTGCTCTTGATAGAGAAGTCCAGGGAAGAGACACATATTGGTGCGTTTTTGGAAAAACCTGACAGGCTGGTTGTACAGAAGTCTATGCTATGGGTAGATCGAATTCTGTACAACCAGCCTGCCCCTGTTAAACCAGCCAAATTTCGATCCACATATGGCTGGCTTAAAGTGATACTAATGTCTCGGGTTTTTTTTTTTAGTTAAAAATAACAAACATGTTATACTTACCTGCTCTGTGCAGTGGTTTTGCACAGAGCAGCCCAGATCCTCCTCTTCGGTGGTCCTGGCCTTCCCTCCTGAGCAGCTTGCTATGGGGGCACCGGAGCCGAGCCACTGCTCACTGTGTTCTGTCAGAGACTGAGCCGCAGCCTGGCCCCGTCCCCTTTCTTTCCTCATTGGCTGACTGACTTTGATTGACAGCAGTGGGAGCCAATGGCGCTGTGCTGCTGTCTCAGCCAATGAGGAGGGGAGTCCCGGGCAGCTGAGACACTCGTGCAACATCGCTGGATCTAGATGGGGCTCGGGTAAGTATTAAAGGGAATAACAGGTGTGCAGTGCTTCAACAGGGAATGAGTATTAGATCCAAAAGGTAGTCTCAAATCCACCTGGTGGGTGCACAGACCAAGACGTTCCTCAAACATCCAAATCATGAATATGTACAGAAGGTCGGCACTCCAAAACTCCAATACAGTACATTTATTGATATGTGCAGAGATAATACATGAACAGACGCGTTTCGGCGGGACAAGCCGCCTTAGTCACAGCTGTGACCAAGGTGGCTTGTCCTGCCGAAACGCGTCTGCTGTTCATGTATTATCTCTGCACATATAAATAAATGTACTGCATTGGAGTTTTGGAGTGCCGACCTTCTGTACATATATATAAGTATTAAAGGGGCCGAGGAGGGCTGCTGAACACAGAAGGTTTTTTATCTTAATGTATAGAATGCATTAAGATAAAAAAACCTTCTGCCTTTACAACCACTTTAAGATGTATTTAACAGGTCTTACAACAATACTTCAAAGATAAAATTTCCCTAGTTTGAGAAACATTTTCCATCCTGCTCCATTTAACTGTTTCAGTTGAAAACAAACGTCTATGTGACCCAACATCAAAAAAATCAAACAAATGTTAAGAAAATGAATGGACAACTTTAAAAACTTACAGCAACAAACCCAAGTATGTTGTGTCTCTAACTGACTATCACGACGCACAGTTACTATGGTAGAAACAATCTAATAAAATGGTTTCTCACCAAGAGCTGTCCTTCATTGATGTAACAAAAAACTTCAGATAATCAATTTATAATTACTTTGTACTGTCCTTCAGTGATTAACACATGTCTGATTCTTTTATGTATCATCAAGTACAAAGAGCAAATTAAAAGCTGCTATGAAAGTTTTTCAGACTGCTGAACTGTCATTGTTCCAGTGTCTTGAAATTTTCTTCGCCGTACTTATTGCCTTGTCTAGTGATAATGGATCCATTGTACTAACCCATCTTGAAAAATGCAGAGAAAATTGCTTTATTCAGGAAAGGCTTGGACCATCTTGTTTTATTCTCCTCAATGTCAAATGCTCTTGAGCTTAAGCTATTTCTTGTGTCGGCACTTTCTATGACAAGGAATTCGAAACATCAAAAATAAATAAGAGTGACCTTTCTGGAAGAATACAGCTGCGTAGGTGAACAATATATCCTTTAGTTGGCTCTAAAGCTCGTTTCATACTCTTTCTTCCAGATTCACAAAGATTTCCCACATCATTCAGACAACACAGAAATGAAAACATTGTAATAATAATAAAAAAACAAAAAACGTATCAAGTATGAAAATTACTTTGCTAATCGATATTACTTTTGTGCCAGTGAATCAAAGCACTTGATTTTGTAACAGCAATATGTATTCAGACAAATGTGAAGAATCTCTTCAATGAATTTAGATTGCTCTTAATGCTGCTTCAATTAAAGGTCATATAACCTCATAGAAAGAAAAAAAAAAAACAACTTTGTCTAACTGCACATCAAAAGGAAAAATAGTTTACAACACCATTAGTTTTAAGAGCGGACTCCCAGTATGCAGGAGGAAAGAATCCCATCCATCTCTACACCTGGCACACTGGACCTTCCATAACAAAATGTTTGAGATAAGAACTGTCTGTACTGGCTCATTGCAACCAGTCAGATTCCAACTCTTGGGTCAGATATGTCTAGGCTTGGACACCCATCCCTAACCGCCACTTGGTGTGCGGCTACATGCAAACAGTGAGGCCTCATACACACGGGTGTTTTTTTACAGCCATGTTTTTTAGCATTTTTACAGCTCTCTATGTTATTTAATGGTCCCATAAAAACGCTGACGTTTTAGAGCTGTAGATGGGGTTGGCGTTACTGAGCTGAAAGTAGAACCCACGGCCAGCGCATTCCGAGGCTGTAATGTTTTGGCGTGGCAAAAACGCTCACTAATGTCGTACCGCCGGTTTTGAAGCCGGCGTTTTCAGGTTAAAAAATAGCAGAGGAATGTCTTTTTTTTTAAAAAACGCCTATTGACGCCGAAGCTCACTAACGCGCATTAACACCGATGCAAAACGCCAAAAAAAAAAACGCAGATTTTTCCATGACGTCGGGCCCAACGTTTTGCTTATTTTTTTTCATACGCCCATGTGTATGAGGCCTTATGGGTGCTGTCAGCCTGTCGATACTTTGCCGCTATTCGCATGCACCTGTCATTCCAAACACAAGAATCCACAGATTCTTGCCACTGGAATCTGATGTATGTGGCCAGATGGCCATGTGAAGGAGGCCTTAAGCCAGCCTGTGGGGAGGTTCAGTGTGGTACAGCGGCAATAAACACTTTAGTGTGAGTCCAGTTGCAGAGTGTAACAGACCCAACCGGTACAGGGGATTTTGGAGGGGACTGACGGGTAGTCTCTTGCCTTCTGACTATGAGCCCTGGCATTTGAGGGAGCTACAAGCACTCAGGCAGATGTCCTGGTATATACAGTAAAACCTTGTCATAGACACAATATTAAAAACATATATATGTATAAAGGAACTTTGCAATAAATACAAAAATATGTAAATCTAATGGATACATGTACTTGTAACAGGTCTACGCGTTAGGTGGGATCCCCCATTTCTTCAGGACCATACATATATTGCAAGCGTGTTATGTGCAGAGTTTCTTACTCAATATCATAATTCATCAAAACAACAGAGGAGAGGAATATACAGTAGGATCTGTCTCAAATGTTTTACCTATCGGCCCATAGGATATAGTCCGGACCTATAAATTTGGCATATCTAAAGTCCCACTACCCTTTTGTTTCAAAAATACCACATTCAAAGGAGTTGTCCATGCAAGTGAAACAGGCCATTGTAAGGCTACAAAAACTAAACAAATCCATTGGAGAGATAGCAACAACATTAGGAGTGGCCAAATAAACAGTTTGGTACATTCTGAGGGAAGAAGAATGCACTGGTGAGCTCAGCAACATAAAAAGGCCTGGACGTCCACGGAAGGCAACAGTGATGGATGATCGCAGGATCCTCTCAATGGTAAAGAAAACCCCATTCACAACATCCAGACAAGTGATGGACACTCTCCAGGAGGTGGGCGTATCATTGTCAAAGTCTACAATCAAGAGAAGACTTCACAAGAGCAAATACAGAGGGTTCACCACATGGCGCAAACTATTCATAAGCCTGAAGAATAGAAAAACCAGATTAGACTTTGCCAAAAAACATCTAAAAAAGCCAGACAAGTTCTGGAAAAGCATCTTTGGATGGATGAAACTAAGATTAATCTGTACCAGAATGACAGGAAGATAACAATGTGGAGAAGGCTTGGAACAGCTCATGATCCAAAGCACACAACATCATCTGTAAAACATAATGGAGGCAGTGTGATGGCATGGGCATGCATGGCTTCCAGTGGCACTGGGTCATTGAGGTTTATTGATGATGTGACAGAAGCAGCCGGATGTATTCTGCAGTGTTTAGAGATATACTGTCAGCCCAGATTCAGCCAAGTGCAGCAAAGTTGATTGGACAGCACTTCACAGTGCAGATGGACAATGATCCAAAACACACTGCAAAAGCAACCCAGGAGCTTTTGAAGGAAAAGTGGAATATTCTGCAATGGCCGAGTCAATCACCTGATCTCAACCCAATTGAGCATGCATTTCACTTGCTGGAGCCAAAATTAAAGCCAGAAAGACCCACAAACAAAGGAAAACTGAAGACAGCTGCAGCTAGAGCATGGCAAAGGATCAGAAAGGAGGAAACCCAGTCTTTGGTAATGTCCATGGGTTCCAGACTTCAGGCAATCATTGCCAGTAAAGGATTCCCAACAAAATATTAAAAATTAACATTTTATTTATGATTACATTAATTTGCCAATTACATTTGAGCCCCTGAAAATGTGTGTGTGTGTGTGTGTGTGTGTATGTGTATGTGTGTGTGTGTGTGTGTGTGTGTGTGTGTGTGGGGGGGGGGGTGGGGGCTGTGTATAAAAATGGTTGCAGTTCCTAAAATGTGTACTTGATATTTATATTCAACCCCTTGAATTAAAGCTGAAAGTCTGCACTTCAAATTTATTTGGATTGTTTCATTTTAATTTGATTCTCGTGGCATACAAAGCCAAAAGTATGAAAAATTGTGCCTGTGTCCAAGTATATATGTACAGTATATCACAAAAGTGAGTACACCCCTCACACTTTTGTAAATATTTTATTATATCTTTTCATGTGACAACAATGAAGAAATGACACTTTGCTACAATGTAAAGTAGTGAATGTACAGCTCGTATAACAGTAATGTCTAAACTGCTGGCAACAAAATGAAGTACACCCTTAAGTAAAAATGTCCAAATTGAGCCCAAAGTGTCAATATTTTGTGTGGCCACCATTATTTTCCAGCACTGCCTTAGCCCTCTTGGGCATGGAGTTCACCAGAGCTTCATAGGTTGCCACTGGAGTCTTCTTCCACTCACAGAGCTAGTGGATGTTAGAGATCTTGCGCTCTTCCACCTCCTGTTTGAGGAGGCCCCAGATTCTCAATAGGGTTTATGTCTGGAGACATGCTTGGTCAGTGCAACGCCTTTACCCTCAGCTTCTTTAGCAAGGCAGTGGTCGTATGTGTTTGGGGTTGTTATGTTGGAATACTGCCCTGCGGCCCAGTCTTCGAAGGTAGGGGATCATGCTCTGCTTCAGTATGTCACAGTACATGTTGGGATTCATGGTTCCCTCAATGAACTGTAGCTCCCTAGTGCCGGCAACACTCATGCAGCCCCAGACCATGACACTCCCACCACCATGCTTGACTGTAGGCAAGACACACCTGTCTTTGTACTCCTCACCTGGTTGCCACCACACACGCTTGACACCATCTGAACCAAATATGTTTATCTTGGTTTCATCAGACCACAGGACATGGTTCCAGTAATCCATGTCCTTAGTCTGCTTGCCTTCAGCAAACTGTTTGCAGGCTTTCTTGTGCATCCTCTTTAGAAGAGGCTTCCTTCAGGGATGACAGCCATGCAGACCAATCTGATGCAGTGTGCGGCGTATGGTCTGAGCGCTGACAGGCTGGCACCCCACTATTTCCCAAAAACAACCTCTGGATATGACGCTGAGCACGTGCACTCAACTGCTTTGGTTGACCATGGCGAGGCCTGTTCTGAGTGGAAGCTGTCCTGTTAAACCGCTGTATGGTCTTGGTCACCGTGCTTAAGCTCAGTTTCAGGGTCTTGGCAATATTCTTATAGCCTAGGCCCTCTTTATGTAGAGCAACAATTCTTGTTGTCAGATCCTCAGAAAGTTCTTTGCCATGAGGGGCCATATTGAACTTCCAGTGACCAGTATGAGAGAGTGATAGCACTAAATCTAACACACCTGCTCCCCCATTCACACCTGAGACCTTGTAACACTAACACGGGGAGGGAAAATGGCCAATTGTGCCCAATCTGGACATTTTCACTTAGGGGTGTACTCACTTTTATTGTCAGCGGTTTAGACATTAATGGCTGTGTGTTGAGTTATTTTGAGGGGACAGCAAATTTACACTGTTATAAAAGTTGTACACTCACTACTTTACATTGTAGCAAAGTGTAATTTCTTCAGCATTGTCACATGAAAAGATATAATAAAATATTTACAAATATGTGAGGGGTGTACTCACTTTTGTTAGATACTGTACCTAACTGTATGTGAAAAGAAAGCTGGTTAATTAGGTTCGGACAGCCCTGGGTCTTCTTGAATACTGGTGCCAAATTGACTGGGTGGCCAGTGACCCGAGTCACCTAGGCTTGTCTAGGTGATTAGCTGTTTTAGCTTACCTGTTTATATTGACTGTTCCTTAGATGTTTTAATGATATTACGGTTTTCAGTTTGCATTGTTTAGGGTAATGTGATCAAGCTCTTACCTGATTTTGTGTGGTATATATTCTGTGTGAATTTATAAAAAAAGTCAGTTCCAGTTTGCACCTAAGCTAGTGTCGTCTAGTTCATGGGTGCAATGCTCAGCTATAATATCTGGTTCCTGGAGAGAGCCAATAATCGGCTTGTGTTAAAGGGACATCTACATTATCAGTGTCCTAATTATCAGTGCAGTGCCGACAGTGCTGCCAATCAGTGCACACCAGTACTGCCAATCAGTGTCCTCCTCATTAGTGTCACCTATTAATGCCCATCAATGCCGCCTCTCAGTGCCACCTATCAGTGTAGCCTCATCAGTGAGGTCTTTTTTTGTTTAGTAAAAAATAAAAAACCCCAGTGGTGATTAAATACCACCAAAAGAAAGCTCTATTTGTGCGAAAAAAATGATAAAAATGTTATAGGAGTACAGTGTTGCTTGACCATGCAATTGTCAACACGCGTGACAATGCTGAAAATTGGCCTGGACAGGAAGGGGGTAAAAGTGCCCAGTAGGTAAGTTGTAAACTCATTTGTTTCTGTCCCATTGTGTAGCATCAGCATGGGATTTCCTGTTTGCATATTCTCCCGTAGGCTGCAGTGGAATACTAGTCCTTTACTGAGATGATTGTAGCTGTTTTAGTGCACTTGCACCAAAAACAATTGAGTACTGTCTGCAATACTTTTTTTTCTTTTACTTTGCTAAAGCTTTGCGCATGAGTACTTCTTGGACCTTGAAGAAGGGGTTACAACCCGGAAGCTTGTCCTAAAAATGTTGCTGCAAATAAAAAAAGTATCATGGACAGGACTTAATTGTTTTTGGCACTTTTCTGCATATGTTACTGTAGAGGAGAAGGCCTGTTCATCCAAAGCAGAAGTAGGGACAGGCTACTGCACTATACTCCACAATAGCATCTCTATATGAAATCGGATTTCCAAATTTCATACAGCAACCAATGATATTTAAAGTATACAGTATCTCACAAATGTGAGTACACCCCTCACATTTTTGTAAATATTTCATTATACCTTTTCATGTGACAACATTGAAGCCATTTTCCCTCTCCGGTGTCATGTGACTCGTTAGTGTCACAAGGTCTCAGGTGTGAATGGGGAGCAGGTGTGTTAAATTTGACAATCTCTTTCGCTCTCTCATACTGGTCACTGGAAGTTCAACATGGCACCTCATGGCAAAGAACTCTGAGGATCTGAAAAAAAAAAAATGTTGCTCTACATAAAGATGGCATAGGCTATAAGAAGAAGACCCTTAAATTGAGCTGCAACATGGTGGCCAAGACAATACAGCGGTTTAACAGGACAGGATCCACTCAAAACAGGCCTTGCCATGGTCGACCAAAGAAGTTGAGTGCACGTGCTTAGCGTCATATCCGTAGGTTGTCTTTGGGAAATAGACGTATGAGTGCTGCCAGCATTGCTGCAGAGGTTGAAGGGGTGGGAGGTCAGCCTGTCAGTGCTCAGACCATACGCCACACACTGTATCAAATTGGCCTGTATCACTGTCGTCCCAGAAGGAAGCCTCTTCTAAAGATGATGCACAAGAAAGCCCGCAAACAGTTTGCTGAAGACAAGCATCCTGAGGACATGGATTACTAGAAACATTCCTGTGGTCTGATGAGACCAAGATAAACGTATATGGTTCAAATGGTGTCAAGCGTGTGTGGCGGCAACCAGGTGAGGAGTACAAAGACAAGTGTGTCTTGCCTACAGTCAAGCATGGTGGTGGGAGTGTCATGGCCTGGGGCTGCATGAGTGCTGCCGGCACCAGGGAGCTGCAGTTCATTGAGGGAACCATGAATGCCAACATGCAGGGTAGTATTCGAAAACTGAGCTGCAGCACAGTGGCCAAGACCATACAGCGGTTTAACAGGGCAGGTTCCACTCAGAACAGGCCTCACCATGGTCGACCAATGAAGTTGAGTGCACGCACTTGGTGTCATATTCAGAGGTTGTCTTTTGAAAATAGACGTATGAGTGCTGCCAACATTGCTGCAGAGGTTGAAGGGGTGGAGAGTCAGCCTGTCAGTGCTCAGACCATACGCCGCACACTGCATCAAATTGGGCTGCATGGCTGTCATCCCAAAAGGCAGCCTCTTCTAAAGATGATGCACAAGAAAGCACACAAACATTTTGCTGAAGACAAGCAGACTAAGGACATGGATTACTGTAACCATGTACTGTGGTCTGATGAGACCAAGATAAACTTATTTGGTTCAGATGGTGTCAACCAGGTGAGGAGTACAAAGACAAGTGTGTCTTGCCTACAATCAAGCATGGTGGTGGGAGTGTCATGGTCTGGGGCTGGGGCTGCATGAGTGCTGTCGGCACTGGGGAGATACAGTTCATTGAGGGAATCATGAATGCCAACATGTACTGTTTACTCCCCTCCCTTCGGAGACTTTGCTGCAGGGCAGTAGTCCAACATGATAATGACTCCAAACACACCTCCAAGATGACCACTGCCTTGCTAATGATGCTGAGGATAAAGGTGATGGACTGGCCAAGCACGTCTCCAGACCTAAACCCTATTGAGCATCTGTGGGGCATTCTCAAACGGAAGGTGGAGGAGCGCAAGGTCTCTAACATCCACCAGCTACATGTCGTCGTCATGGAGTGGAAGAGGACTCCAGTGGCAACCTGTGGAGCTCTGGTGAACTCCATGCCCAAGAGGGTTAAGGCAGTGCTGGAAAAGAATGGTGGCCATACAAAATATTGACACTTTGGGCCCAATTTGGACATTTTCACTTAGGGGTTTACTCACTTTTGTTGCCAGCGATTTAGACATTAATTGCTGTGTGTTGAGTTATTTTGAGGGAACAGCAAATTTACACTGTTATACAAGCTGTACACTCACTACTTTACATTGTAGCAAAGTATAATTTCTTCAGTGTTGTCACATGAAAAGGTATAATAAAATATTTACAAAAATATGAGAGGTGTACTCACTTTTGCAAGATACTGTATATTAAGGCAAAACTTTTTTGTTTTGGATAAACGTGCTGAATAATTAAATATCTGTAAGGCCACTTTCACACTGGGGCGGTGGGGGCGGTAGCGGTAAAGTGCTGCTAGTTTTAGCAGCGCTTTACCGTTGTTATAGCAGCGCTTTGGCGCCACTATTTGGGCAGTAGCGGGGCGCTTTTAACCTCCACAAGGGGTTAAAAAGTGGTTAAAAGCACCAGCGCACAGCCGCTTCGGAAGTGCTGGCCATTCATTTCAATGGCAGGGGTGGTGGAGCAGCGGTGTATACACCGCTCCCCCACCGCCCGGCCCCAAAGATGCTGCTTGCAGGACTTATTTTCTGTCCCGCAAGTGCACCGCCCCAGTGTGAAAGCACTCGGGATTTCACACTGGGGTGGATTGGGGGGCATTTTTCCGGCGCTTTACAGGCGCGATCTTTAGCGCTAAAGCACCTGAAAAATGCCCCAGTGTGAAAGTGGCCTTAGGTTTGTATTGCTGTCTGTGTCCCCACTAGGAGATATACTCTTTTTCTCTTGTTGAACACACTGTCACTAATTGAAAGTGAGGGAAAATGTAAAATTTAGAGTTGCCACCAGAACAAGAGTATCAGGAAAATCTTGTCTGTTTTGATGACAACCATCTGAAGAGATTTACCTCACTTAAGATTTGATGCCACTTCCTGTTGTGTCTACAGGACAGGAAGTAATAGAAAATCCCTTGAATGAGACTTAGATGACAAATTGAGTAACCATTCCCTACTTGGTCTAAAAAAGGAAGAAAAATCTTGGTTTAACCTCTTGCCGCCCATGCCATGAGACCCGGCTGATCACAGATTGGAGCATCACCACGTGATCAGCTGTCAGCCAATGACATTGTGAGACAAAAAAAAAAAAAAGCAGATTACCATCTGGAGTAAACGGGACATCAGTCCCGCATACTCCAGACCCAGTACTGATAAGTAGTGCCCAACAGTGCCAGCTACCAGTGTCCACGAGTGCTACCTACCAGTGCATATCAGCACTGTTAAGCAGTGCCCACCTACCACTGCCGCCAATCAGTGTCCATCAGTGCCACCTATCAGTGCTGCCCATCAGTGTCACCTACCAGTGCCTATCCGTGTCACTTATCAGTGCCCATCAGTGCCACCTATCAGTGCCGCCTTATCAGTGCTGCCTATCAGTGCAGCCTACCATTGCCCATCAGTTAAGCCTCATCGGTACACATCAATGAAGGTCAAAAATGACCTGTTTGCAAAATTTTATAACACACTATGAAAAATGTTTTGTTTTTTTCCCCAAAATATTTGGTCGTTTTTTTTTTTTTGTTTGTTTAGCAAAAAATAAAAACCCCAGCAGTGATTTAATATAATACCAAAAGAAAGCACTATTAGTGTGAAAAAAAATTATAAAAATTTCATATGGGTACAGTGTATGACCAAGCATTTGTCATTCAAAGAGTGACAGCGCTGAAAGCTTAAAATTGGCCTGGGTGTGAAGGAGGTTTATGTGCCCAGTAAACAAGTGGTTAACAGGAAATCACCACTCAAGGGATAATGAGCTTCAGAAGGAACAGCTGTGTGTGCTCAGAAACACCAGGTGCTGGCTTGGTAGTGCAAGGAAATCTTGAATAGAAACGAGACTGGACAGCCGCACTCCGAGATCCAAACTCTGAATTTATTAATAATCATAGTAGCTATAAATACAACTCATAGGCGAACTACAAGTATAAGCCACTGACGCGTTTCGCACCACTGCTCTGGTGCTTAGTCATAGCCTAACTGTCACAGCAAGTAATGCACATATATATACTCAGGTAAATTTGATTAATTTGATTAATTAATTGGAACAATGTGGGTTCTATCACAACTTCTAAAATAGACGGACACAGTGATTAGGCTTTGAATCAAAATAGAAAACACATTAGGACACAACCCACTGGACCATCATTAACCCTCACATCGTTTGTGGTTGTCCAATTAGTGTATATAAAAGAAAAGAAGAAAAAAACTTTCATAATAACAACATTCTCATTCATATCGATGGATGTTTACATTTACGTGACATTAACATTCCTGCTTAAAACCAATAAAGGGTACATAATATGCAACCCTAAAGGTTATTAAAATTACCCCGCAGATCTTGCAATAGATGGACCCTTACGGCCCATAGATGGAACGATCATCCCGATATGTCAGATACAAAATTAGATATAGACTTAATATTTTTTATTATTTATTATTATTAAATAATAATTACTTATTATATAGCAGTGGGAGGGCGGCGCACTTGCGCCCTCTATGGAGGAACGGCCGCTGCCCACCTCCATACACTCCGCTCTCCTCTTAACTTAACATTACTGCTTTCTGCGCTATGTAAGTCATCTCAGACTCTATTAAACCACACCATTTTAAGCCACGCCCAATATTTAACACTTTTTTTGTGTCACTCTCTAGGGCCCACTTTTTATATTGCACAGGAGCCCACGTAATTCATGATACACCCCTGTCTCCTGCCATGTGTGAAGAACCCATCTGGATGATGACTGCTGCAGCTCCCTGATCTCCTCAACACTCTGCAATCCTATACATAAACAGCACACTGCAGACAGGGGAAAAAGGTGAGTCCTGCTTGTCACTTTCCCATCTCCCCATGTCTGCTCAGGAACTACACATCCCAGCATACCCACCTGTCAGTGCAGCCTCATCAGTGCCGCCCATTAGTGCCTCCTATCAGTGCCAACTATCAGTGCAGTCTCATTAATGCCCCCTATCAGTGCCCATCAGTGCAGGCTCATCAGTGTCCATAAGTGCCTCCAATCAGTGCAGCTTATCAGGGCAGCCTCATCGGTGCGCCTGTCAGCACCTTCTGTCAGTGCCTTCCTATCAGTGCAGCCAGATCAGTGTCGCTACCAGTGCCGCCTTTCAGTGCCGCCTCATCAGTGCCGCCTGTCAATGCAGCCTCATTAGTGCTGCCTATCAGTGCATTCTATCAGTGCAGCCTCATCAGTGCCCCCATCAGTGCAGCCTCATCAGTACAGCCTCATCAGTGCTGCCTATCAGTGCAGCCTCATCAGTGCCCCCTATCAGTGCAGCCTCATCAGTACAGCCTCATCAGTGCAGCCTCATCAGTGCAGCCTCATCAGTGCCCCCTATCAGTGCAGCCTCATCAGTACAGCCTCATCAGTGCAGCCTCATCAGTGCCTTTCTTGAGACAGGGGTACTTATGAAATTTTTTTAGACCTACAGGGGTACTTCTCCGTAAAGGGTCGAGAAACAGTGGTAGGGGTATATCATGTGACATGTGCTCTCCCAGTGTGAACCAGGCCTCAAGCTACAAAATATTCAGGTGTGAATGGGGCCTAATAAACATTTGACCTGATTTTTGCCTGTTTATAAATAGTGCGCTTCTGAATGCTCTACAAAAAATATTCATGAACTATTCCTATGGCTTGAGAGTATCTGATGCCACTAAAATAATCTGTGTGGAGGGAATAAGATGAGTATGTCAAACAGTTTTTTTCACAAAATTTACACTGGAAATGACGGTCTAGCAAAAAGCACAGCGAGCAAGATGCAAAGTCTGCAAACTAGTGCAGGTGCCACAAATAACTCACATTTAAAAACAAAGTTATACTATTGAGTACAATCTAATATGTCAATTTATCAACGATTTTGTCTCAACTATAGTTTTCATCTAAAGTGAACCTGCGCTTTGCCAATGAAGGTGGAACCAAGACCTCCTGTGTTCAGGACAGTGCATATGTTCCTGTATGGAAGTACGGCTTGGATGTGCATATACACTATATTGTCAAAAGTATTGGGACACCTGCCTTTACACGCAAATGAACTTTAATGGCATCCCGATTTTAGTCCATAGGGGGTCAATATTGAGTTTGCCCACCCTTTGCAGCTATAACAGCTTCAACTCTTCTGGGCAGGCTGTCCACAAAGGTTTAGGAGTGTGTCTATAGGAAAGTTTGACAATTCTTCCAGAAGGGCATTGGTGAGGTCAGGCACTGATGTGGACAAGAAGGCCTGGCTCGCAGTCTCCGCTCCAATTCATCCCAAAGGTGTTCTATCGGGTTGAGGTCAGAACTCTGTACAGGCCAATCAAGTTCCTTCACCCCAAACTCGCTCATCCATGTCTTTAAGGGCCTTGCTTTGTGCACTGGTTCGCAGTCATGTTGGAACAGGAAGGGGCCATCCCCAAACTGGTCCCACAAAGCTGGGAGCATGAAATTGTCCAAAATGTCTTGGTATGCTGATGCCAGTTTGGGGTGGAGGAACTTGACTGGCCTGCACAGAGTCCTGACCTCAACTTGATAGAACACCTTTGGGTGAATTAGTGCGGAGACTGCGAGACAGGCCTTCTCTCAACATCAGTGCCTGACCTCACAAACGCACTCCTGGAAGAATGGTCAAACATTCCTATAGACACACTCCTAAACCTTGTGGAGAACCTTCCACAAGAGTTGAAGCTGTTATAGCTGCTTTCATTGATTATCCAAGGACACAGTGAGGCTTCATCATTGGAAAAAATGGTCACATTTATTTTCATAAGTCACAGTTAAAAAAAAAAAAAAATGGAAATGATAAGATCATCAATTACCAAAAAGCCTGATGTAAAAAAAAAAATCCAAATGTGGGTAAAAATGGTAGAAGTTAAACTGGGGTTAAAACAGTAACTTAGAAAAATAATGAGCTGTGCTCTTATGGAGCTATCAATGTCAACATCAGCACTAGCCCCGTCACGTCAGGCACCCTGTCACGAAGTGAAAACAAGGCCGCCACCCACTGATCCTGCGGGTGAGAACCTGTCAGGGAGAGATCGGAGAGGTCACCATGTGCCGTCCAAGGGGGAAGGGAGGGTGGATTCCACCTGCCTTGCGATGCAGACCCGATGGTTGTTTCTCACTCTGCGGGAGGTGAGCTTCTCTCCGCCGCGGCTGGTCCCGCTGTGATGGCGTGGGCTTTCAGATCGGGGAGGGGTGTGCTCTGCGATTGGCTTGGACATGCACTGACTGCTGGGGTGGCTGAATGCAATAGCCTGTCACAGTGACGACATGTTTCAATAGCCTGTCACCCGCAGGATCAGTGAGTGGCGGCTTTGTTTTCACTTCGTGACAGGGTGCCTGACGTGACGGGGCTAGTGCTGATGTTGACATTGATAGCTCCATAGGAGCACAGCTCATTATTTTTCTAAGTTACTGTTTTAACCCCAATTTAACTTCTACCATTTTTACCCACTTTTGGATTTTTTTTTTTTTTTTTTTACATCAGGCTTTTTGGTAATTGATGATCTTATGGTTTCCATTTTTTTTAACTGTTACTTATGAAAAGAAATGTGACCATTTTTTCCAATGATGAAGCCTGACTGTGTCCTTGGATAATCCTTAGCGCTTGATTATTGCTGGTTTTCAGGTTCACTCCCCCAAGGGTTAATACAGAGCAGCAGGGATTATCAGAGGCAATAAACCAACTAACTCAAATTGTCTCAGTGGAGTCTACAATTTTGCAAGGAAAGCGCCTGGGTTTTTATGCAATCTGTATCCTACACCAGTGACCGGGCAGAGAATCATGCTCAAAAGTATGCCATATGGCACCCCTACTGCCGTGTACATGAATCCAATGTCTGAAGTGGGAGGAAAAATTAAATAACCTGTTGCTTTACCTTATAGGGCTCATTCTCATGAGAATATGTGTACTTTCTGCATGGAATGAAGGTTCTTGCTGCCAGAGCTAGCAAAAGATCCTGCATTAAATATACATCTAAAATACTCACATTTAGACGCATAAAATTCTTCAAATGACTCTGCCAATGTATGTTTGTAGACAAAGCTGTGTGTATGGTCCCATTAATTACTATAGTGCCAGGTTTAGATGAATACAAAACCATACAGTAAATGCATCTAAGTGTAGCATTTTAGACACCCAAGGCCCCTACGGATAAACTGTAAATTTACATCAGCTGCAGTCAATACCATTAGATAACCTTGCATTGATCTTTGCATCTGCGACAATATGAAGAGTCCGTACCCTGCACGTAGAGTTCTAGCTCACAAAAGGCAGTTCCACGCCTCACATAGGCCTTGAGTCTGGCAGCAGCATTGTCTGGAACAGGTGGCGTCAGCAGCTCTAGGGCCTAGAATAATTCACATCAATAAGAAGTTCATTAAAAATATCAAATGACAAGTATGGTAGAAAAAGAAAGTTTCCTACAAAACGACTCGGCTGATAACAAAAGTCACAGTGTACAGTGGTAAAAAGATGTAAATCCTGAAAAAACTGCTCATTCATAATTGTATGACATTTGCTCCCTGATACACTCATATGTACCCTCACATTTATGGTTTGTAACATTAAAAGCTATAGTTCAAATTTGGTGACAATGTAATAAACAAAAAAGACTATTTCTGCATGAGGCTTTTACCCCCTTCCTGCCCAGGCCAATTTTCAGCTTTCGGCGCTGTCGCACTTTGAATGACAAATTGCTCAGTAATGCAACACTGTACCCAAATTCAATTTTATCATTTTGTTCACACAAATAGAGCTTTCTTTTGTGGTATTTAATCACCGCTGTTTTTTTTTTTTAACCACTTGACAACTGGGCACTTAAACCCCCTTAACAACCAGACCAATTTTCAGCTTTCAGCGCTCTCACACTTTGAATGACAATTACTCAGTCATGCAACACTGTACCCATATGAAATTTGCGTCCTTTTTTTCACACAAATAGAGCTTTCTTTTGGTGGTATTTAATCATCTCTGGGTTTTTTATTTTTTGCGCTATAATTAAAAAAAGACCGAAAATTTTGTAAAAAAATGAATTTTTCTTCCTTTCTGTTATAAAATTTTGCAAATTAGTAATTTTTCTTCATAAATTTTGGCCAAAATTTATACTGCTACCTATCTTTGGTAAAAAAAAAAATAATTAGTGGATATTATTTGGTCTTTGTGAAAGTTATAGAGTCTAC
>BLSH010247086.1:937404-959902 GCA_018402905.1 Glandirana rugosa
GTAAAAGTCTATATATATATGGTATCAAAACACGTATTATATGTGACTAAACACAATAAAAGTGGTTTCATTACATCGTCTTAGGTATAACATGTCTTGTTAATGAATAAAAGACAGAAAAAAACAAATAAATCGTTTTCACTAAAATTGGCGAATTGTTGGCGGGGTATCTGTTAACTGCAGATGTCCCGCCAACGAATTAAGACCCTCCTGCAGATAACTGCAGGAGGGTCTTAGCGCCAAGGCCCCCTGGGCTGACTAGTGCCTAACCCCACTTACTCTCCTCTCACACTGCACCGATCGGTGCGGAGAGGAGAGAGAAGCCGGCGCTTCCGCCGGCTTGTTTACATGTGATCACGCCGTCATTTGACGGCGCGATCACGTGGTGAATGGCCGCGCACAGCGGCCATTCACCCCAATCCGTGATCAGTCGGGTCCCCCGGAACCGCGATTCTGGGAGGACGTCAATAGACGTCCTCCCAGAATTAAGCAACCGCCCTGTAGACGTCAATTGTCTATGGGGCGGTTGTTAAGCGGTTAAAATCACTTTTGCTAAATAAACAAAAAAAGACAGAAAATAAGTAATTGTTCTGTACAATATGGATTCTGCTACATTACTTTGGTGAAAATAACACAAATCAGTGTATATTATGCACAAAACTATGGTATATATATATCTGAAAATGTATCCATCCTGACGTACTGATGGCCTAGCTCATTTCTTGAGGCCCTAAAATGGCAGAACAGTACAAATACCCCCCAAATGACCCCTTTTTGGAAAGTAGACAGTCCAAGGTATTTAGTAAGAGGCATGGCGAGTTTTTGAAGCTGTCATTTTTGGGAAAATTAAGGAATTAAAGAAAACATTTTCACATTTTATATTACATACTGTCACCAGTACAGTATCATCATATAACTGGTGGGGCAGTGGTCAGGGACACTGACTAGTGACAGTACGAAAAAAAAGGTTAGTTTTAAATAAAAAAAAGAATATAATACACACACACACACACACACACACACACACACACAGTTGTGCTCATAAGTTTACATACCCTGGCAGAATTTATGATTTATTGTCCATTTTTCGGAGGATATGAATGAGAACACAAAATAATTTCTTTCACTCATGGTTAGTGTTTGGCTAAAGCCATTTATTATCAATCAACTGTGTTTACTCTTTTTAAATCATAATTACAACAGAAACTACCCAAATGACCCTGATCAAAAGTTTACATACCCTGGTGATTTTGGCCTGATAACATGCACACAAGTTGACACAAAGGGTTTTGAATGGCTATTAAAAGGTAACCATCCTCACCTGTGGTCTGTTCGCTTGTAATTAGTGTGTGTGTGTGTGTGTGTGTGTATAAAAGGTCAGTGAATTTCTGGACTCCTGACAGACCCTTGCATCTTTCATCCAGTGCGGCGCTGACGTTTCTGGATTCTGAGTCATGGGGAAAGCAAAAGAATTGTCAAAGGATCTGCCGAGAAAAGTTAGTTGAACTGTATAAAACAGGAAAGAGATATAAAAAGATATCCAAGGAATGGAGAATGCCAATCAGCAATGTTCAAACTCTAATCAAGAAGTGGAAAATAAGGGGTTCTGTTGAAACCAAACCACGGTCAGGTAGACCAACTAAAATTTCAGCCACAGCTGCCAGGAAAATTGTTTGGGATGCAAAGAAAAACCTACAACTAACTTCAGGACTCTCTAAAAACGTGGTGTGGCTGTTTCAAGATGCACAATAAGGAGGCACTTGAAGAAAGATGGGCTGCATGGTCGAGTCGCCAGAAGAAAGCCATTACTATGCAAATACCACAAAGTATCCCGCTTACAATACGCTAAACAGCACAGAAACAAGCCTCAAACCTTCTGGCACAAAGTCATTTGGAGTGATGAGACCAAAATTGGGCTTTTTGGCCACAACCATAAACACTTAATTTGGAGAGGAGTCAACAAGGCTTGTGAAACACGGAGGGGGATCTCTGATGTTTTGGGGATGTGTGAGCTACAAAAGGCACAGGAAATTTGGTCAAAATTGATGGCAAGATGAATGCAGTATGTTATCAAAAAATACTGGAGTAACATTTGCATTCATCAGCCAGGAAGCTGTGCATGGGACGTACTTGGACATTCCAACATGACAATGATCCAAAACACAAGGCCAAGTTGACCTGTCATTGGCTACAGCAGAATAAAGTGAAGGTTCTGGAGTGGCCATCTCAGTCTCCTGACCTCAATATCATTGAGCCTCTCTGGAGAGATCTCAAACATGCAGTTCACGCAAGACAGCCCAAGAATTTCCAGGAACTGGAGGCTTTTTGCCAAGAGGAATGGGCAGCTTTACCATCTGAGAAGATAAAAAGCCTCATCTACAAATACCACAAAAGACTTCAAGCTGTCATTGATGTTAGAGGGAGCAATACATGGTATTAACCGGTTCCCGACCGGTTTGCATACTTTTACTGCTGCAGAGTGGCAGCGTCCCGCGAATCCCCGTCTATAAGCGGCGGCTCCCGCGTGCATTGTAGCGGGCAGGAGTCTCGTGCCCGCCGCATTCTGCAGGAGTGTGGCAGTGGCTTGCTGGCGGAGATAGAGTCTAGATTGCTTAGCAGAGAGGAAAAACAGGGAACCGCTGATGTAAACACTGTCACTGGGATCAGCTTTGATCTCTCATGCCCCTGGCAGCCCAGCCCCCTCACAGTTAGAACACACCTAGGGAACACAGTTAACCCCTAGATTGCCCCCTACAGGTTAACCCCTTCACATCCAATCAGACAGTAATCGGTGGATATTTAAATTTCTGATCGCTGTATAAATGTCATTGGTCCCAAAAAAAGTGGCAAAAATATCCGACATGTCCGCTGCAATATCGCAGTCCCGATAAAAAAAAAAAAAAAAAAAGAAATCGCAGATCGCCGTAATTACTAGTAAATATTGTAAAAACACCAGAAATTAATTCTCATGGTTTGTAAACGTGACAACTTTTGCGCAAACCGATAAATAAACGCCAATTGCAATTTTTTTTAACCAAAAATATGAGGAAGAATATAAATCCGCCAAAACCAATGAAAACATGTTTTTTTATATTTTTTTTAATTCTAGATGGTCTTTGAACAAGCCGGCCTGCTCAATCCTTGGGAACGCCCTTGCAATGTCCTGCCATTTAGGTAGGATGGAATGGGGGGTCACCTACTGAAAGATTCTTTGTTATTCAGACTTTTTTCATTTATTTTCAAATGAACTATAAATTCTGAAAAAAAAACTGCACTTAGTGCAGATTCATATGTGTGAAAATAAAAACGTATATACAGCTGCAAGAAACACATCTAAATACCAATGAGTATCAAAATATATTAACAAAATGTTGCACTGTATCATCAAATAATCCTCAGTCATGGAATCAAAAACCTTTAGCAATTAAAAAAAAACCTAACAAAATAATGACAAAGTTAGGTCACTGTGCCTTTAAATTAAAGTCCACTGTGAGTCCATAACCATATGTGTAACAATAAAAAAAAAGAAAAATCATAAAAAACCACAAGTGCCATGTTTACTTGATCAATATCTTCTCAGTGAGTTCTTCCAACATTAAAAAAATATCTACCTCTTACCAAAGCTCAAGATCCAAAATTATAGGAGGCCTTGTGAATGCTCAGTACATCCAGGGTAATGTCAGACACAATCTGGTCACCCAGCCCAGCATTGGTCCGGTATGCGGAAAGAATGGATGGAAACCACAGCTTACCAACAGGGAAAATGGCTAAGCCAAGCTTGAGCACATCTTTTTGAAAATGTCTCTTTAGACGAAATGCATTGGCAGGGCATATGCTGACTTCATCACACTGCCTGGCCGGCCAGCAGTGTGTCTGTGAAGCACTTACACATTTGTTCTAAGTGAGTAGCTGCCTTTCAGTTAATAAATAGTACTGGCAGTTTTACACTATGGAGTATTTATGATCTTTTTTGCCGGTGCAAAGAATGAATGGAAACCACACAGCTCACCAACAGGGAAAATGGCTCAGCACTGGAAAAAAATCATCATCCATAGTGTAAACCCACCAGAACTATTTAATAACTAAAAGGCAAGTAGAACAAACATGTAAGAGCTTCACAAATCACAGACATACCGCCGTCCAGTTAGGTGGTGTGATGAAGTCAACATATGCCCTTCCAACGTATTTCGTCTAAAGAGACACTCTCAGGAAGATAGGCTCAAGCTCAGCTGAGCCATTTTCCCTGTTGGTGAGCTGTGTGGTTTCCATTCATTCTTTCTGCATACCAGACCTATGCTGGGCTGTGTGACCAGATTGTGGCTGACATTAGCCTGGATGTACTGAGCATTCACAAGACCTCCTATAATTTGGGGTCTTGTGTTTTGGTAAGAGGCAGATATTTTTTTGAATGGTGGTGGAACTCACTGGAAAAATATTGATCAAGTCACCATGGCACTGGTGGATTTTTATCAATTGTTTATCTTTGCAAATATGATTATGGACTCACAGTGGACTTAATTGTAATGTCATAATTTAAAGGCACAGTAACCTAACTTTGTCATTATTTTGTTAGTTTTTAGACATTGCTAAAATGTATAAATTACACGATTGAGGATAATTTGATGATACAGCGCAACATTTTGTGCTTATATTTATTTTCATATGCTGATCCATCCTACCAGTAACACACTACCTGTGCTAGGGTAGCAATGCTCATTCACTATTCTGTATCATGGGGAAGCAGCACTGTCAGGCTACAACAGAGCTACATTAAAGCGTTTGTTATCCAAACACTTCATATTCCTGATATGTGCCTGCAGTACCATGTACTTGTATGAGAGCTGACATCCTTCTTCACAGTATGGGTTACTAGGCATGGTGGGTGTAATGCATGATGAAAACATGGGTGCCAGTCACTTTTTGAATATGAACAAAAGAGATGTATTGTCTCTTAACAAGAACTAAGGGAGAAAGGGTTTAGGACCAGGACACCCTTAGGCAGATGCAATAGGAATTAGCAGACTCTGAGACAAAAAAATGATAGGCAGACAGCTATATAAACGGAGGGCCTTTAAACTGGATGCAGTAGCTGTATTTGTAGGACTCCTGTCTCCTATGGCAACTGAACTCTCAAACTTCAATGTAGATCTGCACACATAACTCAGAGTGTTCTATTGCAGATCTTCTATCACATCTCACAGTATCCTACCATAGATCTTCACTCACTGAACTCCCAGTTTCTCACTAGTCTTCAAGATCCCAGTCATCACTGCATCCCCTGAGCTCTTCCACAGCTAACTCGTGGTAAACTCCTCAAGCATCACCCATGCTATCGTGCTGGGTCCTTGGCTTGGCACTCTACTGAAGCTTTCCCACTTGTTCATCCTCCCCGGCTAGTGAATAAGGCTGCTCTGGTACTTCTTCAGACTTCCATAAACTGCCCTCTGATAACAGGAGTGGTTGTCCCTTAATGGCGACTGTGTCCCTTTTATCTCTGACCTTGATGCTTACTTGCCTCTGGTAACAGGAGTGGTCGTCCCATGTGGCAACTGCTTCTCCCTCACCGTTGGCAACGATTTGGTTCTCCGTCCGGTGTAACCTCTGCAACTTGGTTGCGCTTCAAGCCTGAAGCCCCAACCCCGCGCTGCTTCTCTCAAACCTGGATAGGCCTCAGACCGCCTAGCAGCCAGTTGATCCCGGGATAGGCCTCAGGCTTCTGGCCTAGAAACCCGGAGCCTTGTAACACACATCCACCCAGAAAGCTGTCCAGGTGGCACAGAACCTCGATCACCTGACTCCTCCCGAATAAATAGGCTCTTCCAGCAGGCCAAGGGGCTGAAGAAAACCCCTGCCAATTGGCTGAAACAACCTATTTGCTCATAGTCAAATTAAGAAAGAGGAGGAATCAGTGTTAATACTGAAACCTCATAAAGAATCCCCTTGGACTTTTAGGGCAGAGGGTGTGAGAAGAAAAATAGAAGGGAGTATAATAAATATATTTTTATTATATATTAAAGATAAAAGCATTCCAATGTACACTTGGGTTGTAAACAGATATAGAGAATTGATCAGACAATGTATAAAGGACAAAAAACAATAGAATATGCCAGTGCTACAATACAATACACAAGTAACAGTACCCAATATGTAAGACTTGCACGCCTGTGTAGCCACATTGAAGTGGAATCAAGGAGCAAATCTTGCAATCATCCCAACATGTTTTGGAGTCATATCCTTCTTCAGGGGTCATTATATTGAGGGCTAGACATAGTGTTTTCTATCTGAAAGTAGATAAGGCTTAGACTTATCTGGTATCTGGGCACCCTGGAACTCTGTTCCCACCACCTGGGCCGTTTGGATGTGCCTTGCCTGTGCCATTCAATACATACGTAAGTGTGTGATATCCCTTAAGGGGATTGTCTATATATAACCGGTTTCATACTAATGTCATTGCATACTGAATGTTGTTGTTCATTTTCAGCATATCATGTTCTACTTTCAGATAGAAAACACTGTCAAGCCCTCAATGTAATGTCCCCTGAAGAAGGATATGACTCCGAAACATGTTGGGATGATTGCAAGATTTGCCCCTTGATTCCACTTGTGGCTACACAGGCGTGCAACTTTTACATACTGAGTACTGTTACTCATGTATTGTATTGTAGCACTGGCATATTCTATTGGTTTTTGTCTATTATACATTGTCTGATCAATGATCTATATCTGTTTACAACCCAAGTGTACATTGGAATGCTTTTATCTTTAACCACTTGCCGACCGCCGATTGACGGCGGCAAAGTGGCTCTGTAACGCGGATCGCCGTCATATGACGGCGGCCGCGAGATCGCGCCTAGTGAGCACGCGCGCGCTCACTGTGTTCGGGGAGGGCCAGGGAGTGGATGCGGCGGCTTCGATTGCCGCCGGCTACCCGCGATGGCCCCCCCGGAGTGAAGGAACGGAGGTCCGTGTATGTAAACACGGACCTCCGTTCTGTGAAGGGGGAAGGGCTGTGATCACAGCCTTCCTGTATACGAAGGCTGTGACCACTTCCCTTCCCCAGCTAGGGAAGTCCCCATACAGTTAGAACACGCCCAGGGAACATAGTTAACCCTTAGAGCGCCCCCTGCAGGTTAACCCCCTCACTGCCAATGGCATTTACACAGTAATCCGTGCATTTTTACAGCACTGATCGCTGTATAAATGCCAATGGTCCCAAAAAAGTGTCAAAATGCTCTGACATGTCCGCTGCAATATCGCAGTACCGCTAAAAACCGCAGATCGCCGCCATTACTAGTAAAAAAATAAATAAAAACCGCAAAAATGAATTCTCATCATCCGTAAACACGACCACTTTTGCGCAAACCAATCAATAAACGCCGATTGCGATTTTTTTTTAGCGCAAATATGAGGAAGAATATAAATCGGCCAAAAACGGTGAAAAAAAATGTTTTTTTTATATTTTTTTTTTGGATTTGTATTTTAGCAAAAAGTAAGAAATTTGGGTTTTTATGCAAAATTGTCGCTCTTCTTTTGTTTATAGCGGCGATCAGAAATGACGCAGAGGGGATCAAATACCACCAAAAGAAAGCTCTATTTGTGGGAAAAAAAGGACGCAAATTTCGTTTGGGTACAACGTCGCACGACCGCGCAATTGTCAGTTAGTTAAAGCGACGCAGCGGCGAATCGCAAAAAGGGCTCCGGTCCTAAAGCTGGAAATCCTTCCAGGGCTGAAGTGGTTAATATATAATAAAAATATATTTTTTATACTCCCTTCTATTTTTCTTTTCTCACCCTCTGACCTAAAAGTCCAAGGGGATTCTTTATAAGGTTTCAGTATTAACACTGATTCCTCCTCTTTCTTGCACTGTTTAACCAGTTCCCGACCGCGCGCCGTGTTTTCTCGGCGGCAGTCGGGATGCTGAGCGCGAATCGCCGTAAATAGACGGCGATCTGCAATCAGCCACTAGGGGGCGCACGCACCAGCCGCACTCCTGAGGAGGGTGCCCGCGGCTCAGGCAGACCCGATGTCCGCCGGCGAGCCGCGATGAGCGGCCACAGGGAAAGAACGGGGAACCGCCGATGTAAACACGGCGGTTCCCCGCTCTGTTAGTAGGGGCATGGGTGATCTACTGATCCCTGTCACTGGGATCAGTTAGATCTCTCATGCCCATGGTAGCCCAACCCCCGCACAGTAAGAACACACCCAGGGAACACAGTTAACCCCTAGCTCTCCCCCTGCAGGTTAACCCCTTCACTGCCAATGACATTTATACAGTAATCAGTGGACATTTAAATTTCTGATCGCTGAATAAATGTCATTGGTCCCAAAAAAGTGTCAAAAACGTCCGACATGTCCGCTGAAATATCGCATTACTGCTAAAAATCACAGATCGCCGCCATTACTAGTAAAAAAAAAAAAAAAAACCCCAGAAATGAATTCTCATCATCCGTAAACGCGGCCACTTTTGCGCAAACCAATCAATAAACGCAGATTGTGATTTTTTTATCACAAATATGAGGAATTATATAAATCGGCCAAAAACGGTGAAAAAAAATGTTTATATTTTTTTTTTGGATTTGAATTTTAGCAAAAAGTAAGAAAATTTGTGTTTTTTTGCAAAATGGTTCTTTTGTTTATAGCGGCGAACAGAAATGACGCAGAGGCGATCAAATACCACCAAAAGAAAGCTCTATTTGTGGGAAAAAAAGGACGCAAATTTTGTTTGGGTGCAGCGTTGGGCACGACCGCGCAATTGTCAGTTAAAGGGACGCAGCGCCGAATCGCAAAAAGTGCTCTGGTCCTAAAGCTGGAAAACCTTCCGGTTGGTAAGTGGTTAAGGACGTTGGCACAATTGAGTCACTCTTTCTCCATGGCATATTTTGTTATTTACCCATAGTCTGAAATTACTAGGCCCTTATCATTCTAATGCCACCGGTAACAATGCCCCCTAGTGACAGAAGAGAGAGCTGCATCAAATCCAGATTTAGGGAAAAGTCAGTGGATCCTCCTAACAATTATCCAGGCTAGTTACCACCTAGCAAACTAAATTTGTTAGCAACCCTGCCTAACACCAGGGTGCTACACGTTAATTGGAAGTATTTATTTTAAAGCTATGTGAAGAAATCTTTGTAATAAAATCATTAGCAAATAACCAAGCAGGAAGATACACTCATCAAGGATAGGAATGCAATCCATAATACAGCAGAATAATATCAATTTTTTGAAGGTCATGAAAAGTTCACGCTACTGACTTCAGTGTTTTGTGCTCATACAATAGTTCCGCATTCTCCCTGCTGTGCGTAATAAACACACATTGAGAACTACGCAGTGTCGCCTAGGTTTACCTTGGAGGCATCCTCAATGGTTTTATGGAGGTTCCTTAATTTAAGATGGCAGGCTGATCGATTAAGGTACAGTCCTGGGATCTTGGCATTTATTCGTATCCCCAGGTTCAGAGCATCCACAGCTGCAAGATAGTCACCGGCAGCAAACAGCTTACTGTAGCCAAAAGAAACAAAAAGAGAAATGAATATAAAACGGTTTTTGAACATCTATCTGTATCACCTGTAATTAGTCATTTTGTAAACTCCATAATCGCAATAGACATGGATAACGTTTCAAAATTGTTTACTGCATTTGTACTTTACAGAAATGATTACTATAAGATTTATTAATTGTGAGCCAAGCTTGAATATTTGAATTTCCTGAACACAAATTTACCTTCAACGTAATATACAGCTAAAATCCCTAAAATTACACAAAGTTTCTCGAATAATAGGGAACTCGGTGACCTGACGAATGTCGTTCAAAAGTAGTCCAAAATTTTGTTTGTTTTTAACATTTGATTTTGGACAGGATATAATTTCCTGAACGAAAAACTACATGCACGATCAGAAATTTGTTCATTCAAGAAAATTTTTCATCTTTCTCCTTTGAATTTTCTGGTAACTGCGATCAGAAAAAAAAAAAGTTGATTTGACCCACTAATGATTAGAAATTCGAATAAACATCCTTAAAATGAAATTTATCTTTCAAACAAAATTCTATTCGTATAACACTACTAGTAGAATACCAGCTATAAGGAGGCTGTAAAGAGGTGGTAGGCAATATTTTTTTCTGTGGGATTACTCAGCAAAAGTAATTGGTAACACCTTAATTTAACATGGAAAAAAGTAACATTGCATATACAATTGCTACACAAGCCATATTATAAGTGAAAATAATAATAATAATATTATGTTATTAAAAGTTACCGTTCCATTTTAATCTGCAGAGCTTTATATTTAATATGGCAACCTGGAGGTGTTCTGTACACAGTTGGTATACGGAATGCTCCCAGAAATGTAATTTCCTGCTTGCGTGATTGGCTCACTGATTTACCCATAAGTCTGTGCTAAGATACAAGTCAGATTTTAGGCATCCCCTACAATCTTTTCAATTTTTTGTGAGATACTTCCTAAAGGTTAATTAATTCTAAGGGGATGCAGACACTGAAACTTTCTTGCTTTCTGAGAGTGCACCAGGTGATTATAATGAACCAGACCCTCCCATTCACAATCAGTCTTCAAAGGACTTGGTCAAACTAACAGCTAGCAGAAACAGGAAGGAATAAGCAACAATGTTTGGTAAAATCCTGGCAATGTACATTGATCACGCAGAGAGGATTATTTTTATTACTCAAGAAAAGTGGAGTTACTCTTTAAAATCTTTAAAAAGTTGAGTTTACTCTTTATTAAAATAATAATAATAATAATAAAATCAAATGAATCAAATAGATAACTGAGCCAGGATAGGAATTTTGGTCTCTCTCTCTCTCTCTCTCTCTCTCTCTCAACACAGACAGATTCCCGACAGCTATTTTTAAGCTGTAATGTTAGAGAAATCCTGCTCTTTTTGGACTATTTAGCGCTAATTGCGCGTGTGCGCGCATTCAAGCGCGCACACGCGGCGGAAACGGCGCCAAACGGCTTGATTTCAGCTGTGCATGCCCTGCAGCAAGTGCTGTCTTGTCTACAGCATTTAGTGTGAGTTCCTGATCTACCTGTACTTTGATTATCTGTTCCTGTGACCCGGCCTGCCTGACTTTGCTGATTTGCGCCTGTACCGACCCCTGGATTGCCTACGACCACTCTTCTGCCTAACCCTCCTGTACTTCTGCTGCCCGCCTGTTGATGACCCTGCCTGAACCCGACCATCCATCCGCCTGCTCCTTCTGTACTACACTGCCAGCCAGCTTAACGACCCGGCCTGTACAAACACGCTTCTAGTGCACGAGTGCACCAACGGACTTCTACCAACACCAGTGACCCAGTACGACCCTCGTGCCATCCTGCACTCCCGAGCCACCTGTCCACTCTACCAGGGGTTCCAGAGTCAGGGTCGTAAGGGAGGTTACCCACTGCATAAGTCAGACTCATCCACCAGGTACGTGACAGTATCAGACAGCCATGTCAGAGTCTGCGCAGGGGCCCTCCCCAACGAATGAACTCTGTACACACCTGGCCGGCCTTACTAGGGCGGTGAAGGCTCTGCAAGATGATTACATGCGGCTGGAAGGTCGAGTCCTGGAGCTCACCGCACCCCTCGCATCGGGGTCCAACACGCTTCCTGACCACGCCCTCATCACTCTGCCTACTGAACCCGAGGTACCCCTACCCGAACGATTCGCAGGGGACCGTAAGAAATTCCGGGTGTTTCGAAACACATGTGAATTGTATTTCACTCTCCAAAACAGCACTTTCTCCCAAGAAGCCACCAAAGTGGGACTGGCCATCTCACTTCTCCAGGATGGACCCCAGGCCTGGGCTCACCGATTACTTGAAGAAAAGTCCCCTGATACCACTTCCCTAGCAGGCTTCTTCCAGGCCATGGCACGTCTGTATGAGGACCCGCACCAAGCTGCCACAGCCGAAGCCATGCTCCATGCGCTCAAGCAGGGCTGCGGTGGAAGAATATGTGGCCGAATTCCTGCCCTGGAGCGCCAACACCGCCTGGAACTCCGCAGCTCTCAGTTTCCAGTTCTGGTTGGGCTTGTTCGAGCCCCTTAAAGACGAGCTAGCCCATGTGGGGGTCCCCCCGACCTTGAACGCCTTGATGGATCTGGTCATTCAGATCGACCGCCGCTTACGGGAGCGCAACTCCAAAAGACCGGTCACTCTCCGCCGCCCAGACCTCACCCCAGAGGAGAGACTAAGTCACATGACCCATGACCTGTGCCTATATTGTGGAGCTGTCGGGCACAGGGTGCGAACCTGCCCAGCCAAGCGGTCTAGGAGTTCTCACCCCACCAAGGGGGAGGTCCTGTCCCTGTCCAGTCCTACGACCCATTTGGCGCTCTTCGTCACCCTACAAACTGCCTGTCGGAGATGTCCCAGCCCGGGCAATCATAGACTCTGGGGCCTGCAGTTGTTTCATGGACCTGACCTTCGCAGCCCAGCACCAGGTTCCTCTCCAGCCTAAGGCGCATCAAATGACTATTCACCTGGCCGACGGGTCCATCATCAGCTCGGGTACTGTGACTCACGAGATTGTCCCTTTCCTGGCCCGCACTCCTAATGGTCACTCGGAGCTACTAGTGCTGGACGCCATTGCATTTCCTCTTTATCCCGTTATCCCCGGGTTGCCCTGGCTCCGGGCGCATTGCCCGCAAATTGATTGAGTCACTGGCAACATGCAATTTCCATCCTCCTACTGCCGTCTCCACTGCTTCCCACAGTCTATGGAGCTTGCTCTCACCGTACCCTGTCCGGATCCAGATCCTGATGTAGAAACCCGCCTGGCAGTCACCACTCAGTACCATGAGTTCTTGGACGTATTTAGTAAGAAGGGGGCAGATGCCCTGCCACCCCACCAGCCTTACGACTGCCCAATCGAACTGCTCCCAGGGGCAGAGGTGCCTTTCGGCAGCATATACCCCCTTTCCGAGCTGGAGCTGGCTGCCCTTAAGACTTACCTGGAAGACAACTTGAAGAAGGGGTTTATTCGCGCATCCACTTCCCCTGCCAGTGCCGGGATATTCTTCGTTGAAAAGAAGGATAAATCCCTAAGACCCTGTATTGATTACAAAGATCTCAACAAGATCACGGTCAAAAAACGTTATCCCTTGCCTCTGGTCCTGGAGCTGTTCCAAAGGCTCGGGTTGGCCTCGGTCTTCTCTAAATTGAACCGCAGAGGGGCCTATAACCTCATTCGTATCAGAGAGGGGGATGAGTGGAAGACGGCCTTCCGAACCCGTTTTGGCCACTACGAATTCTTGGTCATGCCATTTGGGCTCTGCAACGCCCCGGCCACCTTTCAACATCTGGTGAACGATGTCTTCCGGGACTTTCTCGACATATTCGTAGTGGTATACCTGGACGATATCCTCATTTTTTCCTCATCATTGGAAGAACACCGGGGGCACGTCAAAAGTGTACTAAGCCGCCTCCGCCAACACGGACTGTACGCCAAGGCGGAGAAGTGCGCATTTGTGTGTTCTGACATTTCCTTCCTGGGCTTCATACTCTCCGTGTCCGGCATCACTATGGACCCCCAGAAGGTCTCTGCTATTGTGGAGTGGCCAGCACCCACTGATAGAAAGGCGGTTCAACGCTTTGTGGGCTTCGCTAATTTCTATAGGAAATTTATTAGGGGGTTCTCAGCTGTCATTGCCCCTATTACCCAGCTCACGAGGCAGAACACACGTTTTCGTTGGACTCCTGAAGCCCAGGTGGCTTTTCAGCGACTAAAGCAACTCTTCACCATGACTCTAGTCCTAAAACACCTGGACCCTACTTTACCGTACATTCTGGAAGTGGACGCCTATGAAACGGCAGTGGGAGCAGTACTTTCCCAGAGACAGGGGCCTAAGGCAGCCCTTCACCCTATCGCCTTTTTCTCCCAGAAACTGACCCCTCCGGAGAGGAACTATGATGTGGGAGACAGGGAGTTGCTGGCTATTAAGTCCGCCCTGCAAGAATGGCGGTATCTGTTGGAGGGAGCCTCACATCCAGTTCTATTGTACACAGATCACAAGAATCTGGAGTACTTCTGTACCGCCAAGAGACCAAAGCCCCGCCAGGCCCTCTTCTTTTCACAATTTCAGCTGCACATTACGTACAGGCCCGGTTCGAAGAATGTGAAGCCTGACGCCCTTTCCAGGATGTTCCATACAACAGTGGAGACTCCCCCACCGGATACGATCCTCCCGCCCCAGAACGTCCTATTAACCCAGGAGGATCTCATCTCACATATTAGACGGTCCCTGGCCAGGTCCTCCGTCCCTCAAGACTCCAGGCTGACCCAGCATGACAGGTTGTGGTGGTTCGGTACCAAAGTCTATGTCCCTGACGAACAACGTCCGGCAGTCCTGGAGTTATGTCATGACCTCAAGCTGGCAGTACACTTTGGGGGTCGCAAGACGACGGAACTATTGGCACGTTCCTTCGGGTGGCCTCAGGCTGATAAGGACTGCAGGGAATATGTCAAGGCCTGTCCCATCTGTGCCCGCAACAAGGTTGATCGGACCAAAGCTTGGGGGTTGCTAAACCCACTACCTGTTCCGGATCGGCCGTGGTCGCATATATAAATGGATTTCATCGTAGAGCTGCCTCCGTCTGCAAGGTTCTCAACTATCTTTGTGGTCGTAGACCGCCTCACCAAAATGGCCCATTTCATCCCCATGAAGGGCCCTCTGATGGCTAATCAAACTGCAGAGACTTTCATTAGGGAGAGTGTCTGCCTCCACGGAATCCCAGCCAACATTGTATCCGATCGAGGGGTGCAATTTACATCTCGGGTCTGGAAGGCCCTCTGCTCTCTGCTGGGAATTGAATTGGCGTTCTCCTCCGCTTATCACCCCCAGACCAATGACCAGACAGAGAGAACGAACCAAACGTTACAGCAGTACCTCAGATGTTACTCCTCGTTCTCCCAGGACGATTGGGCCTCCCTGCTGCCGGTAGCCGAGTTCACCTACAACAACGCAATCCACTCTGCCACTAATCAGTCACCGCTCTGGGCAAATCTCGGCTACCATCCCTCCTTCTTACCTGACCTGGTCCCAGAAAGCTCGGTGCCTGCTGTCCAGGACATGGCTGCCTTCCTAGTGGAGAACAACAAGCTCCTGCAGGAGACATTATTCCGGTCGCAGGAATATAACAAATCAACCTTCGACAAGGGAAGGCGAGGGGAACTGGACATGCAACCGGACGACCAAGCTTGGCTAGCATCCAACAACTTAAAATTGGCCTGCCCCTCAAAAAAGCTGGGACCAAAGTTCATTGGCCCGTTCCACATCAAGAGAAGAATCAATAGGGTGGCGTATGAGCTGAACTTCCCCCTGCTCTTCGGGTACACCCAGTATTTCACGTATCCCTGTCGAAACTTGTGACCAAAGACTACTTCCCGGGGAGGAGATCGGCTCCACCTGAGCCAGTCATAGTGGATGGTGAGGAAGAATACGTCATCGAGGCAATCCTCGACTGCAGAGTGAGAGGGGGTGTGACACAATTCTTGATCAAGTGGAAGGGGTATGGACCTGAAGAGAACTCATGGGAACCCGAGGAACACATCCATGCCAAAGAGCTTATTAGGTCATTTTGGAGGACTCATCCAGAACTGAAGGCCTGGCTGGGCATCCGGAGGCTGCCCCTTGGGGGGGGTCAATGTTAGAGAAATCCTGCTCTTTTTGGACTATTTAGCGCTAATTGCGCGCGCTGGAAACAGCGCCAAACGGCTCTATTTCAGCTGTCCTGCAGCAAGTGCTGTCTGATCTACAGCGTTAAGTGTGAGTTCCTGATCTACCTGTACTTTGATTATCTGTTCCTGTGACCCGGCCTGCCTGACTTTGCTGATTTCCGCCTGTACCGACCCCTGGATTGCCTATGACCACTCTTCTGCCTAACCCTCCTGTACTTCTGCTGCCCGCCTGTTGACGACCCTGCCTGAACCCGACCATCCATCCGCCTGCTCCTTCTGTACTACAATGCCAGCCAGCTTAACAACCCGGCCTGTACGACCACGCTTCTAGTGCACGAGTGCACCAACGGACTTCTACCAACACCAGTGACCCAGTCCGACCCTCGTGCCATCCTGCACTCCCGAGCCACCTGTCTACTCTACCAGGGGTTCCCGAGTCAGGGTCGTAAGGGAGGTTACCCACTGCATAAGTCAGACTCATCCACCAGGTACATGACATGTAATCTTTCACTAAAGGGGTTCTGAGAAAGTTCTGCTCCTTTCTACCACCTAAAAACAGTTCTAAAAAGAATAGGTACATTTACATCCAAACCCAGCAATAGAAATGAGCTAAATGAAAACACCCAATTTCACTTATCCCTACAATAAATGAATGAAAATAAGAGTTTTCCTTTTAATTATAGTCCATCAGAAGCTAATTTTAATTAAAGTTTACCAAAACTGGTATTTTTTTTAGTATAACTATCATCACTACCCAGCACTGACCATTCCTCTGCCACAGGTTCAATTAGTATAATGTAATAGTGTACCTTAGGCAAAGTCATCAGCACACCCTGCCTGGGTCTGTAAACAAAAAGTGGAAAAAGACATGCTCTAGGTCAGTGGTCTTCAAACTATGACCTGGGGGCCGGATGTGGCACTTTGCTTGCCTTTATCCAGCCCTTGGGACACTATTCTTCCCACTGATACCAACAACGGGGCATAATTCCTGTCACTGATAACAACAACTCCCATTGACACCAATGGCAGGACAATATTCTTCCCACTGACACCAATGATGGGGCACTATTCTTTCTCCTAATACCAACAATAGGGAAATATTACTCCCACAAATACCAATGATGGGGAATTGTTTAATTCCATTGACGCCAGGGCATTTTCTACTCTCAGTCAGGCCCCTTAAAGTCTGAAGGACAGTAAACTGGTCCATTGTTTAGAAAGTTTATAGACCCCTGCTCTAGGTCATGGACACAGAACTGCTAACAAAATATTAATGGAAGTCCCCAACTTCATTCTAGTGCATGACTGGAAAAACTAAAATAGTAGCAGGCATCTTGTGCTATCTGCTCTTATGACTTTAAAGTATAACTAAAGGCAAACCTTTTTTTTTTTTTTAGTTTTGGATATAGTGGTGAGGAATTAGAACACCGGTCAGGTGTTTGTTGTCTGTACCCCCATTATTGAAATTCACCCTCTCTATTTGTCCTACTTACCATTATCACCTAGAATGAGAGAAAAATCCCAAATACTGAGTTGTCACAAGAAGGGTAATAGAGGGGAAATTTTCCAATAAGGTCACTAGTTCTGGTGGCAACCATGGATTCCAAACAGGGATACCCGCACTATGGAGGTTTTTTCACACATTTCTTGTTTTGGTGTTGGGAGAAGAAGTGAAAGCAAATCTCCAAAATGTGACACAGATAGCAGGTAAAAGAAATTGACTTTACTTCTATTTTAAAGCGGAACTTCAGTAATTTTTTCATCTTTCCGTCTATTAAATCCTCTGCCCTTGTTATTCTAACTTTGCATAGTAAAACATTTATTTTCTGCCAGTAAAAACCTTATACAGCCCACTTCCTGTTTTTTGTTTGGTAAAAAGCCTCGGCTTATGACATCATGCACAACTCTCTCTCACTCTTGTGAGAGTTTGCCAGGAAGGGAGGGGGAATGAGTCCTTAGAGGGCCAATGAAAGCTGCAGAGCTGGAGGTGTGCCTCTCTCTGTCTGTGTAAATCCAGGAAGTGAACAGGCAGCAGTTTCAGCTGCCCACAGTTAAAATGGACGCAGCCAGACTCAGTGGAGGGAGATTTCTGTAGCATATTTGGCAAGTACAGAGTCACAGTATATATAAAATAATATGCAAAGTGGTTGCACGGAAGCTTCAGAATGGCAAAGATATTTTTATTACAAATTATGTGAGCAGACTGCAGTTCCTCTTTAATTTTTAAAATATTGCAATGACTGATGGGTTTGCTCTAAAACTAAAACAGTCAGGGCAAAAATAAGGGACCTATCAATGTTGAATTAAAGTGGAACTAAACCCATGTATTTATTGGTTTTCCAAAGCAGTTAAATTTAAGGCATGACATGAATAACTGTCACAGTTGCTTGTGCTCTTAGCCAATAAATCAAAAGTCATGTCATAACTGATCACATGTGCAGCACTAGGGTAACTGCTGATGAAACAGAGGCTAAGATGGCAGCTTCCTTGGCTTTAAAACAGTGGTTCTCAACTCCGGTCCTCGGGACCCACCAACAGGACAGATTTTAAGTATTACCTTGGGGGAGATGCAAACTAGAATACTGCAATCACTGAGCAGCAAATTATATCACCTGGGATGTATTTCAGTTATCCTGCAAACCTGGCCTGTTAGTGGGTCCCGAGGACAGGAGTTGAGAACCACTGCTTTAAAAGGATAAGAGGGTTAAGTTTTGCTTTAATATTGTGGGTGTAAAGCCCAAGGATATCATTATTATCCTTCCTTCACTACATTGGAAGTAACTGACATGGAACAAGCAAATGCATCAGACACCATGACACTTCACATGCTACATGCTTGTTCCAGGTCAGTGACTGAGTTCTTAGTCTGACAAAGATAAGACCAAAGCCTGCACCTTCAAAAACAAGTCAGCAATGATGGTTCCCATAGAATTTTTTATACAAGCAAGGATTTCTTAATTGGTACACATAGCCGAAGTAATAATTACACCAAACAATGGTATGGCTATAATGAGAAAGCAGAGATTAATAGGTATATCAGATCCTCATAAGCAACCGCATCCCAGTTAATAACATGAATTAATAAGAAAGAAGGGTGAGCGGGACATTCAGGCTGGGTTCACACTGAGGGACGGAGTGGCTCACAGCAGGGGTCCGGTGCGTCCCCATTCACCGTTTCAGGTCCGATTTCACCCCAAATTTTTGGCTGAATTGGGACCTGAAATGGACCAAAAGATGCACAGGACTTCTGTGCAAATCGCATCAGAGCCGCTCCGAAGATGTGTGAAGTGACTCCATAGAGAGCCGGCCACAATCACCTGACATGCGAACTGGATGCAGGCAAAAACCCGCATCCAATTCACACTAGTGTGAATCCAGCCTCAAGGTGCTTATAGTATTAAACCCCGGGAAAAAGTAAGTACAACTTTTAAAACATCATATTTTTATTACAAACACATAGTAAAAAAAGAGTACTGTTGGCTCCTCAAAAAGATAATATCAATGATTGGATGTCAGATTGTACATAATCAGCCAGCCCCAATATATGTACCCCACTATTATATTACAATAATCAGCTTATACATAACCATATTCTGTTTATTTAATGAGGAAGATGGGAATATGAATGTGGGGAGAGGTATTGTTCCAATGCGTTTCGCTGGTAGAGCTTCTTCAGGGGTTCTAGGGGGGCAGAACTGAATTAATTATCCAAAGCATATACAATTATCACATATGTGTGCAGAGGCCCACAGGGAACAGATCCAGCAAACAGTGGTAGCAGGTCAGACAAGAGAGTCCACTTATGGTCTCAGTAGCAGGGCCCCAGGGCAGCTAATGGGGAGGATACACCCACTATGCCTAAAAAAGCAATACCTATACAAGATGAGTGTTACAAGAGAGAGAAAGCTTTTATCCACCCATCTAAGTCCTGTGTGCAAACATAACAAACCTTGAATCTGCACTTAAGTGGGTAAATGTCAGATCCTCAGCAACAACTAAGCAATAATGAAAGTTGCACTCACCCTCCTTTTCTATAATGAGAAAGCAGGGAACATGACGTACCACAGAGAGCAGTTACACAAGTATGAATTTGTCAGGCAAAAAAAAAATCATCTCTCCAAATAACAAAAGAGCACTGAAATAGCAGTTCAAAATGCACAAGGAAATGAGAAAGAATTAAGGGAGGGGAAGGAAGGAAGGGTGCAGAGAGGGAACGACAGGATGGGAAGGTAATTAGCTCCCAGCAGGCCTGCAAAGCACCCATATCCAAGAATTACGGAGCGGTCCAAGGCTGACAAACCTTATCATATTTCTACTCATGTAGATCAAGTTATACAATGGTTAAACACCACTGATCGACAATTCCCAAGAGTTCACTGTGATTATAGGGATGAGTTCCACCCACAAATGATTTCTTTCTTGGCATAATACAACAAATATGTAATATGTAATCAGCAATTTAGTGTGAGGAGGTTTTTAAACATCATCATGCATACCAAGTAAAGCCAACTCCATTATTTCTGTCCAAAACTGGCACACTTTGGTACACATAAGGAAGGATGTTCTGGGAATCACCTGACATTGGGGAATCGACCCTATGTAGGCGTTGTGGAGTATAGTATGCTCTGGAGTTGATTTACTAAAACCGGAGAGTGCAAAATCTGATGCAGCTGTGCATGGTAGCTAATCAGCTTTTAAAGTGGTTGTCAACCTGTGACAACCACTCTAACCTACAGGTAAGCCTATAATAAGGGTTACCTGTAGGTGCCCTGAATATCTCCTAAACCGTGTAGGATGTACAGTGTACTAGATGTGGCAACGTCATTTCGGCACATGCGCAGTGAAGAAACAGCCTCCGTGCCGTTTCTTCACTGTGATCCTGCCGTGACTGGCAGGGCTCCCGCATGCATGTGCGGGAGTGACGTTACGCGACTCTGGCCAGTCACATAGCCGGAGTCCCGGCCCCGGAAGGAAGAGAGGCTGAAGATGGACGCGGCCTGCACAGGAGAGATCGCTGGACGTCGCAGGCTTCCTTTGCAGGTAAGTGACACATAATAGGCTACTATGCGATGTACAGTAGCCCATTATGCTTCTACTTTGCAGGGGAATATAGAGGACGTAAACCCTATCAGGGTTTACTTCCTCTTTAACTTCAGCTTGTTTAATTAAGCTTTGACAAAAAAATCTGGAAGGTGATTGGTTTCTATGCAGAGCCGCAGCAGATTTTGCACACTCCAGTTTTAGTAAATCAACCCTATGTGTAATAACTTTTTCTAAGAAAATGTATTTCTTCCTAGACAATATAATAAGCTTAGATCCCATATTTTAAGGGTTCTCAGCTATGATGTGTCACCGTAATCAAGATTAGTAACTTATGGTGTTTATATTTACAATGTTCACCTTTATGCACACACATTTCTTAGCGTGCGTTTAGTCTCATCTACAGTAGCTAGCAGTGCTGCAGGAACCCTTGTCACCAGTGTCTCTTACTGCCCTGCACCTAGATGGCAGTTGGAGCTGTAACGGTTTCTGTTGACCCCAGCCTCCATCTTCACTTCAACAGGCTCACTGAATATTTGCTGCACGTCATCAATTCTGGCACACTTCTGTGACAAGACGATCGACTATTACTGAAGAGATGCAGGGCTTTTCAGCAATGGAGAAGAAATATATACTTCTTGTATTGGCTGAAATCCTAATGCTTTTTCTGCTAGCACCACTATTCGATCCTGAATTCGGGACACCAGCAGCGATGGAAGAAGTTTTCACCAACACAGAAAACAACACGGCAGAAATGGAAGAGTTTTTTGCCAACATTGCAGACAACACAGCAGAGACTGAAGGTCGCACTACAACTTGTGAGCTTTATAAGTTCACAGCTGAAGCGATTCATCATATAATCCTTACAGTAGCAATCTATTTTAATGGACAACTCTTCTGGGATAGATGGTGAATCTATGCTCAATATGGAGTAGATGAGACATATCCAAAAAGGTATGAATGGTCTCGTGTTCAGATTTTTTAACCTTTAATCTGTTATTTACACCTCTAATTTACTGTTAGACAGACGTCTAACAGTAATTTATACTATATTTACTTAAAGTAGGCCTAAAGTGAAAACTTAAAGTAGAACTATAGGCAAAACCTCTTTTTTTCATTTTGGATAGAGCAAGGAGGGTTATAACTGCTGTCAGGTTTTTTTTTATTGCCATCTGTGTCCCATTGTGGAAATTTCCCTTTACTTTTTGTCCCACAGCCAAACGGGAAGTGAGAGGAAATCCCTGCAAATGAAAATATAACTAAATGCAAAACTTTTATTGCACCCTTGGATGGAGTGAAGAGGGATTAGGACACTTGTCAGCTTTTGTTACTGTTTGTGCCCCCCCCCCCATAAAGAGGAGTTCCGGCCCCCACCCCCAAAAAATTCTATTTGGGAACTTAGCTGTCCAGGCATCCAGTGGTGTCCCCACCCAAGTCGATTCTTGAATCGGCTCTTAGGTGCTGGTGCCCCTATCTTGGCTAAGGCTTCACAGCTGGTTTCCTACTGTTCATGCACAAATCGCTCTGTGCTCTGTCAATGGGCCGACTGCAGGGGGAAGGAGGAGGGGGCTGAATTTCAGGCTCACTTTGCCGCTGCGAAGTGAGCTGGAAGTGGGAGCAGGTACCTGTCAAAACCAGGTAACCACTCCCCCCCCCCAAAAGGTGCCAAATGTGGCAGCGGAAGTAGGGAGGAGGCAGACGTGCAGAGCTTCCCCTTTTGGGTGGAGCTCCGGTTTAAGGAGATTCACCCTCTCTACCATTATAGATGTGTATAAGAGA
>BLSH010247086.1:966536-980388 GCA_018402905.1 Glandirana rugosa
TAAGATCCAAGAAGTTTCATCGGGGGAAAACGAAACTAATGACGAAACGTGTGAGAACCGTAAGAGAACTACTCGAAGTTCTCCATCAGTGGACTTTACCAGAAGGTTGTCAGAACTTCCTCAAGGGTCTCTACGAATCGTGAACAACCGGGAAAACGGAAGTGAGACGCCAGGTCGAGTGTGGTTTGGTAGAACTAACCCAAGTCCAGGCCACTGACATCTCCGGTCCAGTAGACCGCGTCGTGGGGTAGTGAGAGGAAGAACCAGTTTATCGGGAATGTGTCGGACCTCCACACAAACCCCAGTTTATTTTTCAACAGGACAATGACCCCAAACACACCTCCAGGCTGTGTAAGGGCTATTTGACCAAGAAGGAGAGTGATGGGGTGCTGCGCCAGATGACCTGGCCTCTACAGTCACCGGACCTGAACCCAATCAAGATGGTTTGGTGTGAGCTGGACCGCAGAGTGAAGGCAAAAGGGCCAACAAGTGCTAAGCATCTCTGGGAACTCCTTCAAGACTGTTGGAAGACCATTTCAGGTGACTACCTCTTGAAGCTCATCAAGAGAATGCCAAGAGTGTGCAAAGCAGTAATCAAAGCAAAAGGGGGCTACTTTGAAGAACCTAGAATATGACATATTTTTAGTTGTTTCACACTTTTTTGTTATGTAGATAATTCCACATGTGTTAATTCATAGTTTTGATGCCTTCAGTGTGCATCTACAATTTTCATAGTCATGAAAATAAAGAAAACTTTTTGAATGAGGTGTGTCCAAACTTTTGGTCTGTACTGTACATATATATATATAACCATGCAATTACTGTAGCTGCTAACCTTCAATAAATAGACACTTAGCAGTCCACACTGTCCTCACCCGGACGGGTTCTTCACTGGTGTTCAGGTCCCGGGCGCCACCAACTTGCCTGTGGGAAGCCAGCTGTGACTTCCTGCTGTTTCACAACCAGCTCCCACTGCGCATGCGTGAGATGCACTGTGCTTTGACATTGGTCTTACAGCCTCTTGGGACATGTGACGTGTCCCAGGAGGTTGCAGGTGGGGAGAGAGGTAAGCAGAATTTCCAAACCTCCGTAGTGCTCGCCTAGGTGAGAATTGCAGAACTGCAGACTAAAGTGCAGGGGCCATTTACTGTCCTACGCATGTAAAACATCTTCTCTTCGCAGCAACCAATGAGATGCTTGTAGTCATTTATCTAGTGCAGCATGGAAATTAGATGAAATCACATGGCTAGTTGCTACTGCTAACCAATCTTTATACAGGAGCCAAGCTGGGTTGTATGTGAAACTGCTTCCATAGGTAACCTTGTGTGTAAGCCCTTAGTAATCATTGCTCATCTAGTGACACTAGACTGCTTAAAGCCAATAGCTGACTTGCTATGAGAAACATAATGCCATCTATCTTTTTTTCAGTTTTACCAAATATTTCTCAAAGTACAGAATTAGTTGCTCTAACTTTCTATATGTCACTTTTCAGGAATAGCAGCTTTCAGTAATTTCATACAAAACTATATAATAGACATACTTTGCTTTGTCCTTCAACCATTCAGGGTTTTTTTCTTCTTCCTTTAAGTCTTGAATCTCAAGGCTCTCTGTGTTAATGGCTCTGCGCGCTGCTGCCTGCTTCTGCAACCACTATAATACAAATCAAAAAATGACCATGGCGTGATCCTTCACAGACAACATTCTTTTTTTATATTAAAAGTTCTTCACTGCAAAAGAACAACTTTTAATAGACATCTTGAGTTTACAGAAATGAAGTCAGAGATAAGGCAGAGGTTCAAGGCTTACTGTATTATGTCTTCCAACATTCTATGAAGGTGCTGTGTGAGCAATATGGAACAAATGTGTCTACAGTGCTCAACAGAAAAAAGTTCCATAACTACCAGTCGGTTTTATTCTGCCAACAATCTCAAATACATTTGCTGCAATAGAAGTTATGTATTGACAAAGAAGCTTTGAACTTGCATATAAAGGCTGACATTCTGGACAGACAGTAGCTCATGTCTTGATTAGGGAGGTGTAAAGCGGATCAGGGATGTTCCAGAAAAACGTCATTGTCTTATTGTGTCCAAACATTTTAGACAGTTGCAGGTATAAGCAATAAGAATCGGTTCACACCAGAACATAGTGGGGGAAAGGCGTGTTCAATGTGCATTTCCTGCACCGAGGATTTAATGGCTAGCAAAAGACCTGGCGTTCTATGACCGAACGCATATCTAAACCCAAAAACACAAAACTCTATTACTTTGCAGCTTACCAGACCTTAGAGGTGGCACCTAAATTAGTCTTCTTTTTTCAGGCTTTTACTGATTTTTTTTTTTTTTTACCTGGTTATCCAGTCAGTAGCACACTTCCTGTCCTAGTGTGACAACGCTCACTCCGTATACAGCATCTATTAGGAGCAGTGTTGTCACCCTAGGCAGCTCTTTTGATTCAGACTACAAACGTCTCCCTACATTTTATTTTCAATGATTATAGTTGTATAGCTCACAGAAGATAGCATTGGTTGAACTGTATGGACTTGTGTCTTTTTTCAACCACACTATGTAACTATAGGAGGAGAACAGCTGAGGGAGTCAATGGTGGAGAAGGATCTGGGTGTTCTGGTAGATCACAGGCTTAATAATAGCATGCAATGCCCAGCTGCGGCTTCCAAAGCGAGCAAAGTCCTTTGTTGTATGAGGAGAGGAGAGGAGAGGAGAGGAGAGGAGAGATAGAGAGATAGAGAGATAGAGAGATAGAGAGAGAGATAGATAGAGAGAGAGATAGAGAGAGAGAGAGAGAGATAGAGAGAGAGAGAGAGATATATAGAGAGAGAGAGAGAGAGAGAGAGAGAGAGATAGAGAGAGAGAGAGAGATAGAGAGATAGAGAGAGAGATAGAGAGAGAGAGAGAGATAGAGAGATAGAGAGAGAGATCATTTTGCCCCTGTACAAATCATTAGTAATACCTCATCTAGAATAAGTAGCTCAGTTTTGGGCACCAATTCTCAGAAAGAATATCGGGGAACTGGAGAAAGGGCAGAGAAGGGCAACCAAACTGATAATAGGCATGGAGGAGCTCAGCTATGAGGAAAGATTAGAGGAGCTGAATTTATTCTCCCTTGAGAAGAGGAGATTAAGTTGGATATAATCAACATGTATAAATATATGTGGTCAATATAGTGAACTTGGTGTTGAGTTATTCACTTTAGGCTGGATTCCCACCAGACCAATGCGAATTCCAGCCTGTTTGCTGCTCCGCACCTATGTGAACCTGACACATTGAAATCCATGTGTTTTCAAGTGTCATGCGAATTGGTTGCAGTGTAATCCGCATCCAATTCGCATAGGTGTGAACCCAGCCTAAAGGTCATGAGAGGACAAGGGGGCACTCTTTACGTCTGGAGGAAAAAGAGATTTGATCTAAAAATTCGGAAAGGTTTTTTCACGGCAAAAGCTGAAAAATGTGGAATAGACTTCCTCAAAAGCTGGCTCTGGCCAGCACAGTAGATTGTTTTAACCACTTGCCCACTGGGCACTTAAACCCCCTTCCTAACCAGACCAATTTTCAGCTTTCAGCGCTCTCACATTTTGAATGACAATAAGTCAAGCAACATTGTACCCATATGAATGTTTTGTCCTTTTTTCCACACAAATAGAGCTTTCTTTTGGTGGCATTTAATCACCACTGGGTTTTTTATTTTTTGCACTATAAATGAAAAAACGTTGGAAAAAAAAATGGATTTTTTTTTTGTTTCGGTTATAAAATTTTGCAAAATTACTAATTTTTCTTGATAAATTTTGTCAAAAATGTATATTGCTACATAACTTTAGTAAAAATAACCCAAATAAGTGCATACTATTTGGTCTTTGTTAAGTTATAAAGTCTACAAGCTATGGTGCCAATCATTGAAAATTGATCACACCCGATGTACTGACGGCCTCATTTCTTGAGACCCTAACAAGCCAGAAAAGTACAAATACCCACCAATTGACACATTTTTAGAAAGTAGACAGTCTAAAAGGTATTTAGTAAGAGGCATGGTGAGTTTTTTGAAGTTGTAATTTTTTTCCCACAATTCTTTGCAAAATTAAGATTTTTTTTTTTCACAAAATTGTCATAATAAACAGAATATTTATCACACAAATCATATGCATTCTTACAATTACACCCCAAACATATTCTGCTACTCCTCCTGAGTATGGGGAGTATGGGAATACCACATGTGTGAGACTTTTTCACAGCGTGGCTACATACAGAGGCCCAACGTGCAGGGAACACCGTCAGGCGTTCTAGGGACATAAATTACACATCTAATTTCTAGACTACCTCTTGCACTTTTGAAGGCCCTGAAGCACCAGGACAATGGAAATGCCTGAAAAATTACCCCATTTTGGAAAGTAAACACCCCAACGTATATTCTATGAAGCATAATGAGTCTTTTGAACATGTCATTTTTTTCCGAAAGTTTTTGGAAAGTGTGGAAAGAAAATGAAAACACTTTTTTTTTTTTTTTTTTTTTTTTACACAAAGTTGTCCATTTATAAAAAAAAATCTAACACATAGCATGCACATAGCAAAAATTACACCTTAAAATACATTCTGCTACTCCTCTTTTCCACAGCCTGCCAACATACAGAGGTCCAACATGCAGGGAACACCATCATGTGCTGTAGGGACATACATTTCAAATCTAATTTGACTACCTATTACACCTTTGTGAGGCACTGTAGTGACAAGGATGAGAACTGATGTGGCATGGAAGAACACTGATGTGGAATGGATGAGCCATGTTTGAGCCAGGGATGGAGCATGGATGTGGACAGATGAGCCAGGGATGGAGCATGGATATGGACGAATGAGCAAGGGATGGAGCATGGATGTGGATGGATGAGCCAGAGATGGAGCATGGATGTGGATGGATGAGCTAGGAATGGAGCATGGATGAGCGTGGATGGATGAGCAAGGGATGGAGCATGGATGAGCATGGATGGATGAGCCAGAGTTGGAGCATGGATGTGGACGGATGAGCCAGGGATGGAGTATGGATGTGGATGGATGAGCCAGGGATGGAGCATGGATGAGCCAGGGATGGAGCATGGATGAGGATGAATGAGCCAGGGATGGAGAATGGATGTGGATGGAGGAGCCATGGATTTCTAGTTCAATGGATGAGCGTGGATGGATGAGCCAGGGATGGATGGAGCATGGATGAGTCAGGGGTGGATGAGCCGTGGATGGATGAGCCAGGGATGTATGAAGCATGGATGAGCCAAGGATGGATGGACGAGCCAGGGATGTATGGTGCATGGATGATCCAGGGATGGATGGATGAGTCAGGGATGTATGGAGCATGGATGAGCCCTGCAGGGATGAACACAGATCAGCACTGTGGGCACTCCTCTTTTTCACAGCCTGCAAACATACAGAGGTCCAACATGCAGGGAACACCATCATGTGCTGTAGGGACATACATTTCAAATCTAATTTGACTACCCATTACACCTTTGTGAGGCACTGTAGTGACAAGGATGAGAACTGATGTGGCATGGATGAACACTGATGTGGAATGGATGAGCCATGTTTGAGCCAGGGATGGAGCATGGATGTGGACGGATGAGCCAGGGATGGAGCATGGATACGGACGAATGAGCAAGGGATGGAGCATGGATGTGGATGGATGAGCTAGGAATGGAGCATGGATGAGCAAGGGATGGAGCATGGATGAGCGTGGATGGAGCATGGATGTGGACGGATGAGCCAGGGATGGAGCATGAATGTGGATGGATGAGCCAGGGATGGAGCATGGATGAGGATGGATGAGCCAGGGATGGAGCATGGATGAGGATGGATGAGCCAGGGATGGAGAATGGATGTGGATGGAGGAGCCAGGGATGTCTAGTTCAATGGATGAGCGTAGATGGATGAGCCAGGGATGGATGGAGCATGGATGAGTCAGGGGTGGATGAGCCGTGGATGGATGAGCCAGGGATGTATGAAGCATGGATGAGCCAAGGATGGATGGACGAGCCAGGGATGTATGGTGCATGGATGAGCCAGGGATGGATAGATGAGTCAGGGATGTATGGAGCATGGATGAGCCCTGCAGGGATGGACACAGATCAGCGCTGTGGGCACTTCTGATCCAGCCCACAGTGCTGCTGCACCTGCTCCCTCCTCTCCTCACACGCTGTAACAAATGAGTCAGGGATGCAGCATGGATGGATGAGCGTGCATGGATGAGCCAGGGATGGAGCACGGATGAGGAAGGATGAGCCAGGGATAGAGCATGGATGTGGAGTGATCACATGGTAAAGGGCCACTGTCATTGGCCCTTTACCCTGATCCATGATGCGCCGGGTCTTGTGAACCCGGTGAGCACGAACACTTCTGTGCACGTGCCCCAGGTGGCGCGCGGGAAGCTCGAGTTCGGGAGGATGTCCATGGACGCCCTCCCAGAATAAGCCAACCGCGCTGTAGCCGTCTTTCGGCTATGGCCCAGTCGGCAAGTGGTTAAAAAAGGCCTGGATTCTTTCCTAAATGTACAGAATATAACTGGATACTAACATTCATAGGTAAAGTTGATCCAGGGAATATCCGAATGCCACTTGGGGGATCAGGAAGGAAGTTTTTTCCCTGCTGGAGCAAATTGGATCATGCTTTATTGGGGGTTTTCCTTCCTCTGGATCAAATGTGGGTATAGGATTTTTTCCCCTTCTATTGGTTGAACTAGATGGACATGTATGTAAGAAAAGCTGATATCACTGTTTACCCACTTAATAAACCGCGTTGCATACTTTTACTGCTGCAGAGTGGCAGCGTAACGCGAATCGCCGTTTATAAATGGCGATTCGCACAGGCACAGCTAGGGGGCGAGCGCACACTGCCGCCAGCGCGTTCTCGTGCCCACTGTGCACTCCCTCAGTGTGGCCGCGGGTCGGGCGGACTCGATGTCCTCGGCGACCCGCGATAGCCTGCTACACAGGAAGAACGGGGAACCGCCAATGTAAACATGGTGGGCATGACAGATCTACTAATCCCTGTATTGGGGATCAGTTAGATATGTTATGCCCCTGCCAGATCCAGCCCCCACACACTTAGAACACACACAGGGAACACAGTTAACCCCTTGATTGCCCCCTGCAGGTTAACCCCTTCCCTGCCAATGACATTTATACAGTAATCAGTGGCTATTTTTAGATATGATCGCTGTCAATGGTCCCAAAAAAAAAAGTGTCAAAAATGTCTGATCTGTCTGCCTCAATATCGCAGTCCCGATAAAAATCACAGATCGCCGCTATTACTAGTAAAAAAAAAAAGAAGTAAAAACGCCATAAAGGAATTCTCATGGTTTGTAAACGCGGCAACTTGTGCGCAAACCAATCAATATACGCAGATTGAGATTTTTTTTACCACAAATACGAGGAAGTATATATATCAGCCAAAACTGATGAATACATTTTTTTTTATTATCTTTTTTTTTTTTGGATATGTATGCAAAAAGTAAAAAAATATATTTTTTTCAAAATTGTCGCTCTTTTTTTGTTTATATCGGTGATCAGAAGTGACGCAGAGGTGATCAAATACCACCAAAAGAAAGCTCTATTTGTGGGATAAAAAAGGACGCAAATTTTCGTTAAAGCAACGCAGTGCCGAATCCCAAAAAGGGTTCTGGTCCTAAAGTGGGAAATCCTTCCGGGGCTGAATTGGTTAAAACATTACAGTGCACAAGAAGCTGCATTGACACTGGATATCTAGCAGGATCCACAAGTATTTTTCTCTACTTATAGAAAGTGTTCTTAGCCTGAAAGAAGGAAACCGATGGAGCCACCACATCTAAGAACCGAAAAGCTGCCAAGCAGTAAAATTTTATTCTTGGGTTTAGAAATCCTTTAATCAGTGATTTGTACAACGCCATCCTCCTGGCAATCTAGCTGCTTACCTCTTCCTCCTCTGCCAGGCGAGATTCCCTGAGAGCCGTGGGGAAAACACGGGGGGTGAACTGAATTTTTATACTGCCAGTTTTCCTGGTGGGAGGCAAAACTTTTTCACTGCCAGGTTTTTCAGCTGCTGAAAAATAAGACAGAATATTTGGTTACTTTTTTCTTACACTTTTATCTTAGCACAAAGGCCACATGAACTTCTAAATCATTCTAGCCTCTTCTGTTAAATTATTGTGTGAAGTGATATCAAATAAACAATGCATGACAATGTTCTAATTCATACGCAATCCTTTTAGCAGTTGGAAGGACTTGAGCGGTTCTTATTTATAGCATATTGGGTATGAGGCTTATTGTCAGCTGATATTTCATTTATCGTGGGGGTTAGGCGGGGAGGGGGTCAACCTTATTTTAATCTGGATATAATCAATAATTTGACGGAAATTCTATAACATCAATAGCAGCATTCATATTTGTGATCATTTTAATGAGAGATAGAATCTTAGCACTTAGCTACTTTCAGAAGATAACAAAGTTACATGAGGACCAATATAAGGAATCAGTGACAATGAAAAAGGTTACTTTGAGTCTTTTATTACATCCACCAATTTCAATGTCCAACTGATTGAGGAAAGCAAATACCTTTTGAAGGTTTAGTTGACCTTAAACCAAAGTTTCAGTTGCAAAATACAATATTTCACCCCAGATATCCCTACACATCAATATGTTGTTTGTTAATCCATGTTCCCATACCAGGTGCAAAGCGGGATATCAAACGTCAATGAGTTTCTTGGGTCAGCACCCACTTCTTCAAGAAAACATGGGGGAATAATTGTCTCCAAAAAAGCACTCAATCAATTAAAAACAGTATTGCAAATTTAAAAGAACAGGGTTGTATTCCAAATAATTGCTGCATCCAGCTCTCAAATACACTATATTGTCAAAAGTAATGGGGCGCCTCCCTTTACACACACATGAACTTTAATGGCATCTCAGTCTTAGTTCGTTGGGTTTAATATCGATCACCTTTGGGATGAATTAGAGTGGAGACTGCGAGCCAGGTCTTGTCCAACATCAGTGCCTGACCTCACAAATGCGCTTCTGGAAGAATGGTCAAACATTTGCATAGACACACTCCTAGACCTTGTGGACAGCTATCCCAGAAGAGTTGAAGCTGTTATACCTGCAAAGTGCACGCCAACTCAATATTGAACCCTACGGACGAAGACTGGAATGCTATTAAAGTTCATGTGCATGTAAAGTCAGGTGTCCCAATACTTTTGACAATATAGTGTATGTTATCCATAAAGGAGGTGCTCCATATTCCAGCCAATCAAGGGGCAGGACTAGCCAAAACTGGCCTTGCCAGACACGGTCATATTTGAATGCCGCCTCATCAGATCTAATATAACCACCAAGCCGCCAAAAGTAGAATATGTGATATGATATGTAATAACCACCTTCGTGATTAACATACTTGAGAGCTGAATGCAGCCAAAACTGGAAACACCACCCAGTTCTTTAAATTTTGTACTGCTGTGTTTATTGATTGATTGCTGTTCTGGACACAATTATTCCTTCATCTTTTCTTGAAGAAGCGGGCCCTGACCCGAGAAACGCATTGAGACCTGCACCTTTTATGGACATATGGATGAAGAAACAACCTGTACATTTATATGTATTGGAATATCTGGGGTGAAATACTGTATTTTGAATATGAATATATAATGAACAATGAGCAATATACATTTTAACTTGGATTTTTAAATAGAACGGACTAGGCCAATCACAGCCCATCTGTACCATGTGATTAGCGTTGACCAATTACAGCTAATCACAACAAAAGACACTGAATGAACCAGTTTCTTTCAGTAAAACTGGTTGCTTATACAAATTTAATTCATTGGAATATGTCACATGTGTCAAACACAAGCCCTGGGGACTGAATCTGGCCCTCCAGGCCATTTCATGTGGCCCTTGCATCTCTTCTGCAGTTACGGCGCCCCTTCTTCTCCACCCCCCGCCTTAGCAGCAGAGAGGATGACAGAACTCCTCCGCCAGATCCTGCAGCCACAGAGAGGCTTGTCTTGCCCCCCCCTCCCTTCTTGGTAGTCAGCAGCAGAGAAGAGGGCAGAACTCCTTTACAGATCCGGTGTCTCTTTGTGCACCCCCTCATCTCCAATCAGTGTTGCCAACCTCCCGCAGCATTTTTTACTGGCAAAACATGGAAAATTTACTGGCAGAGCACATTTTTTACTGGCAACCTGTCAAATAACTGAACTCCTATTAAAAACTAAGACAACTGATATTTAAACACAACATGGAAACACTGACAATACCCATATCAAGTAGTTTGCTTGGTTTACACTTAAAAAGTCAGCACAGCATGACAAATTATCAGACCCTGATATTTATAGACAGTTGTAAAAATCACTGATTTTTACAAACTGTCAGTAAATTTACTGGCGGTTTGCAACACTGTCTCCAATTCCCCTAATCTCAGCATTTAGCAGACTCTGGCAGCTGACTCCAGCCATCCTCTGATCCTGCTCCAGGTTCTGCACTTTCTGCTTCGCAGCTTTGCGGTAGCACAAGGTAAGGGGGATGCATTGTGATGTAAGGGAGGGTGGGGTACTCTTGACTTCTGATGGTGGGGCTCTTGACATCTGATGTAAGGGGGGTGGGGTGCTCTGGAAATCTAGCCCTACAGATACAACCGGCCCTTTGAGGGCAACCATAATGCTAATATGGCCCACGATTAAATGGAGTTTGACACCCCTGGTATATGCAATAATAATGTCTAAAAATAAATAAATAAATAAACAAACCTGATCACTTCCCCATAGTGCAGGGTTATTATGGTAACAATGTATTGCACTGGTCACAGTGTGTTACTGCCACCAGTCAGCGTCCCTGATCACTGCCACACCAGTTATATGATAACACTGTATTACACTGGTGGTGGTGAAGAAAAAAAAAATGATGAACCTTTTTTTAAAAAAAATTCTTAATTTTCCAAATAATTGTGACAAAAAAAAAAAAAATACAACTTAAAAAAAACTCACCGTGCCTCTTACTAAATACTTTGGACGGTCTACTTTCCAAAAAGGGGTTAATTTTGGGGGATATTTGTACTGTTCCGGTGTTTTCGGGCTTCAAGAAATAAGATAGGCCATCAGTACATCAGGATTGATCAATTTTCAGATACTGTATATATCCCATAGTTGACTCTATAACTTTCCTACAGACGAAATAATATACTCTGATTTGGGATCTTTTCGCCAAAGAAATGTAGCAGAATACATTTTGACCTAAATTTATGAAAAAAGATTATTTATTTGCAATATTTTATAACAGAAACAAAGAAAAGGGGATTTTTTGTATAACTTACCGTAAAATCCTTTTCTCTGAGTTCACTGACAGACACAGCCTTCTTATGACACATGGGGTTATGCTCATCCTACTAGGAGTAGACTAGGCAAAACAAACAAAAGCATAGGTTGGCCCCTCCCAGGGGGCCATCCTTACCTTAGCATATAATCCCCCCGCCCTGTACAGCACATCAGTTCGTAACAAGCCGTACAAAACCAACGCAGAGGGGTGGGTGCTGCGTCTGTCAGTGAACTAAGAGAAAAGGATTTTATGGTAAGTTATACAAAAAAATCCCTTTTTCTCTTCCGTTCACTGACAGACACAGCCTTCTTATGACGCATGGGGGCGTCCCAAAGCTGTGCCAATTAAGAGGGGTGGGCAAACTATAACAACTGTACCCAACAGAAAAACGCCCTCTCAGGCGGCGCTAACTGCGCCTATACTGCCGCTTGTAATACTTTGCGGCCAAAAGCAGCATCCGAAGATGCTGAAACATCAATTTTGTAAAACTTAGTAAACGTGTGCACTGAGGCCCAAGTAGCTGCCTTGCACACCTGAGACACCGAGGCTTGGTGTCTAAATGCCCAGGAAGTACTAACTGCCCTGGTGGAAAGAGCCATGACTGGAAACGGGGGAACCTTGCCCCGAATCTCATATGCATGAGTCACGGTCTTCCGTATCCAACGAGACACGGTAGCTGACGAGGCCGCCATGTCTTTGCGCGACCCTTCCGTCAGCAAAAATAAAGAATCAGACTTCCGAAAGGAAGCTGTAGAACTCAAATACACCCGCAAAGCCCTTACCACATCAAAAGAATGCAGTTCGATTTCTTTGGGATGCGACGGGTGCGGGCACAAAGAGGGAAGAACAATATCATTTAAATGAAAGGAAGAAACCACCTTCGGAAGAAACGAAGGGGAAGGTCGCAAAACTGCCTTGTCCTTATGGAGGACCAAGTAAGGTGACTTGCAGGATAATGCTGCCAACTCAGACACCCGTCTGGCGGATGTGATAGCCACCAGAAAGGCCACTTTCTGCGACAACAGTCGTAAGGGAATGTCCCTAATCTTTTCATATGGTGGCTTCTGCAGCACAGAAAGCACCAGATTCAAATCCCACGGCGCCAGAGGCGACCGTATTCGAGGAGCCACATGACGTACCCCTTGTACAAATGTACGGATCAATGAATGAGACGCCAAGGGTCGTTGAAAAAGAACCGTCAGGGCCGAAATCTGCCCCTTAAGCGTACTTAACGCCAGGTTCTTGTCCAGTCCTTGCTGCAAAAACGACAGTACTCTGGACACCATATACGAGCGGGGGTTCCAACCCCCTGCCTCACACCAGGTAATATAGGATTTCCAGGTCCTATGATAAATCCTACGTGAGGTACTCTTACGTGCCTTGATCATAGTAGGGATCACAGAGTCAGAGACACCCCTATCCCTCAACACCTGAGACTCAATAGCCAAGCCGTCAAAGCCAGAGAGGGTAAAGCAGGGTGCAAGATGGGCCCCTGAGACAGTAGGTCTTCGCGAAGTGGAAGACGCCATGGAACATCTGTCACCATCCGTACTACGTCGGCGTACCAAGGACGCCGAGGCCAATCCGGAGCTACCAGGATTGTCGGGATTCCCTCTACTTCTATCCTGCGTACAACCCGCGGTAGAATCTTTAGAGGAGGAAAGATGTACAGTAGCCGAAACCGACCCCAGGGCGCTACCAGGGCGTCCGAGGCGACCGCCAAAGGATCTCTTGTTCTGCACACAAAGGTCTGTACCTTGTGATTGTACCTGGAGGCCATAAGGTCCACCTCTGGTGTGCCCCACTTGAGGCAAATCTGGCAGAACACTTCTGGATGTAGGGACCATTCCCCTTGATCCAGAGTCCGGCGGCTGAGAAAGTCCGCCTGCCAATTTTCCACGCCTGGGATGTAGATTGCAGAGAGAGCTGGCACCTGAAGTTCTGCCCACCGAAGGATCAGAGCCGCCACCGCGGCTGCTGCCAAACTTCTTGTTCCGCCCTCATGGTTCACATATGCCACAGCCGTGGCATTGTCCGACTGAACCCGGACAGGGAGGCCTCGTAGCCTTTCTGACCAACGGGACAGGCAAAGTCTGATCGCTCTCAGCTCCAGTACATTTATCGGAAGACACGCTTCCCATACTGACCAATGACCCTGGGCAGAGAACTGACCCAGGATGCCTCCCCAGCCCAATAGGCTGGCATCCGTCGTTACTATCGACCAATTGAGGGGGGGAAAACCCTTCCCCAATTTTAGGGCCGGAGCCCGAATCCACCAGATCAAGGATCCTCGGGACTGATGATCCAACCTGATCAGCCTGTCTAGGGATAGGGGAGATTTGTCCCACTGCGACAAAATTGCCTTCTGCAGGAGCCGAGTGTGACTCTGGGCGTAAGGTACCGCTTCGAAAGTTGACACCATGAGCCCCAACACTCGCATACAGAACCGTAAGGAGAACCACTGGCGTGATAACAGGGTTCGCACTGCTGCCTGAAGTGTCAGGAGCTTGCTCGGTGTTA
>BLSH010247086.1:982154-1002144 GCA_018402905.1 Glandirana rugosa
CCTAATAGGGGGGGGGGGGGGTGGTCATCATGGCGTGGAACGTGACTGGCAAGCTGAAACGAGGCTGGCAGGCCTCGCGACACAATCCGCCCAGCGGCGGTAAACTCACACCTCGTGGCGAGCAAGCACCGGCTGGCACGCACACAATTACCGTCGCAGGTAACAAACTATTGGTACGCCAAAGGTAGGACGAGAGACCACCGGGGGTCACCAGCAAACTCTCTTCAAGTCAGGAAAATGTCCTTCACAAATTTTGCCTTCACTCGAAGGTCAAAAGCTAACCTATTGCACCGACTGTGTGTCATTGTTCGAGGCAGGGAGAGCCAGCTATACTTGCTGTTTTGATGCCTCAGCACTCCGACCGGAAGAGCAATGCCCACAAACTACTGCACTCCAGGAGCTTGTTACTGTGTGTCAGCCACGTTATCCAATCGAAAACTGGAAGCTCACTTCCGTTTTAAACACTTCCTGTAAAAGGACTGAACTTCTCTCAAACGACCACTGGGGGCCACCAGAGAGCAGGATGGAAACCGCATGGTTATCAAACAATGGACGCTGCCATTAACACACGCACGGTCGGCCACGAACGAGCGGTGCTCCACACTCAAATGGCGGCGACCCGCCTAACACAGCGCTCCGGACGGTCGGAGCAAAGTCGAACGGTCAGTGCAAGGTGCGGTACTACTGGTGGGGGGGGGGGGGGATAATCCTCAAAGGGGTACCACCCAGTATGTCCCTCTAACGGACCCCCACCGGCCGGCTACCACCGGAGCTGCCCAGGTGCCCACTCTCCATGCCCCTAAGGCGGAAGAGGGGTCCACTCACCAATCCGACGGTCGCAGCGGTTAGCCACCGGAGCAGACCTACCTTCCCAAAAGGAGTCATGCTGCTGGCCAGGCCACTGGACAGGTGTACCAGTCACTGAGCTCTAGTGGGTTTTAGCCACTGGCCTCCCGCACGGAACGGGCGCTATGCGGTGGGCCCCCCTAAGGGTAGCTCGCAGTGTCGGCCGGACTGGGGAAAGTTTTGGATTCGAGATATCCTCTATACCACCAGCCAGCTTCTTGATAGCAGTCTTCATCAGATGAATCTTCAGGAGACCGCAGATCCCATAGGGAACCAGGTCTACTCCTTGCACTAGGCAAATAAAAGCTAATGTGCTGTACTGGGCAGGGGGATTATATGCTAAGGTAAGGACGGCCCCCTGGGAGGGGCCAACCTATGCTTTTGTTTGTTTTGCCTAGTCTACTACTAGTAGGATGAGCATAACCCCATGTGTCATAAGAAGGCTGCGTCTGTCAGTGAACGGAAGAGAAAGGGGTTTTTTTTTTTTTTTTGTTTTTTTTAAATTTCCATCTTTTTTCTTTTATTTAGTAAAAAAGAAAGAACCCAGTGGTGATTAAATGCCACCAAAAGAAAGCCCTATTTGTGTGAAAAAATGATAAAAATTTCATATGAGTACAGTGTTGCATGACTGAGTAATTGTCATTCAAAGTGTGAGAGTGCTGAAAGATGCAAATTGGCCTGGGCAGGAAGGGGGTTAAGTAGTGAATGTGTATGGATTATTTTTGGAGAAGAAATAGTTCAGTGTCACTGTAACACAACATTTTATGTAAGTGACAGTCATCTATAATAATAACTAGCTTACCTTGGGGATGGGGTTTTGGATTAGTAGCATTTTTGGATTTGTTTATAGCATTTTTTCTCTTCTCTTCCTCTCTCCTCTTCTGCTCCTCCTGGATTCTCCTCTGCTCTTCCTTAAATCTTTCCAGCTCTTCACTCGCTTTCCGCCTCTCCTCTTCTTTAATAGTTTCTATTTGTTTTCTTTCTTCTTCGTCAATCTAAAAATAGGTTAAAATTATTTAATCATTTTTATTTCAAATTGATGTGAAATTGAGAATATGACTCCCCATACTGTATATGGGATACAGATCTATGAGTATATAATAATTTCAACTAAACTTGGGGGAGATGAATGCCTTCATTTGTAGGGAGAAATTCAAAAAAGGCTTATATAGTCTTCCACATAGAGTTATGAAAACATTATACAGCTTTATTGATTACTCATATAAAATAACCATGACTTGAGAGAAAACTTTGAAATAAAACAGTAAATCATTTGGTTCCCACATAAATCCCACACAAGTTAGATGTAATTGAGGCCAGCTGCAAGGGAGAGCACAGAGCGGTGAGGTCAGCATACGCTTACTATGGCCCATTTTATTTCTGTGGATGTAGGGTAACACCACCCATAGGCTTACTATGGTCCATCCCGACCCAAAGCATATAATTTAAAGAGATTCTAAAAGAAACACTTTTTGCTTCAGCCCCGGAAGGATTTGCCCCTTAATGACCAGAGCACTTTTTGCGATCCGACACTGCGCCACTTTAATGACAATTGCGCGGTTGTGCGACGCTGTACCCAAACAAAATTGACGTCATCTTTTTCTCACAAATAGAGCTTTCTTTTGGTGGTATTTGATCACCTCTGCGGTTATTATTTTTTGCGCTATAAACAAAGAGCAACAATTTTGACAAAAAAAACAAAACATTCTTTTTGCTATAGTACATATCCAAAAAAAAAAAAAAAAAATTATATAAATATATATATATATATATATATATATATATATATATACACACTCATTTCTTCCTCAGTTTAGGCCAGTATGTATTCTTCTACATATTTTTGGTAGAAAAAAAAAAAAAAATCGCAATAGGCGTATATTGATTGGGTTGCGCAAAAGTTATCGCGTCTGCAAACTATGAGAATAGATTTATGGCACTGATTACTGTATAAATGTCACTGACAGGGAAGGGGTTAAGGGGCGATCAAAGGGTTAACTGTGTTCCCTCAGCGTGTTCAAACTGTGTGGGGACTGGGCTGACAGGGACATGACAGATCTAACTGTTACCGATTACTGTGAACAGAAGATCAGTGTCATGTTCAGACAGAATGGGGATCTGCCTTGTTTACATCCCCGTTCTGCCTCTGTAGAAGGCGTTGTGGGTCGCCAGCGGACATAGAGTATGCAGGACCCGCCGCCCGCGGTCACGCTCCCGCAGCACGCGCGTGCCCACAATATCCCGTGCACGGACTGCCGTGCAGCTACTGACCTTTCCGCTGTATAATGACGGCGGCTGGTCAGCAAGTTAAAGTTAAAGTAACTGACATGTTATACCCCATGTTAACATCTATGGGACCAAAAATGTGATTTTGCACCTGTACTTCAGGTAAGCAAAAAAGCCTCTAAATTGCTGTGCATCAGTGAGGCATAAGAAGTCATCGGTCATGTTAGTTCCTCCCCCACATTTGAGAGCAATGCCAAGCACCTCTACAGATGGATGCTTCCATCTCACTTTGCAATGTTCAGTAATGGCATGACATGGGCTCTTTTTTATTAAATCAGACATGTATGTTACGGACCTTCATCATGACCTCCAGAGAGTACTTCTCGTTTTCTCTCTTCCTCATCGCTCTGGCCTCTGCATCTTCTTTAGCTTTCTCCTGCACTCTAGCAACAGCTTTCTCCCTGACTTTTTGCATTGCCTCCTTTTCCACTAGAAAATAAGAAAAGTCAAATAAAACACTGAACGTATTTGTAGCTAAACATGGTTTTCAGGGGATTTGCATAAGTGAGCATATGATTTAGTTCAAGAACAGCTGTAATTTAATAAAGCTTGGTGACCCTCTCTTTCCCAGCCTTGCAGAGCTAGTCTGCACCCTCCTAAAGCTGACCATTCATGGATCAAAATTTGGCCAGTTCAGGGACTGTTCGAATTGTGATCCATGAGTGGCCACTACGGTTGTACAGAAGTCAATCCACCAATCATCTTCTGTTTAGAAGCTCTGTCAGAGAAAAGCGGCTCAATCAGCACTGCAGGCAATAGGCCTCAGCGTTGATCTGTGTATTCTGACAGCAGGAAGCAGCCAGCTTAGCCCCCTTGTCTTGAATTTTATTGTAACTCTACTGTCTCCCTTTATATTGAAAATCGCTGCACTAACTGTTGGCGCTTTATAAATCCTTATAAATCCACTTTGTGTGGATGGAGGAATCTGTTGGCTAAACGCAACTAAAAAAAAAAAAAAAAAAAAAAAAAAAAAAAAACTGTATGGCCCCTCCCTCTCCAATATTTGTGATTTTTTTTTTGGAGGGGGGCGGTGGGTACCTGATTGCCACAGCAATCTGAGCAGAATTTTGGCCCCCTCCTTACCCTCGTAGTCTCTTAGGACATGTCACAGGTCTCAGGAGACTGTGGGACAAATTGCGGGGTGAAGTCACAGTCAGCTACCCACAGTTAGGATGCCAGAGCCTGCATCTGAAGACCGGCAAAGAGGTGGGTCAGATGAGGACATCACTGGATCCTGGGACAGGTAAGTGTGTGTTTTTTAAAAGTCAGCAGCTACAGTATTTGTAGCCGCTGACTTTTACATTTTTGTTTGCAGGGTGAAGATCCGCATTAAGAATAAAAAGAATCCACACTAAACTCCTCCACCCAGCTGCTTACTTACCTGCTCCAAATTTTTACAAAAATCTTCTTCAGGCCACACCTGCGCAATGAAACTGGCTATACGCGCTTCATATTTCTTTAGTTCAGTCCAGTGGGCCGAAGGAGGGAAATCCATCAATTACCCCATCCATGCTAAGCAATGTGGATAGAGGAATGGGTGGGCGGAGAGCCGTGCTGACGTTGTTACGTACCACGGTTCTCGGAAGTGCGGGTTGCTTGTCTTATGCAGGCCGGTGAGAGTGTTTTTAGGCGTTTTTATCACTACATTGACATGTGGTGACAAATTCAAGATCCTCTGTCGCAGAGAGGTGCATTGGATATTCTTTTTTAACACCAGGAGACCGAGCGGTTTGAACTTTGAATGGGATATTTCCCATTTTTATGATTAATATGCTACAGTCCTTATTCTCATTTTGCTCATGTTCTCCTGGTGCTGTCCGGAATGTCCACATCCACTCTCTCTTTCTGCCTGTCCTTTTTGCCGTCATGTCATTGTAAGGAGCCCCCCTTCATGATTTATAGTTCTTGTTTATTCATTCCCCTGATTATAATATTGAATAATAGAGCTTTTTAATCATTGTCGGGAGATGCATATACATCAAAATCTTTTTACAGTCTAATCGCATACACTCATCTAGTAATATGTATGCCCATTTAGATGCCATAAATGAACTCTGCTATTTATGTGCCTCTATTTGGATTAGGGTGTGTTTTGTTTTACTCACAAGACATCAGTTGTTGGGATTGATTGGAGCTTTATCTGGTTCCAAGTTTCACATGTTGTCTATAATTTATCATTCTCCCTTATCCTTCGTTCTTTTTCTTGGAAAAGATATGGTTTTAGCTTTTTATTTTTATAGTACAACCAGATTGACATGTATGTGGTAGCATGTTTGGGATAATGCTAGGGAGATAGTTTTTTTTTTTCCCTTGGAGCATGCTTGTATCATAACTAGATTATGGAGCAACTGCATAGGGAATAGTTTCCCAGCCTTGCTGCCTCCGCTAGTACACAACATATAAGTACTTTCTTTTTCCAATTTTTTGGATAGACATCATGGTGTCCTTTTCGCTTGGAACCTTCCTTTTTCTTTTGGTAATGAAACACTTTTTGTATGCGATTTTATACCTGTATGTTGGTTTTACATATACATGGTTAGTAGTCCTCCTGGTTTCTAACACCATTAAATTGTGGCCATCCTTAAGACAGTAGGGAGCGATCAAGGCTATTTTTATGCAAATTTGTCATGTGATGATCTTTTGTTTTGCTATGTCACTAATGTCAATATCGCATCCCTTCTTACAGATGGTTCGGATAGGTTGATTTCCAATTGGAAGAGGACTATGGATCGTTTGAACATCCTTCAACCAGCTGAATCATTAGTGACCAGCATTCCTCCACCCCTTTTGGAATCAACCTTTCCAAACGCCTTCTGCCATCTGAGTACAATCTACGTTAATTACTGTTCAATATTTATTGGTTGGTTTTTGTACAGGCTTTCTTGTATATATATATATTTTTTTTTTTATGGCTAATATTGTAGTTACACTTTAGCTATGATTAAGCATCAATAGTCGGATGTGAAACGCGTCAGCTTTTTGCTGTATGGACTTCTAGAAATAAAGCGGGTTGCTTGTCTTATGCCGGCCGGTGAGAGTGTTTTTATCACTACATTGATGTAAGTGCAAGCTTATGTTTTAATAAACATGCCATAAAGGTTTATACACTATGTGGAGCATCTTTTATATTTCTGGGGATGAAATCATGGAGCTATTATCTGGATGATCTTCACTTCGGTCTTAAGGGGCCCTACAGGAACACTACAGAGAGGCCTTGGCTGGGTGTTTAGCCACAAGCATTTCTGACCTTCCTTCATTGGAAGTCCCATCTAGCTGGTATTTTTACCATACTAAGGTGGTGGTGTTCCAATCAAGATCTCACACATGGTGATGGATGGTGACTACATATATTGAAATCCTGGTCACATATGAAGAGGACTTTATTTAATTTCCTTTGCATTATTTTTTCTGGACTTTAATTTTGCATTCAATTTGTACACTATGTTCATATTTTTGTCATTATGTTCATGTATTCACATTGATTAAATATATAGCGTGAGTCTTCAGGTTTTGATTTTGATTGGATAGAAGAATGTCAGCTGCCGGCTATTGTATTCAGCAGTCACTTCTCCAGCAGCTGTTGAATATCTGAACTGCTCTTGCATCGGATTGGATGCAAGGGCTGTTCAGCCAAGCAATTTTAGATTTGCACCTTCGACAAAACTTCAAAAATTGACTTTTGTTGAGTGGGGAAAGAGGGGATCAGTGGACAGCTACCAACGGGGCCAACCCCAGCTACAATTACAGCCAATTCAGCAGGGATCAGCTAAAAGTCAAGCAGTGTATAGCTAGCTTGAGCCCTTGTACACACTCAGAGTAGTCAAAGTCAATGTTCATGTAATATATACAGTAGATTAAACGGATGTCCACTTGGCAACCCCTCTTCAAATGGAGCAGTAAGTTCCAATCCTAAAACCCCCATATAAACTATCTTAAGCAACATACTGCAAAGCTAAAGTTTCAACCTCATAGCACATAGTATTAAAAACAGATAAACTTATAATAGTTTATAATGGTATGAAAACAAAGTCTCTTTTACATAAGCGGCCAGGGGCAGTAAAAGCAAAATGGCTGAGCTGCAGTTTTACCTCCTCAATCTAAACCAAGAAATGCAGCCGCCCAGGGCTGTAACCGTGATGTTTTGCTTAGCAGCTACAGCAAAAATGATATTGCAAGTTGCATTCAAGTGAATAAGGCCAAACTGCAACTGCCCTGCTACCACCTTGTTGCAGCACATTGGATCTGCATTTTGTGGGCTAAAACAGGCGGGGAGGCGCCGAGGCGGAGACATATCACATCTTCACTGACATCAAACGCTACCATGGAACGATTTTCAAAGGGGCAGCAATAATAGCCATACATGCGAACGATCTCCAAGATGGTTTAGTGGTTGAACAACAAGCACTTAGGAAGTGATCATGGAAAGGCTTCATACTGATGCTGTGCTACCCTTAGAGTGCTTGTAAAGTCACTAAGGTGACTTTATATGTATCCTATGCAGATATACTGCCATTAATGAAAGGCTAAATACCATTTCTGCGGTCACATGATCCCCCTGTGCTGGCCGGCCTTGAGCCATGGAGAGAAGTGGGAGGGGCCGAGATTGCCCTGTAATGTCAGCCGGCCAGCAGAGGGGAATCTCCGCCCCTCTTGCTTCTCTCCATAAATCGAGGCCAGCCAGCACCGAGGATCACGTGACCCCACAGCTACAGTGTCAGAAAAGGTATTTTACCTTTTAATTTCTAACAAACATTTACACTTTCATTAATGGCAGCATATCTGCATGGGATTCCTTTTGTATGTGCTGCATTATGCGGCTGTATAGAGAGTGGAGGTGCATGGAGGAAACACTCTCATATGGACAGGGAGGGAGGAGAGACTGTCCGAGGAAAGACAAGGTCTGTGGATGACGGAGAAACGTAACCTGACCACGGTAATCAGGGCTCAGCAGCCATGATTATTGTGGTCAGCAGAGGCAGGAGGACTCAGGAACTGGCAGAATCAATCAGGTTTATTACAAGTTAGGAAAAGAAGAATTGCACAGCACAAGCACTGTGCTGTTATTCATGCCTTAAAGGAACAGGATCTTAGTTTTTTTTTTTTTTAGGTTTACAAACACTTTAAGAAGCAGAGGAAGAAATGTATTTAAGATGCTATTCATAGTAAATACAGTCTTACGGCTCTTATTTTGCACAGTGTTGCTGAAAAACAAACAAATGACCACAGTATGGAAAGTACTTACTATTGGCAGCAGACAGGGTGTCCCAAATAGATGGCTCCTGCTTATGTAGGGTAAAGAGGATGACGCCATTGCCAATCTTTGCGCTACTTTTGTCAACATCAATAGGTGACAGTGGAAATAATTCAAATAAGAACGGAGGAAAACTCACCTATATATTAGAAAGAGAATTGAAACACGTTATTATTCATTATTGTATGGTAAAGGAAAAAGGCATCTCCGCAACCACCACTCTCTACCTTCCACGTTTTAGCTCACCATACAGTATATTACCAATCCAAAGCTAGGTTGGTAGTATTCATCTTCTTAGTATGTAGTTAAAGTGGTTGTAAACCTCAGACACGAAATATGAACAAAGCATATCCCTCTATACTGTACTGTGTACTTGTCTCAATTAAGAGCACTAAGTGTAATTTCTGTCTGCTGCTTCCTTCCTCTGTTATCAGCATGAGTTACTTCTGTCCAGTTTTTCTGACACCAAGAGAAATAAGGTGACAGCGGAGGGAGCTCCAGCTCATTGATAGCCTCAGCTCTGTCCTGTGTGCTGTGTAAAGGGGATGTGTCCGTTCCCTCCAATCAGCACTCAAAGCTCTGCTCACTGAGCTCTGCAGAGTGCAACTTCAGCTCTCTGCCCAGTTTTTTGACAGCTCAGACAAGCTTGATAAATTATGGAATTTTAACAGCTGTAGAGAAGAGTAGACTGCAGATAACGTATGCAGGAGGATTTGTTTAATCTCTGTGTATCACCTGAGGCCAGTCACATAACTGGGTATATGTGAGGGTTTACAACCAGTTTAAAATTCCAACTTTACCTATTACCAAAAGTGAAGGAACAGGGCATAGGCTTCCACATTTTGGGATTGTGCTCTTCCCATTTACTATTAGTAGAATCAAGATTTCAAAATCCAGGCAAATAATTAAAGTAAATTCCAGCCATGGATATTTTATACACAGTTACATCTGAATGAATGCAAAGCTTTCTCTGATTGTATGAGTTGGAGAACATGACATCACCACACAGCCTCTCTAGTTCGTCCAATTGGAGAATGCTTTACATTCATTCAGGTAATGCAAAGCATTCTGTGAATGGCACCAAAGTCGAGAGGCTGATCACCTGTGTTCACAATGCAGCAGGGCATATTCAGGAGGTGCCTATGACAGCCAGGCTTATAGAATTTTCAAGGAGGTGCCTATGACAGCTAGGATTATAGAATTTTCAGGAGGTGCCTATGACAGCCAGGCTTCTAGTATTTTCAGGAGGTGCCTATGACAGCCAGGCTTCTAGTATTTTCAGGAGGTGCCTATGACAGCCAGGCTTCTAGTATTTTCAGGAGGTGCCTATGACGGCCAGGCATCAAGCATATTCAGGTGGTGGAGGAGATCGGTGTCAGCCTCCATGTTGCTGTCCCCTCACCTTGATGTAGTCCTCGGTACAAAGCACATTACTCTGGCACGCCTTGGCTCCCTTTAGCGGCACGGATATAAAGATCTCCTTCTCCGTCTGCTGCCAGGTAAAATCTTTCACTATGATCGGCATGTTCCCGGTTCCAGCCGTATCACCTGTTGCTATGGTTACTGACAACTTCCTGGTGTCTTCCGCCTTCTATAGCAGTACTATATCCGGTCCTCTGTACATCTCCCCCCTGATTGGTAGGAGCGGGAATGACGTATCCGTCTCACTAAGCCATGTGCAGATGGCGGGCTCACCTCTGTGGGGAAATTAGAGCGGTGTGAGAGAACAGAACTCCCATTGACTGCTGTATAATACAAACACCTGTCCTGTGTCCTCCCCACTGTACACAGCACACCTCTGTCACCTGTCCCGGGATTTCTGCTTTGGTCACAGTGAGGTGTGGTGCTCATTGGGACAAACATAATGCTTTATAATAAAACGGTTAGGTTTCATTTATATTGGAATAGCAGACATGAATTGTCCCCTGTGACCACTGACTAGTCCCTTCCACTTGCTATATTAGCCACAGCCTAGGTTCTGAGAGAGACATGGGCTATGCCTGGGGTTCCTGAGGCAACCTTTACCTCACAGAGATACTCCCTCTGCAATGGCTGACAGGCAGCATTTGTAAGGCAGTAGCTATAGGGACTTCTAGGAATCCTGATTAAAGGGCAGGTTCTCACACATGCAGTGAGCGTGGCTCCTGTGTGAACAGACACAACATCCTATTCATTTGAATGGGTTGCTGTACTTGCAGGAAAAGCCCAGAAAAAGGTCCCTGCCCCTTTTTAAAATTGCACGATGCATTTGCCCCATGCGATTTCCTGCATCCTAACGTGCTGCATTGTCAGATGCATGGCGTGCTAAAACCAGCATTATCTGGCTATGGTTATGTGCGTTTTCCATGCACTCCCAGTTGTTCTGTGCAGGCAGTGTCATTGATGCCAGTTGGCACACTATGATGTCTGCCCAGAAGACATATTGGCAGCAGTGTGTGTCCGCGCTGCCGCTGACTTCCTGTATATCCCCATGCGGGTAAGCACAGCCCTCCACAGGCATACTCCCTGTGAAAACGAAGCACAAGGCTCCATTCACATTCGGCGTTTTGGGATCTCAGGCAGAAATCGGTGTGATTCCACCCCTGACCTCAAATTGCACTGCAATCACAGAATGCATTCATTTTTAATGGCATCTAAAACGCGGGGTCGTTTTCCCATGAAAAAAATCACGTGGCAAACCGCAACTCACTGAGCTCGTCACCCAAAAGAAGCTCCTGGTCCTGTGAAAAGCAGAGGTCAATGCTCGGCGTCATGAAGGGGAAATGGTGGTGGTGTAGGGGGAGGGTATCCATAGCAGTTTGGGTAAGTTTTGTAATGTGATCGATTGCTCCTCCTGAGCACAGGTAAAGTGGTTGTATCCCCTTAAAAAAAAAAACACCTGTAAGGCAAAGGCATAATGAGCTAGTATGAATCGCATACTAGCTCATTATGAAATACTTACCTTAGAACGAAGACCTGACAGGGCCGCCCGGCAGGGGAGGGCTGGGCCAGGGGGCAGGGTGGCAATTGCCCCCCAGGCCACCCTAACTTACATTCAAAATGGCTGACGGCCGCTGCCACTCACACTTTTTTCTTCTTGTGGAGGAAGGAAGTAGGGGCCAGGCAAAGTGGGGGCACTGGTGAGGCTGCATTGGTGGACACTGGTGAGGCTGCATTGGTGGACACTGGTGAGGCTGCATTGGTGGACACTGGTGAGGCTGCATTGGTGCATTATTTTTGTTAAAGTTCCTTTGTTGCTAACATTAAATTATGTTACCACATTTTATCATATTTGTCTTACTTCATAACCTCAATATCCGTTATAAAACCAGGTGGGCATGGATGCTGAGCTGATTCGGTGGTTCAATGGGCCACTTGACTGGATTTGCCCCCCAGGCCTAAGGCTGCCAGCCCTCCCCTGCCGCCCGGTCCCTGAAGAGAGAGCTGCCATCTTCCCTCCGTGGATCCTTCCAGGTACACGGCTCCGGTGCTGTGAGTGGCCATAGCCACGAGATGTCATTCCCACACACGCACGTGGGAGCCCGTCTTTACGGCGGACTTTCCGGCAAGGTGCGGCGCTATGCGCCGGGCCACCACTGCGCATTTGCCGCTGATGTCAGCGACTGCTTGCAGTGGAAATCTCTCCTAAACCACACAGGTTTAGGAGATCTACATTTTACTGACAGGTAAGCCTTAGTATAGACTTACCGGTAGGTAAAAATGACATTTTAGATGATACAACCGCTTTAACAGGCGTGAGATTGTCATCCCTACTTGCTGAAAATGTCTGGATTGGTTATCCAATACCTGCAATCAGGGCTAGACACGTGCAGAGCGAAAAAATTGTTTCGTTATTTACATAAATTTTTTTAGTTAGATTCGTTTCGCTCGTTTACGGAATTTGTATAACCACTTCAATCCCGGAAGGATTTCACACTTTAGGACCAGAGCCCTTTTTGCGATTCGGCGCTGCATCGCTTTAACTGACAATTGCGCGGTCGTGCGACGTTGTACCAAAACAAAATTTGCGTCCTTTTTTTCCCACAAATAGAGCTTTCTTTTGGTGGTATTTGATCACCGCTGCGCCATTTCTGATCGCCACTATAAACAAAAGAAGAGCGACAATTTTGCAAAAAAACACAAATTTCTTACTTTTTGCTAAAATACAAATCCAAAAAAAAATAAATAAAAAAACTTTTTTTTTCAACAGTTTTGGCCGATTTTATATTCTTCCTCATATTTATCGCAATCGGCGTTTATTGAATGGTTTGCGCAAAAGTTGCCGCGTACTGGTGATGAGAATTCATTTTTGGGGTTTTTATTTTACTGCGATATTGGGGCGGACATGTCGGACCATTTTGACACTTTTTTTGGACCATTGGCATTTATACAGCGATCAGTGCTATAAAAATGCACTGATTACTGTGTAAATGCCATTGGCAGTGAAGGGGTTAACCTGCAGGGGGCGCTTTAAGGGTTAACTGTGTTCCCTGGGCGTGTTCTAACTGTGTGGGCTGCCCTAGCAGGGGAAGGGGAGCGATCACAACTTCCATATAGACTAGAGGAAGGCTGTGATCACAGCCCTTCCCCCTCTCACAGAACGGAGATCCGTGTTTACTTACACGGACCTCCGTTCTTTCACTCCGGAGGGGCATCGTGGGTAGCCGGCGGAGATCGAGTCTGCCGCACCGGCTCCCTGGCCCCCCCCCCCCCCCGGACACAGTGAGCGCGCCTCCGGCAGCGCGTGCGCTCACAGTGCACAATCTCGCAGCCGCCGTGGTATGATAGCGTTTTGCGATATCGAACCACCTTGTCGCCGTCAACCTGCTGTTGGCGGTCGGCAAGTGGTTAATTTATTTGTTTTCGAATCGATTCAAAACCTTTTTTTTTTCAAATTCTAATCATTTTCATATTCAAATCGTTTTCGAATTTGACGTCCTTGGGTTTGAGTGGAGATATCTGAATGGTGTCTGCAGCTACAGGCACCATTCAGATACCGTTTTTTTTCAGCCGGCGATTCTGTTTTTGATAAAAGTGGTCTTAGCGGCGCATTCACCGCAAGATCACTTTTATCAGCAGCGGGAGAAGTGCCCCCCCCCTCCCGCCGCTTTCCCGTCATCTCCGCCGCTTACTGGACCCGCTAACAGCGGCGGAGATGATCGGGTCCTCTCCCCCCAGTGTCCGCTCACTCGGCTCCATAATACAGCAGGGCGGAAATGAAGTCACTTCCGCCCAACAGTCTTAAAGGGCCCTTTTTTTTTTTTAAATATTTTTTTTTTTTTGCATTTTACTGTAAATATGAGATGTGAGGTCTTTTTGACCTCGGATCTCATATTTAAGAGGTCCTGGCATGCTTTTTTCTATTAAAAGGAATGTTTACATTTCTTGTAATAGCAATAAAAGTGATAATTTTTTTTTAAAAAAAAGAACAGTGTAAAAATAAAGAGTAAAAAGTAAAATAAATAATAAAAAAAAATGTAAAGCGCCCCGTCCTGCGAGCTACGCGCCGAAGCGAAAGCATACGTAAGTTGCGCCTACATATGAAAACCGTGTGCAAACCACACGTAAGGTATAGCCGCGATCGTTAGAGCGAGAGAAATAATTTTAGCACTAGACCTCCTCTGTAACTCAAAACTGCTAACCTGTAGAATTTTTTAAATGTCGCCAATGGAGCTTTTTAAGTTGCAAAGTTTGTCGCCATTCTGCGAGCGGACGCAATTTTGAAGTATGACATGTTGTATATTATTTTACTCAGCGTAACATTATCTTTCACAATATGGAAAAAATTGGCCTAACTTTACTGATCTCTTAACGAGAAAAAAATGAATTTTTTTTAAAAAAAAGCACGCTTGGAAGACCGCTGCGCAAATACGGTGTGACAAAGTTTTGCAATGACCGCCATTTTATTCTCTAGGGTGTTAAAAAAAAAAATATATAATGTTTGGGGGTTCTAAGTAATTTTATAGCAAATAAAAAAACAGTTTTTAACTTGTAAACACCGAACCCAAAAAACAGGCTTGGTATGCAAGTGGTTAATATAATAGTTTTCCAATTTCCAAGGAGAATGGGTTGGGGTGGAAAGTGGAAGAATTGAATGGAAAAAGATAGAATACAATAGAGGGGATTATAACAGAAAATGAAAGAATATAATGTGGTGGAATGAACTTTGTACCTTATCACTGAACTTTCCATTATTTTACAATGAATGTACTGCTGAAGTCTAATATCATAACTGGAAGCAGCAACCACCAAAGGAAGTCACCTAGTTAAGAAATCAGATATGTATGCTACAAACAGGGGGCAGCACTGCCTTCAAAAAATTTGTGCATGCTTCTCTTTTGTCAGGATTGGCAAACATGTAAAACAGGGGTCAGCAACCTTTTCCACTTAAGGGCCGGGTTCAATGTATGTGAATGCATGGAGGGCCGCCGTCACCGACTAATAAATGAAGATAATAATCTGGACCCAATTACATTACACAGCCCCGTACCTCTGGACCCAATTACATTACACAGCCCCGTACCTCTGGACCCCTTTACATTACACAGCCCCTGAACCTCTTGACCCCCTTATATTACACAGCTCCCCTGCATATTACACTGCCCCCCTGCACATCACACAGCCCCACCTGCATATTACACAGCCCCCCCCCCCCCCCATGTCATGCTTTCAAATTGCGCACACTCGTGGAATAGGGACAAACTACAGTACTTAAAATACTCCATGGGCGACGATTTAAAAGTTTCTACAGGTTACCAGTTTATAGTTACAGAGGAGGTCTTGAGCTAGAATTATTGCTCTCGCTCTAATCATTGCAGCAATACCTCCCATGTGTGGTTTAACCTCCTTGACGGTATTCCCGAGTGTGGCTCGGGGTGAGTTTTCACTGCAAATAGCGGTAACCCCGAGCCACACTCGGGATTGCATCGCTGGATCCAAGGCTGGGTTACTTACCTTGTCCCCTGGATCCAGCGATGTCCCCCCGCTGTGTCTGCGGGCTGTGTCCTCCGGCCGATGCTTCTGTGTGCCGGGCTCCGTTCCCTGCAAGCGTTGCACGGGGGCGGAGCCTGGCGGTAAATTCAAAAATGAAACACACAGTAAACATACAGTACACTGTAATCTGTAAGATTACATTACTGTATTAAATCATTTCACATTCCCTTTGTCCCTAGTGCTTTGTCCAGTGCCCTGCATGCACTTTTATATTATATATGTCATTCTTTCTGCCTGGAAACTTGAGAACGTCCGTGGCATAAAAAAGCGTCCCTTTACGTCAAAAGCGGTTTTTGAACAGCTAGAAAACAGTGATAGTAAATAAGAATCACTTGCAGAATTGAGTGATACTGATTTTTGGGGAAATTTATCATCAGATACTGAAAGTGACGACAGAGACAATTCTGCAAATTAGCACATTTCAGTGTTTTTGACTAGATTACATTATTGAATATTTTTTTATTATGTTATTATTTTTGATAAATATTTATAGTCATTACATTAGTATAATTTTTTTTTTCATATATATTATAATTTATGATTTTGTTATTTCAAACGTTATCATACCTGGGATGTCTACTAGACTCTTGTCTTAAGTGAATTATTCCTAAGAATTACAGGCCTACAATATAAAACGCCAAATTTCTATGCGAAAAAATGTGTTGTTTTGAGACGCAAAAATCTGACAATCATACCGCTAGGGAGGTTAAACACTGTTTACATTTGCAGTCGCAACTTACATATGCGTTTGATTCTGTGCACAAGCACGGAGGGATGAGGTGCTTTAAATTTTTTTTTTATTATTTATTCTATTTTTTTTTTTTTTTTTTTTTACACTGTCCCTTAAAAAAAAAATCTGATCACTTTTATTGCTGTCAGAAGGAATGTAAACAGTAATAATCAGTGACAGGTACTCCTTATGGAGGGATCTGGGGTCTATAAGTCCCCTCCCTCTGCTTGGGATAACAGCCGAGCAACTTCTTAGCTGCATAGGTTGTTATCCCATGAAAACCGACCAGGGATAAAACGTCCATGGGCCAGGTGCACGTGATGAATTCACTGACAGGCTGGACATTTAGCAGCGGGCCACGGGCCATAGGTTGCCAACCCCTGATGTAAAATAATGCACCATGAAAAAGATCATTTTATTTGGAGATAAATGATCCTGCATGCAACTAAGTATCTTTATTACACCCCCAATAACCAATAAGCTATTCCACAGTTTCATAGGCTTGCATTGCACAGTTGGTAAAACAACTTTAAGCTAACATAGAAGACAGGTTACCACAGGCCCAAGGACGGAATAAATTACCCGTAGATGAACTCAGAGAAGTGAAATAAGTGTTTATGACAGCGATCACTGGAATACATTATTCAACCATGTCTGTTTACTCAAGTGAAAAGTAATACCAGTTATCTTGTCACCGGGATATCAGTCTCTATACTTGTACGCTGGTGAGGGCTTATGTGACTGACAGTATAATGTGCTTCCCTTGCCAAGAGTAAAACAGTAAATAGATAGACGAAGGATCCTGAGTGACATCAACAGATGGACTGACAGCGGAGAACACATCTATATTCAGATCCATTTAGGAAGCATTTCTGAAAACTGACAAACCTTTGGTTTTTTCTAACCCATTTAGGGCTTAGGCCATCATGGATGATGGAACAGGGAGTCCCATACATGAGAAGACTATAACAGGAACAGTAGATCTTTCTTAAAATGTTACAAGCTTCTCATTGACAAGACCCAAAAGATACCCATACCAGAGCAATTAATCAACTATGACCCGGGGGGTCTCACTAGGTCCATGTGCTTCAGCCCCCTCAAGTATAAGTGCTCTGGGAAAATTGAAGTCAGGTTACATATTAACACATCCTTTGGAAATCACTTGATTCCCCCATCAACACACTCAGTGGAGCCATTGTGTTCTCCTGGTGTGTGAGGGGGTTAGCAATAATCGCTTGTAAAATCTGACAGGCTGGTTGTACCAAAGTTGATCAATCAACTTGGGTACATTCAGCCTGCCTATACATGGTTTGAATCTCGACCGGTTCCTACTGAACCGTCCGAGATTCAAACCATCTACGACCGCCTTAAAGCTGGCCATTTACAATTAGATTTCCTTTCGAGTGCGCATAGAAAAATAATTTGTCAGAACATTCTTTCTTGCCATCAGTGAGCTAAGTAATTTAATTCGAATTTCGCCCAGACCTGCTATTCAAATGGAAATAGGTTTCATTGTAAATATGTGCAAAAATTGTAATTGTAAGTACAATTTTTCCAGAACGAAAACCACATTCATGGTTAGAATTGTGCCTGTTCATGAGAAATTTTCCATCCTGCTCCTTTGATTTGACTTGAAAATGAACAGGGATTTCACTTTGCCTCTGCGGTCTAACCAGGGTACAGAATTTCCTAACAGATTCCAGCCCCGAGTCATGGGATACCCTAAAGCAGGGGCCTCCAAACTTTTTAAACAAATGGCCAGTTTACGGTCCTTCAGGCTTTAGGGGGGCCGGACTGTGGCCAGTGTGAGTAGAAAATGTCCATCAGTGGGAATAAACACTGTCCCGTTATTGGTTTTAACAGTAGGAATAGTGCTCCATTGATGGTGTCAGTGGGAGGAAGGATGCCCCATCAATGGTCTTAGTAGGAGGGACGGTACCCCATCAATGGTGTCAGTGGGAGGAATGATGCCCCATCATTGCCATTGTAAGAGGAACAGTGCCCATAGATGGTGTCAGTGGGAGGAATAGTGCCCCATCATTGGGCTTCGTAGGAGAAACAATGCACCATCGATGGTGGCAGTGGGAGAAATAGTGCCCCATCATCGGTCTTCGTAGGAGGAACAGTGCCCCATCGATGGTGTCAGTGGGAAGAATTATGCCCCATCATTGGTCTTCGTAGGAGGAACAGTGCCCCATCGATGGTGTCAGTGGGAGGAATTATGCCCCATCATTGGTCTTAGTAGGGGGAATAGTGTTCCATCTATGGTGTCAGTGGGAGGACTAGTGTCCCAAGGGCTGGACAGAAGCAAGCAAAGGGCCACATCTGGCCCCCCGGGCCGCAGTTTGGAGACCACTGCCCTAAAGGAGGAATTCAATCTCCCTGTAACCTCATACTTCACCTGCATACGCATTCTACACCTCTTGTCTAAACACCCTATTCCCAAACTGTGCATTTACCCCAGCACCTGGGAATTTTATTTTTCACAGAAACCTGTAGAGAAAGATATCTCCCTCCTACAAAACAAATCTACCCTTTTAAACCCCCACACCATCCAAAAATGGGAAAACGAGCTTGGCACTTCTTACTCTCCCAAATAGTGGTGTTTAGCTCTCAAGACAATACACCATTTTTCACACTGTGTTAACCACTGGGTGATGATGCTCAAAACCACCCATAGATGGTATCAAACACCCTTTAAATTGGTCAAATTTTTCCTTCGCTCTTCCCCCGAATGCTGGCATAAATGCGTGCAAGATTGGTAACTTATTACATGTATTGTGGAATTGTCCTAGTCTAACTAGTTACTGGAGACACATTTGATGTATGTTGTCTTCCATCACAGGTATAATAGAACCCCCAAACCCTAGCTTAGTTATCCTTAACTTAGGGATAGACTTCTGCCCACATCATATGAGACCTGTGGTAACCCATATCCTTATTGCAGCCCAAGGTGTGATACTGAGGAAATGGACGTTTCAAGAGTCTCTCAATGTTTCCAAATTAGTGCTCAGGGTTCAGTTAAACCACTCATATGAATGTTTATCGGCGATCATTTCCCTTATCTGTGCTGAATTTGACCAAATTTGGTCAATATGGATGGCCAAGCAGTTCTCTCCATGACAACTAAATTGATATGGTTGTAACTATGGTTATGTTTATTGTGTTAAGTTAACAGTGGTCACCTTGCCTTAAGATAACATGATTCTAAATCTTTTCTATACTACGTTTTTTGTACTACCTACATACCTTGTACCACTTTATGTTTGTACCCTTTTCTCTTACAAAATCAATAAAAACTTATTGCTCAAAAAAAAAGATAGCAGTGATTTGACACATGATGCTTACTTGGAAGGCTTCTTCTCTGGCATCTTGACAATTTTAATAGCTTCCTCCAGCTCCACTGGTTACATTAGACTCCTTTATAACCTGTTAATATGTGACAGTATCTAACACGTTTTAAATGTCCTTGCACTCTGTTTTCTCTGTGGAAGTTCATTATTTCCTGAAAACACCATTTTGTAACCTTAAATTGAGCATTTTTGGCCATGTACATGGATTCTGTTTTCTGCATTGAAAAACATTCAACACAAATTGTTATTTATAAAAAATAAATAAAATAAAAAAATGTGCCGAACTAAAAATTATTTTACAATAATGGACAGACTACTGCTGTAGGCTAAAAGACACGCTACCTATGTAACGTGGCCCAGAGGATTGGTGGACAGAAAACTCTTACTGGGAGGGGTATGGACGGTTACTGTGCAGGTGAACGGAGGTATGGGGTTAATAGACGACGTATCTATGTCCTTTGCTTGGAAACTATGCTCTATGTACACCGAATGTTGATGACTCTATTCATGTGATTCTGTATTCTGAGAAATTTGTCTGTTTCAAATAAACTT
>BLSH010247086.1:1008047-1045092 GCA_018402905.1 Glandirana rugosa
CACTCAGGTCTAACCTATCGAACACTGTGAAGAAAAAAAAAATCAGTATACATACCTTTTCTGCAGGCGTTCCGACCCGATCCCACACTGAGCAGTCAGCCATGACTTCGCTGTAGAGGCGGGTGCAAAGGACACATCCGACAACGGATGTCCCATAGTAAGTCTATGGGTGACGTCACTCACCTTTCATTTCCCAGCCATTGTCGGCCGTGACCTCTGCAGAGCTTCTGCCGCTGGAGATCGGGTCAGATCGGCTTCAGAAAAGATATGTATACCAATTACTTCTTTACAGAGCTAGATAGGTTAGTGTTAGAACGTGCATGTCTGTAGATGCAGGGATTTTAGTTTTAGGATGGACTCACACTTTAACCTTACCCAAGAGAAGCTATAATCTAGGAGCAGTGTTAAGACCAACTGGTAAATTCAATTTTTTAAAACTGTTATTAAAATGTTTTTTAATTTTTAATCTGTGAAAATGGCATTGTAAGTGATTTAATAAGTGTGGCTTTACCCAGGACTATTATTCTATTTTGCCAAGAAAGGTGTCTCCTATGGGACCTGAAGCAGGGTCTCTTAATAATTCTCTGTGTACATTCTGCCACTGATTGATGCACACTGTAACTGGGTGTTACTTATTTGCCAATTAACTGGATTTCTTTGCATCAGATAAACAATGTATTCCTTAGAGTGCAGCCAGCTCAAAAGATAATGTCATTAATATCTTGTCCCATTACGTTGCATAGCAACAAGCTGCCGTTGGCAAGGAGTTCAGTGTCAAGGGTGGTTATGCAAATGTCTGGTAAGCCAGATCAAGTATGCACTATTTACAGAAATGGATACATTCAAATTGTAATGCACTAATAAAAATACGGGTCATTGGCATAGCCATTAAATTATCAACTGAGATGCAGGTTATAAAAAAAAATAAAAAATCCCGTCACTTAGAATATTGAAATATTGATGCAGCATGGCAAAATCCATGTCAAATTACACATTTTTTAAATTCAAAAACAAAAACTAAAAAATACCCCGTTTTAAAAAAAAGGGGAGGGGGTAGGGGCAGAACTGACTGGCCACTTGGTCTTTCTGCTATTGCCCTTATATGTTTCTATATACACTCACCAGCCACTTTATTAGGTACACCTTGCTAGTACCGGGTTGGACCCCCTTTTCACTTTAGAGCTGTCTTCATTCTTTGTGGCATAGAAAATATCCCCCACACCACCAAGCTGAACCGTTGATATATTGTGTGAATTGTATCCTCAGTTTCCTGTTTTTAGCTGACAGGAGTGGCACCCATTGTGGTCTTCTGCTGCTGTAACCCATCTGCTTCAGGCTGGGTTTGCACTAAATTCGGATGCAGCTCACAGCAGGGGTCCGATGCGTCCCTGTTCTCAGTTTCAGGGCCTGAATTCGGACATGAAACAGAGCCAAAGAAGCGCAGGACCCCTGTGCAATCCGCTCCGAAGCCGCCCCGGAGATGTGTGAACCGACTCCAAAGAGAGTCGGTCACAGTCTCCTGTCATGCGAATTCCCTGCATCCAGTTTGCAGTGTGAACCCTGCCTCAAGGTTCGATGTGTTGTACTTTCAGAGATGGTATTCTGCATACTTTGGTTTTGGCGAGTGGCTATTTGAGTTCCTGTTGCCTTTTTATCATCATACTGTTGCTCATTCTCCTCTGATATCAAAAAGGCATTTTTGTCCACACAACTGCCGCTCTCTGGATATTTTCTCTTTTTCAGACCATTCTCTGTAAACCCTAGAGATGATTGTGTGTGAATATCCCAGTAGATCAGCAGTTTTTGAAATACTCAGACCAACCTGTTTGGCACCAACAACCATGCCACGTTCAAAGTCACTTAAATCCCCTTTCTGATGCTTGGTTTGAACTTCAACAAGTCATCTTCACCACATCTAGATAACCAAATGCATTGCGTTGCTGCCATGTGAATGGCTGATTAGCAATTTGTGTTACCAAGCAATTGAACAGCTGTACCTAATAAATCGTCCGGTGTGTGTAAAGCCTCATACACATGCGCCGATTATCGTACGACTGCACGTCCAACATTTGTCCAAATTGGCTGTCCGTGGTTTTGTCTAGCATACTGACGGTAGTCAAGTAATCGTCCGACAAAGGCGAACGTAGTGACGTGCTATGAGCGTATAAAGAGGAAGTTCAGGTTAATGTGAATTACGGACGCAGGTTTACACGACCGAACACTTCCTGGATTCCAAACATGCGTGTTTGCACTTCCAACTTTAGTTTGGCCAACTTCTGTACACAAGAGCCAAAAATTGGCCAACGCCTTGTTGGCAGACAAAAGTTTTCTAGTTTTCTAGTCTTCTCAGACAACTTCTGTTGGATAATTGGAAATTTGCTATCGAATTGTGTGTACTAACGGTCGGATTATCGAACAATAGGCTGTCGTATGACTGTTGTTGGCCGATAATCGTACCGTGTGTATGGGCCTTACTATACTGTAGAGTTGACGGTCTTCTATCTAAATCAGTGACTATTGTAGTTCAATAGGACATTACGGATTGGTTTACCAAGGATCTTGTAGCATAAGGGCTCTTTCACACATGCAGACCATTCAGGTCCGCCTGTCAGTTTTTCAGGCGAACCTGAACTGATGCTCCATTCTCCTCTATGGAGCAAAGGTTTTCAGCAGTGACATGTTTTTTTTGGGGGGCGGCACCCACAGCCACCCCCCTGTGAGGTCACCCGCACACCTGGTCTGGTTTGTCAGTGGGGGCATCCACTATTGTCACACAACTGGGTGGGCTTAGGGCACAGAGCCCACCATTTTTGAAGCCTATTAGAGCCTCTAATCAGGTGCTTAGAATAAAAAAAACCCTGATTGGAATCCATGCGTCTGGCGCCCCGCATGTAGATTAAGGGTCGGGCACATAGATAGGGAGAGCGAGCGCGTGCGCTTTGCATTACAGGCCGCCACTGTTGATAAGCCAGCCCTAGCCAGAATCAAAGACCACATCAGAGAGACAGTAGGCTAATACCACACAGCTCAACTTAAAGCGGTATTAAACCCAAAAGCAAACATTTATTATATTGTAGCTTACAAATTCTTAGATGTGGTGGCTGCTTTCATTTTCTTTTAGGTTTTATTTCTTTTTTGTTTTCACTGGTGATCTGGACAGTATGTCTGTTCATCAGAACAAGCTGTCCTGCAGATGTAGCAGTTAGCGTGTTGGGGTATACCATTTAGGGATGCTTATAATAATCAGCTTTTATTTACGTAAAACCTTTATCCCAAAACTTAAAACCTATTAGTTGGAGTTTAGTTTCCGTTTGTTAGTGTATCTAAATCTGCCAGTGCATCTAGCATTCCCCTCCCCCAGACAGACAATGCTGCTGTCTGAAGGTGTCTCTGTTGCTCCTTCATCCAAAGTGTAGAAGTTATGTTATTGGCCAGATTGGCCACATTTTTGGTTATGGGTTTAATACCACTTTGAAGTGTTTTTCCACTTTCACAGCCAAATTTGAGTAGATCCCACTACATATTTGGTATACAATGCCTTGAAAAAGTATTCATACGCCTTGAAATTTTCCACATTTTGTCATGTTACAACCAAAAATGTAAATGTGTTTAATTGGGATTTTATGTGATAGACCAACACAAAGTTATGTAGATATTCGCCACCACACCAAGGATCCTTAATTTCATCCAAACATGTTTTATTCAAAGAGTGATCACATCACAAACAGTGTGGTGCAACGTTTCAGAGCCACACAGGACCTCTTACTAACTAAAATCTAGTCGAACCAATTGCCTTCAGAAGTCACCTAATTAGAAAATAAAGTCCAACTATGTCTAATTTAATCTCAGCATTAATACAGTTGTTCTGTGAAGTCCTCAGAGATTTGTTAGAGAACCTTAGTGAACAAACAGCATCATGAAGGCCAAGGAACACACCAGACAGGTCAGGGATAAAGTTGTGGAGAAGTTTAAAGCAGGGTTAAGTTATAAAAAAAATACCCCAAGCATTGAACATCTCACAGACCACTGAAAATGGAAAGAGTATGGCACAACTGTAAACCCACCAAGACATGGCCGTCCACCTAAACTGACAGGCCGGGCAAGGAGAGCATTAATCAGAGAAGCAGCCAAGAGGCCCATGGTAACTCTGGAGGAGCTGCAGAGATCCACAGCTCAGGTGGGAGAATCTGTCCACAGGACTATTAAGCCTCGTACACACACGCAGGTTGTTGGCCAACTGAACGTCCAACTTTTGTCCAAATTGGCTGTCCGTGGTTTTGTCTAGCATACTGACATGAGTCAAGTAATCGGCCAACAAAGCTGAACGTAGTAACGTGTTACGAGCGTATAACGAGGAAGTTCAGGTGAATGTTGTTGTGAATTATGAACACAGGTTACACAACCAAACACTTGCTGGATTCAGAGCATGCGTGTTTGCACGTCCAACTTTTTGTTGGCCAACTTCTGTACACACAAGCCAACAATCGGCCAATGCCTTGTTGGCCAACACAAGTTTTCTAGTCAGGTTGTCCAATTTCTGTTGGGCGACAATTGGAAATCGGCTGTAGAATTGTGCATATACACAATCGGATTATCGGCCAACAGCCTGTTGGAGGACCCTTGTTGGCCAACAATCAGACTGTGTGTACGGGCCTTTAGTCGCGCACTCCACAAATCTGGCCTTTATGGAAGAATGGCAAGAAGAAAGCCATCAGAAGTCCCATTTGCAGTATGCGAGAAGCCATGTGGGGGACACAGTAAACATGTGGAAGAAGGTGCTCTGGTCAGAATGGAACTTTTTGGCCTAAAAGCAATAACACTGCACCTCACCCTGAATACATCATCCCCACTGTGTAACACGGTGGTGGCAGCATCATGTTGTGGGGATGCTCTTCTTCAGTGGGGTCAGGGAAGCTGGTCAGAGTTGATGGGAAGATGGATGGAGCCAAATACAGGGCAATCTAAAAAGAAAACCTGTTAGAGTCTACAAAAGACCTGAGTGTGGAGTGGAGGTTCCACCATCCAGCAGGACAATGACCCTAAACATACAGCCAGAGGTACAATGGAATGGTTTAGATCAAAGCATATTCATGTGTAAACCACTTTCACACTGAAGCGGCGTTAAAGCACTGGCTGTAATTGCGGTGCTTTAGCTGCGTTTTAGCGGCCCATTCTTTTCAATGGGCAGGGGCGTTTTTGGAGCGCTATTTATAGCGCTCCACAGCCACCCCAAAGATGCTGCTTGCAGGACATTTTTACCGTCCCACAAGCGCACCGCCCCAGTGTGAAACACACATTGAAGTGAATGGGAGGCAGTTTTCAGGCACTTTACAGACATTATTCCTAGCGCTAAAATGCCTGAAAACTGCCTCAGCGTGAAAGGAGTCTTCGAATGGCCCAGTCAAAGTCCAGAACTAAATTCAATTGAGAATCTGTGGCAAGACTTGAAAATTGCTGTTCACAGACGCTCTCCATCCAATCCGACAGAGCTTGAGCTATTTTGCAAAGAAGAATGGGCAAAAATGTCACTCTCTAGATGTGCAAAGCTGGTAGAGACATCCCCAAAAAGACTTGCAGCTATAATTGCAGTGAAAGGTGGTTCTACAAAGTATTGACTCAGGGGGCTGAATATAAATGCACGCCACACTTATCATATATTTGTAAAAAAATTTGAAAACCATTTATCATTTACCTTCCACGTTACAAATATGTGCCACTTGTGTTGGTCTATCACATAAATCACATATGTCTATCACATAAAATACATTATTAGAGGGAAGGGGGCAGAACGGGAGACAAAGGGCAGTACCAGTCACCAATCGACAGGGCTATGTTTACCACAACGTAGCACCCCCTCTGCTTTTAACACTCTAAACATCTGGGAACTGAGGGGACCAGTTGCTGGAGCTTTGGGAGAGGAATGTTGTCCCATTCTTGCCTGATATAGGATTCTAACTGCTCAACAGTCCTGGGTCATCTGTCATATTTCTTGTTTCAAGATGTGCCACATCAATTGGTGAAAGGTCTGGACTGCAGGAAGGCCAATTACGCACCAGGACTCTTCTACTACAAAGCCATGCTGTTGCATTAGATGCAGTATGTGGTGTAGCATTGTCCTGCTGAAATATGCAAGGACCTCCCAGGAAAAGATGTCCTCTGGATGGGAAAAGTTTGTTTGTTTAACCACTTGCCAACCAGTGACATACCTGTACATCGCTGGATTGGAAAGGTGATATCTCGGTCATTGCTGAGGGATGACCAATATATCATTTATTTCAGCCGGTGATTCTGAAGTTGGTAAAAGTAATCCAATTGGGTAAGGAGCTGCTGGATTACTTTTATAGGTGGTGGAAGGAGGCCCCCTCCCCCCCTTTACTCAGCTCTTATGAGCCATCAGGGGTCCCAGTAAAGCTGCATCTGCTTCCTGAGACACAGTAAGAGGAACGGATGTCATTCCTCCCACTGTGTGACGTCAGAAGCCAGAAGTGACAAGGATTTCGTCACTTACAGTTTTGGTCTCAAGTAAACAAGCCATTACCATCTTGTGAAAGCAGAAGATCAAACCGATCTTGATTTGATCTGATGCTCTGGAGGCAGAGGAGAAATCTCCATAAAGAGGACCTGTCACAGCCCATGTTATCACAAGGGAAGTTGTTCATCCCTTGTGATAGCAATAATAAAATACAATTTGAAAAAAAAAAATCAAGCACTCCCGTCCCCCCTGTGTGTCAGTTTCACAGGCAATGTAAACAGAGATCACACCACACACGTGAGGTATCAGCATGAACGTCCATGTGAGACTGCCTGTGTAACTCAAAACTGGTAAGCTGCAAAGGCTTTTAAAACGTCGCCTAGGGTGATTTTGTAAGTACTGTATGGTGGTGTTGTTCCCCAGGCAAACAGTTGAAAACCGTGATATGTATGGTATCCATTTGCTTGGCGTAACCTCATCTGTTATGCTTTACCAAAAAATTTGGGAATTTTAATTAAAAAAAAATAAAAATTGCGACACCCACCATTTCATTCTGCAAAAAAAAAATAAAAATTATAATAGTATAAGTTTTATTTGTGGGTTCTAAGTAATGTTCTAGGGGAAAAAAAAAAGATTTTTACATATACGTATGTGAGAAGTGTCAGAATTGGCCCGAAGCTGAAGTGGTGGGATGAACTGAAAGAAAAATTGGGCCCACTCAGGCACAGGAAGTGTGTTTTTTGCAGGATTAGAAGGTGAAAAAATAAAGCAAAAACCAATGTAGAATTGGAAAGCTACAATATATTAATTTTTTTGTGTTTATATAAGTGACGGCTGGTGAAGTTTTAGGATGGGGGGTGCCAGGCCCCGCCCTTCCTTTTTTACCCCTCCTACTTCGCATAAGCCCCACCCCTTATATAATCCACCCACTCCATCCCCTCTATTCCACATATTGTGTCAGGAGTATACAGCTCGGCATCACAGGTGGGGTATATATCAGCCAGTAACACAGGTATACATCAGCCAGTAACACAGGTATACAATAGCCAGTAACACAGGTATACAATAGCCAGTAACACAGGTATACAATAGCCAGTAACACAGGTATACAATAGCCAGTAACACAGGTATACATCAGCCAGTAACACAGGTATACATCAGCCAGTAACACAGGTATACATCAGCCAGTAACACAGGTATACATCAGCCAGTAGCACGGGTATACATCAGCCAGTAACACAGGTATACAGCAGCCAGTAACACAGGTATACAGCAGCCAGTAGCACAGGTATACAGCAGCCAGTAGCACAGGTATACAGCAGCCAGTAACACAGGTATACAGCAGCCAGTAGCACAGGTATACAGCAGCCAGTAGCATAGGTATACAGCAGCCAGTAGCACAGGTATACAGCAGCCAGTAACAGGTATATAGCAGCCAGTAACACATATATACCAGCCAGTAACACAGGTATACAGCACTGACAGATCCCCCCCCCCCCCGGACAGCAGGCACAGGCTCAATTAAGCATCAAAAATCAACCATTCTCAGGATTTTTTTTATCAGCTGCCCGTCACCTCATCACAAAATTCTGGAAATCTACGGTTTCTCCCCCATTGCAACAGTGGATCGATTTAGTCAATGACATCATGCTAATGGAGGAGTTGCAGGCAAAAGAAAAAAAAGATATGTGGGACAAGCACCTCAAATGATGGTATGTTTGGCTTCACTACTCAGCTTCTCATAAACTCCTCAATGGCCTACCCCTACACAGGCTATCCCCCCTTCAGTCTATCATGAATGCTGCTGCCAGACTCCTACATCTCACTAACTGATCCGTGACTGCTGCCCCTCTCTGCCAATCCCTTCACTGGCTTCCACTACCCCATCGTATAAAATTAAAAAAATACTAACCATAACATACAAGGCCATCTACAAAACTGCCCCAGCTACATCTCTAACCTCATCTGCAGATATCGCCCTAATCGTCCCCTCCGCTCCTCCCAGGACCTCCTACTTTCTAGCTCCCTGGTTACCTCCTCCCATGCCCGCCTCCAGGACTTCACTAGATCCTCTCCGATCCTCTGGAACTCCCTGCCCCAGTATGTCCGATCAGCCCCCGCCCTGTCTACCTTCAGGAGATCCCTGAAAACGGAAGCCTATCCCACACCCACCTAAAAACTGTACCCGAGCCACCCCCATCAAATCATCCCCGCAGCTATTACCTTTTGTACCATCTCCCCCTCCCTTTAGAATGGAAGCTCCACAAGCAGGGCCCTCCTGTCTTCTGTATTGAATTGTTATGTAATTGTACTGTCGCTATATCAATGGTGTATAACAAAAAAATTCTCGCTGAACAACCTATCTAGCACTCGGTATGTCCAGCCGTTGCCTATACCCTTCAAGATGGATGTAGGGACTCAAAGGTCTGGTCTTACTATTTTAAGTACATAGTTACTAATACTGTATAATGATATTTCACCTAGTGTCTCTAACCCCCCCGCCAATCCCTTTCCCCCCCTACAACCCCCCTTCTCCTTTTCCTCATTTCTATTCTTTGCTCCCCCTTTCTTCCCCGCATTTCTTAATGGGAATGTACTCGGTTTATAATATATCAACCACACCAGATGAAGTGGGATATTATTCGTCATGTTCAATTACAACCTTACACTTTTCCCAGCTAAGCTTCACAAGTTCTCACTTCAAGATTTTAATGTACAAGTGATAGCGGGAGATACTTTTTCTTTGCTCTCTCTCTATATATGCTTACTTTTGTCACTGCAATATAAAGAGAAAGGGATTGGTGCTGACTTAATCCATAGAGATAAGATCCCAGAGTGTGGTTGTAAATGGGGTTCACTCAGAACAGAGATCAGTCACTAGTGGGGTACCACAAGGCTCTGTACTGGGTCCTGTTCTATTTAACCTATATGTAAGTGATATAACTAAAGGTTTGCTGGGCAATGTATGTCTCTTTGCTGATGATACAAAGGTGTGTAATAGGGTTGATATCCCTGGAGGGGTCTGTAACATGGAACATGATTTGCCATTGCTGGAAGATTGGTCAAAGCAGTAGAGACTGCAGTTCAATATTTCTAAATGTAAAATAATGCATCTAGGGAAAAAAAATCCCCTTAGAGAGTACAGCATTGGGGGTACAGTGTTAGCCAGCACTACAGAAGAAAAAGATTTGGGGGTGCTTATTTCAGATGATTGCAAAATGAGCAGTGTAACCAGGCAGTGGGAAAAGCAAATAGAATTCTGGGATGTATCACTAGAGGGATCACCAGCAGGAGGAAGGAGGTTCTGATTCCTCTATATAGATCTTTAGTGAGACCTCACTTAGAATACTGTGTCCAGTTCTGGAGACCACACTTACAAAAAGATATTGATAAGATATAATGAGTTCAGAGACGGGTAACAAAAATGGTGAAAGGTCTGGGGGATAAAACATATCAAGAGCGACTTCAGGAACTTAATATGTACAGTCTGGAGGAAAGAAGGGAGAGGGGAGACATGATTGAAACCTTTAAATACATCAAGGGGGTGAATAAGGTTCAGGAGGGCAGTCTTTTCAATATGAAACCAAAATCAAGAACACGGGGACATGACCTCAAACTAACTGGGGGGGAAGTTCAAAACTAATCTTAGGAAGTATTTTACTGAAAGGGTGGTTGATGATTGGAATAAACTACCAACAGAGGTTGTGAGACAGTCAAAAGTAAATGGCTTCAAACATGCTTGGGATAAACATAATCTATAGTCAGACAACAAGGTTAATGTAAAAAAAAAAAAAAATTATAAAAAAAAATAAATAAATAAATAAATAAAAAGGGGCAGACTCGATGGACTACTCAGTCTTTTTCTGCCATCACTTTTCTATGTTTCTATAAATGCTTGACAGAGTACTAAACCTGCAATATACTCAAATTGGCATATCCCATGTAAACAATACTATAACCTCAAATAATAATAAAAGTTCATATTGCAACTATTATTAATGCAATAATATTTCATATGTAATGACATATGAATCAAAGTGTTCAATAGTTCATAAGTGTATCCCAACACCATGTGACTTCTTCTTGTAAAGTGACTTAGTCCACCAGTGCTCGTCCTATGGTGAAGGTGGCAACTCCATGACCCTTTTTACAGGAAGGTCAGAACGCGCATTTGGAAAGCCTTAGGTTTTCTAGGAGTTGGTCCTTCTCCGCTGGAAGTGCAAACCCGTTCTATAGTGATGAAAATGACTTGGACTACATCAATATTGAAGTGCTGACTGTACTGACTAATCCTTCCAGCTGTTGCACCTGTATAGAGCTCTTCTCAACTTGTTCCAGGAATGTGTGGAGCCTTAGGCTTCATTCACACAAATGCGTTTTTGCATCCTTTTTGCACAAATGCAGGACTTTTTTAAACATGTGTTCCTATAAAGCACATTCACATTAATGCATTTTTGTGCCCCTGCGTTTTTGGAAAGGGTCAGGGACTTTTTTTAAAGGCAAAACTGTGCTTTACTTGGTTTCCTAGATTTCAATGGAGAGGCTGCAGAAAAGCATGTAGTGTGTTTTTACTGCGTTTTTGACACGATTTGGATTTTTAAATCTGCCCAACAACAAATTTTCCAAAAAAAAAAAAAAAAGCGGAACAATGCAAATTGCTGCAAAATCATGGTAAAAAAACCATGAAAAGCACAGCAAAAAGCACTGCAGAAACGCTTAAAAGCAACATGCATAGATGTGAATCGAGCCTTAGGCCCCTTTCACACATGCTTTCCGATCAAGTATGTCTGTCAGTTTTTCAGGCGGACCTGATTGGACGCTCCATTCACTCCTATGGAGCGACGGATGTCAGCGGTGACATGTCCTCTGACACCCGCTGCTATCCAATCCTGTCCGTGAAATCCAGACAGATGGTGACCCTATTTTCCATCCGTCTGGCAGGTGAGATCAGATGGGATTGGATGAAAAGGGACAGGCGGTCCGTTTTCATCAGATCTCTCCATAGAGTAGAGCAGGGCTCTGACAGGTCCATCTCTGTACAGTGAGGACCTGTCATCCGCCTGCTCAGCGGGAGATCAGCGGATCGATCACCAGCTGAGTGAAGCGAAGTCCACTGGACGGACCGCCCGCATGAAAGGACCCTGCTGCATTCACCCCTGAGCGTCGCGTCTGAGCTTTTTTCCGGCATTTTGACGAGCGACTTTGGTTTGTTTTTGCGCGTTTGTATGCAGCGTTTTTGGGCTTTGGCGTTTTTGTATTAGCCCATAGAGAATAGTATTATCTATTGCATCATTTGTTGCTAGGTAGTTCAGCTTTTTTTAGCTTTAATTTAGCTTTGAATCACGCTGAAATCACGCAAACACATGCAACAAAACGCGCAAAAAAACGACCGAATTGCGCATTGCCATTAATTTCTATGGGGATACAAACGATTGTGGTGGTGTATAGAGCCAAAAAGATTAGAAATGTGGCGATGTCCCAATATTTATGGACCTGACTGTACATATTTTCCATCACAGAGGTGTAAATGGGCCTTTAGGGTCAGGCATTTGGCCTCCATTAATGCTAAATGTGATGTTGCTGCTGATAAATTGATAGAGCAGTTTGTGGCAAAATGACAAATCTACCCAAGAAGATGACATGAGAATAAAAGTTTGTTTTATAACCAAAGGGTAGGATCCATATTCCTGACATTTTAGGATTATTTATTTTATATTTTCCAGTGTTTGCATATGAATGAGGAGAGATTAAATGAAGTTGGTAGGCATCAAATTTTCCATAACTCGCAGTTTCAGGGTCAGCAAAGACGGACTACATTCCCATTCTTCACTTGCAAGACATAATATGAGGAAACTCCTTCCTTGCCTCCTTCTCAGACTGGCAAGTGTATCACTATATGGCAGTGATATGCAATTAGCGGACCTCCAGATGTTGCAGAACTACAAATCCCATGAGGCATAGCAAGACTCTGACAGCCAGAAGCATGAAACCCAGAGGCAGAGGCATGATGGGACTTGTAGTTTTGCAACAGCTGGAGGTCCGCTAATTGCATATCCCTGCTATATGGGATTATTACACATGTGGTAGTCTGTTCCTCTAAGTACCTGTATTTTATTTATATTTATATTACAAGTTTGGCTAAGAATGAGCTGCTTTGGTCTTACTTCTCCGCCGCAGAGGGCAAAAGCACAGGAAGAGCAGATCAGTGTAAAAGGATGCTTATAACCATGTTTCTATATATTTGAAGACATCACAAGTTCCACATACAGAGTTTCATTGTTTCCTGCTAATATCTTCTGCAAATATTGTCAAAAAGTTATGCAAATAGAATGACATCCATTACACCATAATAGTCACAAAGGTGATTTAGAACAGACAAATCCTTTAAGCAGCGGTTGCTTATATGTCAACACGATCCTCAGTGTCTATTCAAATTTATATAAGCCAAAATCATCTTTCTAAAAATTCCTAGCCTTACCACTGGTGCTGTTTGGGACAAGCCACAAACCATTACAAGCAATTAGCATCCAGCATCCAGGACAAAGTGACAGGGACTGAACTACTCAGCAGGAGTCTAATGCTCATTTCTATATAGAATGTACCTTTACCCCAGGTTCACACCTATGCATTTTTTTAGTGCATTTGCAGTTTGCAGAAACGCACTAGTCGATTTAACATGGTTTCCTATGGTACACGTTCACATCTATGCGTTTGGGGCCGGTGTGTTTTTGGAAAGGGTTGGGGACCTTTTTTCCTCATTTTGCACGTAATAGACTTCAATGGAATCGCACCAGAAACGCAAAGGCTGTTTGTGATGCGATTTTTTATGTGTTTTGCGTTTTTTATTTTTCTGTTTAAACACTGTATAAACCTGGTTGCTATGGAGGGGGCCGGGAAGTCATCAGCTGAAAACTGAATGTAAAACTAATTGCGGGCAAATAAAAAAAAAAAAAAAAATTGCGTCCTGGTATGGTTCAGGAGGGGGGCGGGGCTGCGTGCTCGGATAAGGGTCTGGTATGGATAAAAAAAGCAGAGTTAGATTCTTACTGGTAACGCTGTTTCCAATAGTCTTCCGGGGCAGCCCTTGAGAGATTAGTTCCTCCTCCCAGAAACAGGAAACACATTGCCAAATTGTCTTAAAAGGCGGTCCCTCAGGTCCCTGGTCAGTTGTCCCCAAGAACCGAAGGCAGGAAATCTGAAAGGCATAAAAAATAAACACACACCACAACCCCCAAGGTTAGACATTAGGGTGGGAACGTGCTGCCCCGGAAGGCTACTGGAAACAGAGTTACCGGTGAGAATCTAACTCTGCTTTCCCCCCAGTCGTCTTCCGGGTCAGCCCTTGAGAGGATAATCAAGTACTAGCCACAGCCAGGAGGACTTTCCTCCCAAAAGCCTGTTCCTGGTTGGATATTAGATCCAGCCTATAATGTTGAACGAAGGTAGAATACCTCGCCCACGTTGCTGTCCTGCAGATTTGCTCAGGAGTAGCTCCTGCTCTCTGTGCCCAAGTAGTTGCTGATGCTCTTGTAGAATGAGCTTTTAAGTCTCTTGGTGGTACCATCTGCATATTTCTATAACATTCTACTATGGCGGCTTTTATCCATCTTGCTAAAGTATTTTTGGATGCTTGTTTTCTGGCATATAAGACAAACAAGGCATATGAGGATCTGAAGTCATTGGTGACCTCCAGATATTGTAGAACACACCTTCTGACGTCTAGTAGTGCTAGCTGTTTTTCCTTACTATTTTTTGGTGTGGTACAAAAAGGCGGCAAAATTAGGTCTTGAGATTTGTGTAAGGCAGAGTATACCTGCGGCATAAACTCTGGATCAGTTTGTAGGACAATTCTATCCTCATAGATTTTGAGAAATAGTTCTCTTACAGATAGGGCTTGCAGTTTCCGTATTCTACTAGCTGTTGTAATAGCCACTAGGAATACCGTTTTCTGTGTTAATGAGCATATTGAGGCCTCCTGTAGGGGTTCAAAGGGGCTCTTAGTTATACCTTTAAGTACTGTCAGCACAAATCCCACGTGGGGCATTTTTGCCTTTCTGCCAGCCTATGTTTTGCTAAAGCTCTGCAGAAGCATGAGATCAGTGGGTCTTCTTGTAATGACCGCTCAAGGTAGACTGAAAGTGCTGATATTTGTACTTTTAGGGTACTTAGTGCCACCCACCCTTTGTCTGTTCCCTGTTGCAGGAACTCTAAGACCGTTGGAGTATCCATCTTTCTCCTATCGTTCTCAGTGCACCAGGTGTTAAAAACTTTCTCCAAACTTTTTTATATATGGCTCTGGTATTAGGCTTCCTGGCGCTTAGTAGGGTTGTTATAACCTTCTCTGATAGTCCTCTGGATCTTAAGAGATCTTCTTCAGAAACCAAGCGGCCCATCGAAAACTCTTGTTTGAGCCTGGTTAGAGGTCCCTGAGTCATCAGATCGTCCCGGCAGGGGAGCAGCCATGGTACCTTCACTGATAATTGGAGGAGCATGGAGAACCAAGTCCTCTTGGGCCAGTATGGAGCAATCAAAATTCATTCGGTCTGTTCCTGAAGAAACTTCTTTATTACCCAGGGAATCAGGTGTACCGGGGGAAAGGCATAGCATGTCCTGAAGCTCCATGGGTTTTGGAGTGCGTCTATCCCCAAAGGTTTGTCTTGTGGGCTTAGCGAGTAAAAAAGAAGTGTCTTGGAATTTTTCCTGGATGCGAACAGATCTATTTCTGGTCTCTTCCAGCGTGTCACCACCTATTAGAACACCTCTTGGTGGCTTGGAGTTCCCATTCTCCCTGTGACACCTCCTGGCGACTTAGAAAGTCTGCCACCTTGTTGTCCTTGCCCTTTAGATGAACCGCTGCCACAGATAGTAAGTTGACCTCTGCCCACTTGCAGATCTGGTTTGAAACATGCATTAAGGAGGGGCTTCTTGACCCTCTGTGCTTGTTTAGATATGCTACAGTCGTAGCATTGTTTGATAGGATCATTAGATGCTGATCCTTGACCTGTTCCTGGAAATGTTGTATGGCCTTGGCCACCGCCCTCCAGTTTGATGAGTTTTTTTGCTTCCTCTGGAGACCATCTTCCCTGGGTTAGTTGACCTGCGAGATGGGCTCCCCACCCCCAGCTGCTTGCATCCGTGGTGATTGTCTGTGCAGCTGGGAATGACCACTGCTGTCCTTGCTCTAGGTTTTTCGTGGTTCCTCCACCACCAGAAGCCACACTGTTTTGTCTAAATCTGTATGTCCTTGCTTTAGGAGAAATGATTGCAAGGGTCTCAAGTGGTATTTTGCCCACTGTACTGCTAGTATTAATGATGTCATTAATCCCAGTACGGACATTATTTCTCTCAGAGACACCAGTAGATTGTTCTGGATCATTTTTACTCTCCCGGCCAGACCCCGGACTTTTTCTTCCAGAAGGAAAGTGCTTTGTCCTCTGGAATCTAGCTGGTACCCCAGAAACCTTATATTCTGAGTGGGACATATATTGGATATCTTGATGTTTAGAATCCATCCTAATGATCCCAGCCACCGCTGTGCTTCCAAAAAGATCTTCTGTTAGTTGTGTCTTGGACTGATTCACTAACATGTTGTCCAAGTATGGAATTACCGTGATCTTTCTCAATCTTAGGGGCCCCAGGGCTTCCACTAATACTTTTGTAAATACCCTGGGGGATGAGGATAGGCCGAATGGTTGAGCCCTGCTCTGAAAGTGGTGCTCCTCCCCATCTATCTCCACTGCCAACCTCAGGTATCTCTGCGATTCTTCCTTTATAGGAATGTGCAGGTAGGCATCCTTGAGATCCATGGTCGCCATGAATACTTCTTGTTGGAGGATGTTCCTGATTGAGAAGATGGATTCCATATGGAATTTCTTGTAGGAGATTGCCTGGTTCAGAGGCTTCAGGTTCATTATCAGACGAAACTTCCCAGAGGGCTTTTTTATTACAAGTATATGAGAGTAAAAACCCCTCCCTCTTTCTCCCGCTGGAACTGGGGTGAGGACCCTCTGATCCACCATTTCCCCTAATAGAAGCGGAAGGGCCCTTGCTTCTTCTGGGTCTCTTGGAAGTCTTGTCAGTAAGAACCTCTCTGGTGGTGGAGAGATTTGAATTTCAGTGTGTAGCCTCTTGAAATAATGTCCAGTACATTGTTGTTGGCTGTTGTCTTTTGCTATTGCGGGGGGAAGGCAGCCAATCTTCCCCCTACTGGCATGCTGAAGTCATGGCTTCTGGGTTTGACTGGTAGTGCCAAAGAGTGGATTGCCCTTTGGCTTACCCTTATGTCCTGCCCAATGTTTCCTGGGGTATTCTTTTTTATTTTGTTGTGGGTACTCTTTTCCCCCTGAAAAAAAACCTCTTTGGGATGTGGTTTGTGCCTTTCTGCTGGAAATGTCTTTTTCCTGTCTGCTGTCCTTTCCAATGCTTCATCCAAACCTGTACCAAACAGGAGATCCCCTGCAAATGGGAGGTTGCATAACCTTGATTTAGACACTGGGTCCCCTACCCAGGTCTTTAGCCATATGGCCCTTCTGGCTGCTACTGACAGTGCACCTGACCTTGCAGCCAGCTTCACAGATTCAGCAGATGTGTCTGCTATGTATCCAACTTCTTTGCAAAGTACTGGCAGCATTTTTAAGATATCCTCTCTTGGAGTACCGTTTTTGATATGATTATGGAGTCTGGCAAGCCATACCTCCATTGTCCTTGCTAAACATGTATTAGCTAGTGCTGGCTTGAGACTGGCTATACTAGTGTCCCAGGCCCTCTTTAGGATAAGGTCTCCTTTTTTATCCATGCAGTCCTTGAGGTGCCCCATGTTCTCAAATGCCAATGAGGACCTCTTGGAGACCTTGGATAAGGGAGCGTCAAGTTTTGGATTTTTGCTCCAAACTGCTTGAGGATCTTCTTCAAAAGGAAACGTTTTTTGTGACTTGAGGCAAAAAATGGTTTCTTCTCAGGTTCTGCCCATTCGCTCTTTACCACGTCTGACATCACCTGATGCATGGGAAAGACCTTAGACTTCTTCTTAAGACCCTGATACATCCGGTCATGTTTTGAAGCCAGTTCTTCCTCTTCCTCTTTTTCTAGAGTCTCATATATTGCACAAAGCAATTCATCTATATCCTCCAGGGACAGTTTGTATCTGGGGTCAGCTTTAGCACCTTCCTCCTCCCCAAGCTCAGAGTCTGAGCCGTCAGTAGCTGGCTCACTAGGTACCGTGCTACCTGCTCCTTTATGCCTTCCCTGTGAACCCGAAACACCAGATTTGAATGAGGCAGGAGGTGAAGGATCCCTTAAAGGATTTGTTGGAGGCCTAGCCTCTGAAATAAATTGTTTTAAATCCTTAAATGTTGAAGTCATTTCTTCCCTCATGGATCCAAACACTCTGGCATACTCCGAGTCTGATTGCTTTTTAATCAGTTTATCTATGCAGATCTGGCACAGCGGTTCCACATGTTCCAAAGGCATTTTAGCATTGCACTTTGCACACTGCTTTTTGGGGGTGGGCTTGATGTCTTTAATCGGCTTAGGCTTCAGAAAGACAACAGAAAAGAAAAGGCCACATGGGATCATGGCAGTGTGCAGCGCTAACACTCCACCAACACAGCAATAAACACCCAGTGCTAACTTCCCCTTGGTGTGCCCCCGAGTTCTGGTCTGCTTGGATATCATACTCCTCTAGGGCCTTTATCAGTCCTTTGTTACTGGCGTCCAGACCTCTTGTTGTACACTCAGCAGTCAGGTCATCTTTGTTCATCCTCTTATACCCTGATGGCCCAGACTTTTTGCAAGCATAAAAGATAGAAAAGGAGAGATAGAAATGAGCTGTAGGAAGGAGTTGTTGCTGTATATCTCTTTAAAAAACAAAAAATAGGGGGGCGTGTCTGGCCAGCAACCTAGATGGCCGCTCTTCTCTGAGGCTCCTGAGATCCCAGCCATAAACCGACTAACAAAATGACAATACTGACAGCATCCACCCTACAGTGTGACCCTGCAATCACCCTTTACCTGATAAGATGTCTCGCCGAAGAAAGAACACTGATCGGCTGCAGAAATTAACAGATTTCTTCCCAGCATCAGGCCCTGATCCCATCCAAGATGGCGCCGACTCGGGACGGAGAGCTCCACAAGACTCACAAAATACAGGTGAGACGAGCACCGACCGCAGACTGACCTTCCCCCTGTACGAGGGAGACCCAGGCGACTCTTCCCCGCCCTTGTCACCCATGACCAGAAGTCCGCTGAAGTCCAGACCCGGCATGGAAGACGCGGAACAAGATTCGATCGCAGATCCGCTCGAAGATCCGTTCGGAGAACGAACCGAAGATCCGTTCGCGGAAACGCTCGTTCCGCAAACCCTCGTTCCTTCCCACATAGAGAAAATACCAGCTACAGACCAACCTATAACAGAGGTTTCCTTGAAGACTATGCTGATATCTCTCCGGCAATCTCTTCATTCAGATATGTGCGCAACCCTTACTCCTATCAAAAAAGCCATTCAGAATCACGAGACCAGAATTACACATGTAGAAACTAAGGTCAGTGAAATGTGTACAGCCCATAATAACATGGTGGACGCCCTCACAGACCAAGATTCAGAACTGCAACAAATACGCCTCAAACTAGCCGACCTGGAGGATCGCTCCAGGCGAAATAATCTCAAACTCCGAGGAATACTCGAGGCAATCACCCCTGACACACTTGTATCCTATGTACAAAAACTAATGAAAGAGTTAACCCCATCGCTCTCCGATTTAGAACTGGCTATCGACAGAGCTCATAGGATCCCAAAACCAGACTTTTTACCAGCCTCAGTCCCCAGGGACGTCCTGGCAAGAGTTCATTTCTACCATGCAAAAGAAAAAGTCATGCAAGCCGCAAGAAACACCTCGTCACTTCCAGACCCCTATAATGGGATCAAAATCTACGCTGACCTCTCAAAAGCGACTCTACAAAATAGAAGAAACCTCTCAACTATAACGAAAGCTCTTCGAAACCCTACCAATGGGGATTCCCTACAAAAATAACAATTAAACGACAAGGAAAATCCCACACAATCAGAAGCTTGGATCATGGACTGAAACTACTCAAAGAATGGGGAATAATACCACCTATGGAACCCTCCTCTTCCCCAAAACGCCCACAACGTATGGACACATAATAGCCCAAAGGAAAACATCGAATGTTACTGGATGCTCCAGTTCACCCCATCTTAGCTGGGACCTCACCTGTGTTAAGCCTCACTGACAAACTATGTTCTGTTTTGTTTTATTCCCGATCATTATGTTAATGACTCGGATGCTTCTATTCCCCCCATCTACTGAAGTAGCAAAGGATGCTACCCATGTTGCTTGCGTTCCTGGCAAGCCTTTCTTATCCCTGACTTTCTCTCCTCTCATCTTCCCCCAAAAAACATCGCCCCAACCTCGATACCCACAGGATCTTGCAAAGAAATACCCACCGGAAAACTACGTGCACACAGAGCAACAACATCTGAGTAAGCAGAAAATATTCTCCATTGAGCTCAACTCAACACCTCGAGCAAGGGAAATATTTTTCCACAGAGTCAACTTCAGACCTCTTATTCACATAAACCAACCATACCTACTTCCACATCAAATCCCATACATCCATGATGCCACTTAAAATCACAACCCTCAATGTGCGAGGTCTGAACTCACCATTTAAACGCGCATCACTGATTAAAGAAGCCAACCTACTTAAACCAGACATTTTCCTAATCCAAGAAACTAATTTTGCTTTGGGAAAATCCCCGACCCTACATATGCGACAATATCCACACACTTTCTATGCTTCCAACCCCCGAAAGAAAAATGGAGTTCTAATGGCAATAAAAAACAACACCACTTTTCATCTACACTCGGAGACAGTGGACCCCCTTGGCAGATATCACATTCTCATATGTGACATTGACGAGACCAGATACACTATCGCAAATGTTTATGCTCCAAACAACTTAGATTTTGCAAACGATTATTCAAGAAAATCATGGACCTTAAACAAGGCAAGCTCATCGTAGGAGGTGATTTTAACATCATCAACAATAGGGACTTAGACACTTCAAGCAACAAAAGACCACCACATCAAACCCTAAACCAAGTACTACACTCCATGGACCTATATGACATATGGAGATGTCAGCACAGCACCGAAAGAGACTATTCATATTACTCCCCACCACACCTCTCATATTCCCGAATCTACTTTTTCATCACGGATAAATGGACACTGCAAACGGTAACTTCTTCAAGTATTGGGTCAATTACATGGTCGGACCATGCCCCGGTCTCGATACAACTAGGTGATCCCCGCAAAGCCAGCTCCACCAGACTATGGAGACTAGACTCGGCTCTATTGTCCAAACCTGAACACCGCCAGAGAATAATCCAAGCCCACACTCTATTTTTTCAAAGAAACTCTTCATCAGAAGTATCAATCCCCACTATATGGGCCACCTACAAAGCCTACATGAGGGGAATCTTTATTCAAATGCAATCCAACTTAAATAGTCAGAGGAGAAAGCAAATTGAAGAGGTCTTAGAATCAATTAAACAAAAAGAAACCCAACACAAGCAAACCCCCACCCAAACCTTAGCAGACTCTCTACAGCAAGACAGGCAAAAACTTTGGTCCCTCCTATCATACAAAATTGAGCAGAACCTAAAAAGAACCAAATCCATATACTACTCACTAGGAAATAAAGCCAATTCCTTATTAGCGAAATCAGCCAAACAACAACGCCTAAAAGCTAAAATAAGCACGATATATCACCCCACATCCAAAAAACGCCACACAAACCCTGCAGAAATTGTGGAAGCCTTTGCTGACTTCTATCAAGCTCTCTATAACCTCAAAGATGACGACACCACCCCCCAACCCACTCAACCCAATATACAGAAGTTTTTAAAAACTATTAACCTACCCTCTCTCACAGACACCCAATTACAATCCATATCCAAACCCTTCACTCCACAGGAAATAGAGGAAACCATAAAAACACTCCCATTGCACAAATCCCCAGGTGGAGATGGATACACTAATGAGTTTTATAAACAATTCTCTACCGATCTAGCTCCCCACCTCGCAGACCTCTTCAACTTTGCTGCATCCTCTGGCTCCTTCCCTACAGAGTTCCTACAGTCAGTAATTACTACAATACCTAAACCTGGCAAGAACCCCCAGGAGGTCCAAAACTACAGACCCATATCCCTTATTAATACGGACATTAAAATTTACGCCAAAACATTAGCCAGAAGACTTATTCCCCTGATTCCTATATTAATACACCCCGATCAAGTGGGCTTTGTGCCCGGACGACAAGCCCCAGACGCCACAAGAAGACTCTTATCTCTCCTACATGAACTACAACACAAAAAAATGCCTTCTCTGTTCCTTTCCCTGGATGCAGAGAAGGCGTTTAATAGAGTTCACTGGGGGTTCTTGCAGGAAACACTGCTAAAATTTGGATTTACTGGTTGGATAAAACAAGCAATCATGGCCCTTTACTCATCCCCCTCAGCGAAAGTCCTAACAGATGGCCTATTATCTAAACCATTTAAAATAACAAATGGCACACGCCAAGGTTGCCCTCTTTCTCCTATAATATTTGCACTACTGATAGAACCCTTAGCGTCCAAAATCAGAGCAGACCCGAAAATATCTGGCATCCCCCACAACCATACAGAACAAAAAATTAGTCTTTTCGCTGACGATATAATTATTCTAGTTACCAAACCAATCCAATCCCTCCACTCCGTCCAACAAGTTCTTGACCAATATACCCAAGTATCCTACTATAAACTTAACGTCTCCAAATCAACAATTCTAAAATTACACTTATCCCCTCGCGCCCAAAAAATCCTGCAGCAAAAGTATGCCTTCACATGGTCTTCCAAGTCAATTCCCTATCTGGGGATCAATTTAACCCCACACACAGCACAACTATACGAACTAAACCACAAATTGCTCTTACAATCACTTCCTAAGGACCTAGACTCACTACGCTCTAAAGGTGCATCAAAACTAGGCCGTATAGCCATTGTGAAAATGTTTATACTTCCCAAAATTTTGTACCTCTTTAGAACCCTGCCTATCACCATTCCCAAAATTTTTTTCATAACTGCCCAAAAATACATCAACCAATATATATGGGAATCCAAGCGTCCCAGATGTGCATCTCATCTGATGTACAGACCGTTAAATAAAGGAGGTGCTGCCCTACCGCACGTACATACATATTATATAGCATCATTACTAGATCAACTATACTTCTGGTGGCACCCTTCTAAAGATAAAATCTGGTCCTTACTGGAATCTTACACCCTCCACCCTACAACCCCATACACCTATCTACTCCTCTCCAATGCTCTCCCTAAATTCATAGAAACCACTCACCCAACCATCAAAGCCTCCCAACAAGCGTGGACATATCTGACCTCCCTGAACTCCCAACCAGCTGACCACATAAAAATCCCAATAGACATCCTTAAGGGAATAATGCCAGACCTCAACACCACTCCATGGACACAATATAATATTAATCATCTTCAGCAACTTTACAACAAAGGGAAATGAATCCCATTCCCTACCCTGCAAAAGAATTATAACCTACCACCCTCCGAGTTCTACACATATATAAGAATACATCACTACCTACGCTCACACGAGATCCCCATAGAAACCAATATCCCAACTAAAGTACACCAGCTCCTTAAAACCCCATTTTACAGACGACACGGAATCTCATTTTTCTATAACATCATCAACGAAACAATCTTCCCAACTAGAACCTCATCCCTAGAAAAATGGGAAACATCACTTAACCACAACACATCAGACGAAGACGGGCAGAAAGTCTTTATCTACTCAGCCAGAACCTCCAGATGCGCAAATCATTGGGAATCTTACCTAAAAATACTACATATGTGGTACCTAACGCCACTAAAATTATCAAAGATATACCCCACTGCCCAACCACACTGCTGGCGAAAATGTGGTGGCCTTGGATCCCTTATGCACATAATGTGGTCCTGCAAATCCCTAACTTCATTCTGGAACGCGATTTTCAAACTAATAGCGGAGACCACTGGCCATATAATTAACCCAGACCCAAAAATGGCACTACTACACATAGGATTAGAATCACTTCCCCCTTCCTCCAGACATATCATTATACATATCCTATATGCTGCAAAACTAAACATCACTAGAAAATGGAAGTCTATTGACACACCAAGCATAGCAGAAACCATAGCAGAAATCAACCACCAATACGATATGGAAAGAATATTTGCCCTAATCACCCTCTCATACCCAAAATTCCTCAAAAAATGGACCCTATGGACAAAAAGCACTAAATGTATAAAATATAAAACACCACAAGATTAACTGGATAATAATAAACCAACAATAGATCCACGTCTGCAAATTCCCTCCCCCTTCCCCTCCCCTCCCCCCTCCTCCTATTTTCATACGTTGTATTTTGAGTACCCGCACGCAAAATTAAAACTATTGCCATGTATTGCATATACCTTGTAACTAGCCCTCATATACTACTGAAACTAACTTTACATACCTAATGTGGGGTAAAATGTGTTTCTCTTATGATCAATTAATAACCAGCTGTGTACTCTTAACATGTTAAAAACTTTGTATACTTTTGTTATCTTTAAACACAATAAAAACCATTGAAACTAAAAAAAAAACAAAAAATATGCACCAGCTTGACTCTAAGGACTGTTTCCAAAAAGGTTACAATCCTTCAGTGCAGAGCCAATTCCTAACAATGCATTGAATGCTCTTAAGGCGAAACTATCTGACCACTGCCAACCAATATGTGACGAATGCGGGTATCAGATAGCTGCCCTCCTCACCGATGGGTGACTGAGGACCCCCCTGATCTAACACCGCGCTTGTCACTATGCAACAATGCCACTCTCAGCACAAAGATTTCCCAGTTTGTGGGACCACCGTCTAAATGCCAGCCGCCTGAGAGCGATTGTTACAGGGCTAATTCAAACAATGAACCCTTTCAGTGCCACCACCTCTACTTTTGGGACCGAGCAAGAGGAACTTGGGATTTTAGCAATACCAATTATGATTTTAGAATAACCACCTGTAGCACACGCTGTCACCACAGACAGAGATATTCAAATGAGTTATTTAAACAGTAACGCTCTTCAAAGGAACAGATTTGTGATAGCTTGCATTAAGAGCTTTAGGGACAAGATTAACACATTTCAGAATAAGGTTTAATAATGAAAAGGTCACGTTTTTGGTGCAGTAAAATATTTACAGAAAAATAAAAAGAATGTTATAAAGCAATAAGAGACATAATATACAGCAGTGAAGAAACAGAATGAAAGTACTTGCTTTTAAAATGTCTGTAATCAATCAGTGATTCGAGGATGATTCCATGGGTTCTCTGATGTGAGTTCTCATTTTACCATGAACGAACGAACAGTTGTCCTTAGCATCCCCTTGTTCTCTGGGTGAAAAGAGGTGGGGCCGTATGCCCCTGACCACTCACATGGGTAAGGAGGGCCCGTGGGCTGTCCAGCGTGGACCGTGGAATACAATCTTCCCTAATTCTCAATTTCTGTATAAAAATCATATCTTGGGATCGGATCACCCAGCAAACCTCACATTAAGGAATTCAAGCTCAGCATCCACAGTGCATTAAAAGAAGTCTAAACACAATATAATGGTCACTCTCCGTTACCCTGGGAAGAGGAAAAACTAGTAGTGGTTGCCCATATGATCCCCTTGATGTGTAGACTCTTTTTATTTGGTATGAATTTCCACATTCAAATATATACATGTTATTGATATGTCATGTTCCTAACTGGAGTTATGAACTGTGGGTATTTTATTGTAAGTTTTAGGCATGAGGTGGGGCTGCTGTGAGGTCATGGTGTTCTGTGTCCCTATTTATGACCCTCGTAAATTCTGAGCCCCTTTGATGCCTGCTTGGTAGGTTTATGGTCGGCTAGCACAAACAAACATTCTGCTCATGGCTTAAGATAACAATTCCCTGTTTAAAGTGGCTTCCCTTTGAAATTTCCACATGGAACAGGGAGGAGGGGGTGTGTGAGAGACCTGTACTGGGAGATTGTCAAGTTAACACTGAAATGGTGTCATCTGAACAAAATGGAGACAGCTTGGCGTGCGTCTCGTACGTGATATCATTACATCCATTACATCGTCCACATACACGGCACCAGCCGGCCGTTCCCCCCTCCCACACCTTTAAAGGGATTGGACCAGGTCCCCGGAGCACGCCAATGATGTCATCCCGCCCCGGAAATGACAAGCCACGTCTTCAGGGTCAATTTAACATCCGGCCACGGGTACACGCCCCAACGCCGGAACCAGCCAAGGGGACAGCATATTGATGCCTATCTCCACGTCAGGGCACAGAAGATGGTGGAAACTGGGATACCTCCCGCACGCTGCCTATGAGGATTGCCCGTGGTCATTCCCATCCTCCTCCACCAACCATTGTGGAACCGGTAAGGCACCTGCCCCGGTCCACCGGCTCACCTTTCTCCCCATGCTGCTCTCCTGGAACGCCTGCCCGGTTATCAGCCCTTGGGAGATGGAGCCCTCGGGACCTTTCTGGCAACATGTCTCCTCTGGCCGGAGGAAACACTAAAACTGACCAGGGACCTGAGGGACTGCCTTTTAAGACAATTTGACAATGTGTTTCCGGTTTCTGAGAGGAGGAACCCATCTCTCAAGGGTTGACCCGGAAGACAACTGGGAGAAAAAAAGAAAAAATCGTGGGCTGGTATGGTTCAGGAGGTGGGGGGGGGGCTGCATGCTCGGATAAGCGTCTGGTATGGATAGAAAAAAAAATTGGTTATGGATAAATATAAATAAATTGCGGGCTGGCATGGTTAACCACTTCCCGCCCGCCCTATTAACAATTGACAGTGGGGCGGGGGTTCATTATCCTGACCGGATGCCTATTGACGTCCTCAGGATAAGCTGGGAGCGTGCATTGTGGCGATCATGCACGGCCTGTGTCCGCCGGGCAGGGGCTGTCCCTGATCACGGTAAACAGCCAGTTAAATTGGCTGTTTACCGTATGATCGGCTGTGTATAAACACAGCCGATCACAGGAACTTCCGGGAAGCGCCAGCGCGCCGCAGGAGACACCAATGCGCGCCCCCAGAGGGCCCTTGGACACAGTGCTTCCCCGATCTGTAAACAGCCAATAAAATTGGCTGTTTACCATGTGACCGGCTGTGTCCAGTCACAGTCGGTCACAAATGTAAAACAAAACACAGTCACTATGTGATCCCTGCTTTTTCTCCTTACACACTGATTGTGTGTGAGGAGAGAGCAGAGCAGGGATCAGTGAGTTACTCAGTGTCTTGTCAGTACTGTGTTGTGCACAACACACAACCCCCCCCCCCAATAAAGAGGACCTGTCACCAATACCATCTGGATCTGTCACAGAGGCCCACAAGTACCGCCATCGGTACCGCCACACAGGCCAACCACCAGTACCACCACCAGTACCACTAAACAGATCCGCTACCACTACAGCCATCCGTATCACCACAAAGGCAAGCAACCGGTACCACTAAACAGATCTGCTACCAGTACAGCCATCCATATCACCAGATCCGCCACCAGTACCGCCACACAGGCCAGCCACCGGTACCACTAAACAGATGCGCTACCACTACAGCCATCCATATCACCACACAGGCCAGTGACCGGTACCACTAAACAGATCTGCTACCAGTACAGCCATTCATAACACCAGATCCGCTACCAGTACTGCCACACAGGCCAGCCACCAGTACAGCCACCAATACCGCTAAACGCAGGTCCACCGCCAATACCGACACCCATCAGTACTGCCATCAGTATAATCATCAGGCCCACTATCATGTCTCAAAGAGTATATACCCCTGAGGAGGCTTATGAAATTCTTGCCATGTCGGATGATGAGAGCAGCGGGGAGCTCTCATCAAACGATTCTGGTTCGGAGTATGAGCCATTAGAGGGCAGTGGATCAGAGTCTGATTAAGGAGGAAACCCCCCCCCCTAAAAGAATGAGAAGATTAGGACCAAGATCCAAAGACCTGCCCAGCACCAGCACCACCAGACCCCAGGAAGGGGAGCCCAGTACTAGCACTGAAACTATACACCCAACCCCAAGAATCCTAATCCGTGCCCAGTCCTTCCTACCCGATGCCCTGGCAAACCCCATGTGGTTGCCCGCCAACTCAGGGTCTGCAATAGTCCCCAATTTCACCACACAACCAGGTGTGCAGGTTGACACTACAAATTTTGCCCTAGTGGACTACTTTTATTTGTTTTTCACCCCCGAATTGCTACAGAGCATGGTGGACCAAACCAATCTGTACGCAGAACAATTCATTGCTGCCAATCCCACTTCATCTTATGCCCGCATGTTCCATTGGCGACGTCTGACACTGGACGAATTGAAAATATTTTTGGGCCTCACACTGAATATGAATCCACCACATGCCCATATACTCAGCTGTCATGTCCAGGACAAGATACGACATGATAATGCGTTTCTTCCATTTTAGTGACAATTCGCAGTGCCCTCCCCGAAATCACCCACACAATGATAAATTAACCACTTGACCACTGCGCACTTAAACCCCCTTCCTAACCAGACCAATTTTCAGCTTTCAGTGCTCTCACATTTTGAATGACAATTACTCAGTCATGCAACACTGTCCCCATATGAAATTTTCGTCCTTTTTTTCACACAAATAGAGCTTTCTTTTGGTGGTATTTAATCATCTCATTCACCATCTCATTTCTTGAGGCCCGAACATGACAGAAAAGTACAAATACCCCCCAATTGACCCCTTTTTGGAAAGTAGACAGTCCAACGTATTTAGTAAGAGGCATGGCGAGTTTTTTGAAGTTGTCATTTTTTCCCACAATTCTTTGCAAAATGAAGATTTTTTTTTTCAGTTTTTTTTTCCACAAAATTGTCATATTAACAGGTTATTTCTCACACCCAGCATATGCATACCACCAATTACACCCCAAAACACATGCATCCATGCTCTGCCATCCATCTGTGCTCGCCCATGCATGCATGCACGGATGGGTGAGCACGGATGCATGGGTGACGGATGGGTGAGCATGGATGGGTGGGCATGGGTGACGGATGGGTGAGCATGGATGCATGGGTGACGGATGAGTGAGCACGGATGGGTGAGCACGGATGCATGGGTGACGGATGGGTGAGCACAGATGCATGGGTGACAGATGAGTGAGCACGGACGCATGGGTGATGGATGGGCGAGCACAGATGCATGGGTGACGAATGGGTGAGTACGGATGGGGGAGCACGGATGCATGGGTGACGGATGAGTGAGCACGGATGCATGGGTGACGGATGAGTGAGCACGGACGCATGGGTGACGAATGGGTGAGCACAGATGCATGGGGGACGGATGGGTGGGCACGGATGGGTGAGCATGGATGCATGGGTGACGGATGGGTGAGCACAGATGCATGGGTGACAGATGGGTGAGCACGGATGTATAGGTGACGGATGGGTGAGCATAGGTGACAGATGGGTGGACACGGATGCATGGGTGACGGATGGGTGAGCACGGATGCATGGGTGGGCACGGATGGGTGGGCATGGATGTATGGGTGACGGATGGGTGGGCATGGATGTATGGGTGACGGATGGGTGGGCATGGCTGAGGGTGCATGGGTGATGAGGGGTCCCTGCCTGGCACATAGCGGTGCTGTGGGCACTTCAGATCCTGCCCACAGCACCGCTGCATCTCCTCTCTCCCCCCTCTCCTGTCACACTGCACGGATCGGTGCGGAGAGGGGAGAGACAAGCCGGCACTTCCGTCCATTTGACAGAGCGATCATGTAGTAAACGGCCGCTCCAAGCGGCCATTTACCGTGATGCGCCGGGTCTCACAGACCTGGCGGTCACGGATGCTCCCAGGTGCGCGCCCCCAGAGAGCGCGATTCTGAGAGGACGTTATAACACGTCCTCCCAGAACAATGAGTACCGTAGTTACACGGTCGGCAAGTGGTTAAATAAGTTACACCCCCTAATTCCTTTTCCCAGACATTCGCCCAAATGTTCATCCCAGATAAAAATATCTGTGTGGAGGAGTCCCTCATCCATTTCACTGGCCGGCTGAATTTCAAACAGTACATACCCAGTAAAAGATCCAGGTATGGCTTAAAACTTAACAAGTTGTGCGATCGAGCCACTGGCTATGTGTACTCCTTCAGAATATATGAAGGTAAAGACTCCCAACTCCAGCCCCGTGATTGCCCCACATATCTTGGGACCAGTGGGAAGATTGTCTGGGAGCTGGCATACCCCCAGTTACACCCCCCTCTCAGATGGTACAGCCCTATTGATCTACCTATAAGTCAAGTTTTTGGTATAAGAAAGCCGCATTTCACCTTTTTCATATGGCCATGTATAATTAATTTGTGTGTTGCCAAAGATCGTCCGAAAATCAATCCCTCACCTACTTCAAATACATTGAAAAAATTATTACTGCCCTCATTTATCAGCAAGGACCCGTCCCAGAAAGTATTTGCTCCGATAGTGTGAGTCGACTCCACGAGCAACATTATCCCTTCCCCATCCTCCCCACAGAATCCGGAAGAAGGCGACAGAAGAGATGCCATTTATGCTCCAGAGGAGGAGTCAGAAGAGACACCACTTATTATTGCCCCAACTGTCCCTCCCAACCTGACCTGTGCATCGGACATTGTTTCAAAAATTATCATACACAAATCACATATTAGTTCCCCCATATAGACTATAGACTGCCATTTCAAATACCTGTGTGGACCATTTGCTTGCTACCACATTATCTGACCCTGGCCTGTTTACCGACAATGTCTTTGCCTGCCGTTTTAAACCATGTTTCTGACTTCCACGTTAACTGACCCTGGCCTGTTTACCAACGATGTGTTTGCCTGCCGTTTTAAACCACATTTCTGACTTCCACGTGCAGGACCTCGGCCTCTTGATCGACCATGTTTTTGCCTGCTACTTGGACTGATCTTTTACCCTTATACATTAGTACACAGGGGTCTCACATATGTGAGGGTCTCCAGAAAGTGTTCTGAGTAGAGAAAACCAGTGTCTGGTTTTCTGTGTTCCCAGAACAGGGTCTGGTTTCCCAGAGGCTTCAAAGCGTTTGGGTGGGAGAAGTCTCTACCCCTGTCCCCTTAGCCCTAAACTTGATGGTCCTTCCTGCTGACTGGACCAATACTTTAGCTGTGCTGAACATATTGCTGCCTGTAATGACCCAGGACTACCTGGACCACGTTTCTTCCTGCTGCCTGGACCAATACTTTGGCTGTGCTGACCATATTGCTGCCTGTAATGACCCAGGACTTTATGGACCATGTTTCTTCCTGCTGCCTGGACCAATGCATTGGCTGTGTTGACCATATCTCTGCCTGCTGCCTCTACTGACTATGGACAGTATTTCTGCCTTGACATCTCTGCCTGCTACCTGGGCCAATGCTTTGGCTGTGCTGACAGTATTTCTGCCTGTACTATGGACAATATTCCGGTCTTATGCTTGGACAATTGCTTTTGCTGTCGCTGACCACATCCCTGCCTGCTGCCTAGACCGATGCTCTCTGTGGACCACTGCACTACTAAAACCACAGGTAATCTTTTGTTATTTGGTATGTACATGCTATGTGTTAGAAATATGAAGGTCTAGAAAAAAATTAACCGTTCAAAAGACTCATTATGCCTCATAGATTATATCCTGGGGTGTTAGCTTTCCAAAATGGGGTCATTTTGTGGGTAATTCCATTGTCCTGGTGCTCCAGGGCCTTCAAAAGTGTAAAAGGTGGTTGAGAAATGAGATGTGTAATTTATGCTTCTAAAATGCCGGATGGTGCTACTTCAATGTTGGGCCTCTGTATGTGGCCAGGCTGTGTAAAAGTCTCACACGTGGTATTTCCATACTCAGGAGGAGTAGCAGAATGTATTTTGGGGTGTCATTTTTGCTATGTACATGCTGTGTGTTGGAAATGTCTTAGAAATGGACAACTTTGTGTAAAAAAAAAAAAATGCGTTTTCATTTTTTTACTACATTTTCCAAAACCTTCTGGAAAAAAAATGACTCATTATGCCACATAGATTATACTTTGGGGTGTTAGCTTTCCAAAATGGGGTCATTTTGTGGGTAATTCCATTGTCCTTGTGCTCCAGGGCCTTTAAAAGTGTAATAAGTGGTTGAGAAATGAGATGTGTAATTTATGCTCCTAGAACACTTGATAGTGCTCTTTGCATGTTGGGCCTCTGTATGTGGCCAGGCTGTGAAAATGTCCCACACATGTGGTATCGCCAGGAGTAGTAGAATGTGTTTTGGGCTGTAATTTGTGGTATGCATATGCCATGTGAGAGAAATAACCTGTTACAATGACAATTTTGTGGGGAAAAAAAAAATAATATTGCAAAGAATTGTGGGAAAAAATTAATCTATGAAAAAACTCACCATGCCTCTTACCAAATACCTTGGAATGTCCACTTTCCAAAGAGGGGTCATTTGTACTTTCCTGGCATGTTAGTGTCTCAAGAATTGAGATAGGCCGTCAAGTACATCAGGTGTGATAAATTTTCAGTGATTTGCACCATAGCTTGTAGACTCTATAACTTTCACACAGACTAAATAATATCCACTAATTTGGGTTATTTTTACCAAAGATATGTAGCAGTATACATTTTGGCCCAAATTTATGAAGAAAATTAACTTTTTTGCAAAATTTTACAGTACAGAATAAAAAAAAATGTTTTTTTTTCAAAATGTTCGCTCTTTTTTTGCTTATATCGCAAAAAAGAAAAAACCCAGCAGGGACTAAATACCACCAAAAGAAAGCTCTATTTGTGAGAAAAAAAATGATACAAATTTTGTTTGGATATAATGTAGCTTGACTGAGTAATTGTGACTCAAATAGTGAGAGCACTGAAATCTGAAAATTGGTCTGGGCGGGAAGTGTTCTAAGTGCCTGGTATTGAAGTGGTTAAGGGGGGGGGGGGGGGTCGGGGCTGCGTGCTCTGTTAAGGGTCTGGTATGGATTTTTTTTTTTTTAAATTTCCGTGGGGGGTCCCCTCCAAATCCATACTAGATCCATTTTTTGGCCGGCAATTGTTTTTAGGCTGGGTTCACACTGATGCCAGATGCGGCTCGCAGCAGGGGTGCAGTGCCTCCCTGTTCTCCGTTTCAGGGACGAAACAGAGCTGAATTTATGCCTGAATTCAGCCCTGAAACAGAGCAAGGCACTCCTGTGCAAGCCGCCACAGAGATGTGTGAACCGTCTCCATAGAAGGTCGGTCACGATCTACATTCATGCGAATTGGGTGTGGGGAAGTCGGCATCAAATTTGCACTAGTGTGAATCCAGCCTTACATTCAGCTGTCAGCAGGTGAAAAACGCAAAACGTGCCTGAAAAACGCATCAAGCGCAGCTTCATAGATGTGAACCTAGACTTAAGGACAGACAATTGCTTACATTGAGAAAGAAAATGTTAATATGCTAGGCCCTCTGATTCCTCCTGTATTGAATTGTATTGCAACTGTACTGCCTGCCCTCATGTTGTAAAGCGCTGTGCAAACTGTTGGCGCTATATAAATCCTGTATAATAATACTATTTGTATCTCGCCAAAACATTTCTACTTTTTATAGGGATTGTCTGCTAGTCAACTGACAAAAAAAGCTGGTAAGCCAGGTGCACACACAGTATGTAAGGTTCTGCCAGCTTCCCACCTTAGGCAACTGCAGTCTGTACTCACCATTTAAATGGGTAACTGAAGTAGTACATCTGTTCAGTTAGCCCAGGGAACCAGTGTTTACTGTACATATGCATGTTTAGTGGAATATTAAGAGGAATGAGAATCTTCCTTGCCCATGACTGGCTGTTTAAAGCATATGTAGAATTACTCACCCTGAAATATTAATAAACCAGACACTCCGTATTTGGAGACCCATATAAGGGTCGTGTTGTCAGTGGGTACGAATCCCCACATCTGACCATAAGCCTCGGTTCACACCTTGGAGATCCGACTTTGGGGGCAACTTTGCTAGGCAATTTGAAGGTAACTTGAGTGCGACTTCGGGCGCCTTACAACGTGACTCCATGCCAGACGACTTTGACTGTGGCTAATCAGAGAAGGAGGGGAGAGGATGTAATCCCTGTTCTAACAGCTCCTCCTTGGCAGAATACGTGATGCATTTTTTGAATTAGAGAGCTGACTAACTGAAAATTCAATTAGACTTTTCAATGGTAAGGAATTTCACAAATTTATTAACAGTTTAGTGAGGGGGATGGTACTAATGGGGGATTTTTTGCAAATCCCGCAGTTCTGCTTTAAATAGCTCAAGCTGGTCCAAACAAACTATTTACTTCACTGGGACATGCAGTGGGTCTCAGCACTGTATGGACTGTATGTAGTCTCAGGAAACAAAATAGAGTTGGGCTGAGCAGCATTGAGCTTTTCACAGGAAGCTTTGTATTCTATGAATGAATACAAAACATCCTTTGATTGGCTCAGTCGGAGACATGGGCAGATTATGTCATGATCGCCAACTTAGCCAATCAGAGGAAGCTTTATATTCATTCATAAAATACAAAGCTTCCTGTGACAGGCTGAGTCAGATAAGACCAAAATTGAACTTTGTGGCCTAAAAGCAAAACGCTATGTGTGGCGAAAAACTAACACTGCACATCACCCTGAATACACCACCCCCACTGTGAAACATGGTGGTGGCAACATCATGTTGTGGAGATGCTTTTCTTCCACAGGGACAGGGAAGCTGGTCAGAGTTGATGGGAAGATGGATAGTGTCAAATACAGGGCAATCTTAGAAGAAAACCTGTCTGCAAAAAGATGAGACTGGGGCAGAGGTTCACCTTCCATCAGGACAATAGCCCTAAACATACAGTCAGAGCTACAATGGAATGGTTTGGATCAAAGCATATTCATGTGCTAGAATGGCCCAATCAAAGTCCAGACTGAAATACAATTGGGAATCTGTGGCAAGACTTGAAAATTGCAATAAAATACATTTACATGTTTTGGTTGTAACATGACAAAATGTGGAAAATTTCAAGGAGTATGGATACTTTTTCAAGGCCCTGTATAGCATTTATTGTAGAGATTTAATACTTGTGTTCGGCTCATTACAATACTGATTTTTAAAGCAAAGGTGCAGTTGTCTTAAATTATTAGAGTGGTAGTAAAGGCAGTTTAACCATTTCAATACAGGACATTTAGGGCTCGTTTACACTTGCTTCGACTTCAACGCTCATTAAAGCTCATACAGCCTCCACAAGCTTTTATCGGTCTGATATGGGTCCTAAGGGGGAACTGCACGATGAAAAACTGCACAGGGTCCCCCCCAAAATCCATACCAGACCCTCCAGTCTGGTATGGATTATAAAGGGAATCCCAACGCCGAAAAAATGGCGTGGGGTCTCCCCCCAATCCATACCAGACCCTTATCCGAGCACACAGCCTGGCAGGCCAGGAAAGGGGTGGGGACAAGCGAGCGGAGGGATGTTGAGAAGAGGCCCTGTGCTTGGGTGCTTTGGGTCAGGGGGGCTCTGCACCCCCCACCCCAAAGCACCTTGTCCCCATGTTGATGAGGACAAGGGCCTCTTCCTGATAACCCTTGCTGGTGGTTGTCGGGGTCTGCGGGTGGGGAGCTTATCAAAATCTGGAAGCCCCCTTTAACAAGGGGGCCCCCAGATCCCGGCCCCCCACCCTGTGTGAATGAGTATGGGGTACATTGTACCCCTACCCATTCACCTAAAAAAAAGTGTAAAAAAACCCCACTACACAGGCTTTTAAAATATTTTATTAAATTAGCTCCGGTGTCTTCTCCGGCTCTTCCTTCTGCTCTTTTGCGGGGTCTTTTTTCTTCTGAGGGCCTTCTATCTTCTGCTCTTTTGCTGGGCTTCTCCACTGTCATCTTCCCTCTGTCCTCCTTCTTCCCATGTTGACACAATGCGATCTCCCACAAGAATGCCATCTCCGCTGTGTGCTGTGACTTATATTGGCATGGGGCAGGGTCACGTGGAGGCCAGCCCCTTATGTCATAGTCCCACCCCTGGCTGTGACATCAAGGGGGCAGGGCCTCTGCGTGATGTCAGCAGGTGGCCCCATGTCAATATAAGTTGGCTCACTCGCCACACCTTTCCTGGCCGGCCAGGCTGCTTGCTTGGATAAGGGTCTGGTGTGGATTTTGGGGAGGGACCCTACGCCGTTTTTTTTCAGCATGGGGATTCCCCTTAAAATCCATACCAGACCGAAGGGTCTGGTATGGATTTTGGGGGACCCTACGCTGTTTTTTAGCATGGGGTTCCCCCTTAAAACCCATACCAGCCCGAAGAGCCTGGTATACCCTTGGAGGGGGACCCCATGCCAGATTTTTATTTGAATTTGGCGGGTTTCCCCTTCAAGATCCCCAGAGCACAAGGTGCCTGGTATTGTCAGGATCAAAGTCGGATCCACAGAAAATCGGACAGACTTTCACCCTATGTAGGACCGTAAATCGCACAGCAAAATAGGATCAAAGTCAGACCATTTAAATGTCGGATAGTGTGAACCCAGCCTTATTTGGGTTATTTTTTACCAACGTTATGTAGCAGTATAAGTGTTGGCCCACATTTATGAACAAAAATTACTTATTTGCAAAATTTTATCATAGAAACTAAAAAAAGTGGATTTTTTTTCAAAATTTTCGCTGTTTTTTTCTCGTGTCGCAAAAAATAAAAAATAAAACAGTGGTGATTAACCACTTCCTTACTGGGCACCTAACCACCTCCCACCCGGCCACTGTATATATACGGCCGGGTGGGAGCTTCCCCGTTCTGACAGGACGTGTATTTACGTCCTGCAGAACGGGAGCTCGCATCGCGGCCACGCAGCTGGATCCTGTGATCATTATGATCACAGGATCCAGCTGAGCAGAGATCGGGATACGGGCGCATTGATTGGCCCTCCCGATCATGTGACGGCTGTGTCCAATCACGGCTGTCACATTGTAAACAGAGGCGAACGTCTCTGTGACAGTTCTCCCCCTGCCGAGCTCAGTAAGAGCTCAGTGCGGGGGGGAATCTGCAGCTATGTGACAGCTCTCTGCATGATGATGATTTCATGCAGAGAGCTCTCACAGATCGCCCCCCACACAGTGCACCAAGCACACTGATACCCCTGTCCCTATACACATCAGTGTCCCCATAAAACAGTCCCCAAAACATTTGTATGTCCCCCATCACATCTGTCACCATACGCAAAACATCTGTCACAGTCCCCAAACATCTGTCTGTCCCCGTCACATATGTCACAGTCCCCAAAACATCTGTCTGTCCGTCAACACCAAATAAATGCAGATTTGCGTTATTTTTACCAAAGAAATGTAGCAGTATCATTTTTGGTCAAAATTTATGAAGAGAAATTACTTATTTGCAAAATTTTATATCAGAAGCGAAGAAAAGTGCATTGTTTTTGAAAATTTTCAGTCTTTTTTAATT